>BSQZ01000005.1:8500000-8550000 GCA_033239005.1 Lamellibrachia satsuma
TATGCATGAGCGTGTGCGATTGCGTGTGTGTTTGTCATTTGATCAAGTAGAATTACATATAAACTGCCATTCACTATTCCATATTCCATTCAATAATTCATAATCCATTCATAATTATTTATTTTGCAAGAATACAGGAAAGTGTCCCTTTTGATAATTAGAAATTAAAAGCTTCATATATGAAGCTGTGGACATTGTTACGCACACTGTACAAAATATGTGCAAGTTTGTATAATCCAATTAATGTAATAACAGTAGCATGTACGAGAGACACTTGCTTTGCGATCCACAAGTTCTTTACTTCACACATCTACCTAACTATAATATGGAATATCAATGTAGTGTATACTTTGACAGAAATAATGTATCTAACATACATACTTTTAAGAAAAAGTGACTTTAATTGAAAATTGTAACATCTAACCCCGGTTTCCCTTACGGGAATCCATATATCATTGTGTATTAACGTATGGCGTACCTTGCGATTTAGTGATACCACATTAACCGCCTGATGTTTAATCAGTGACAACGTACACACATTTATACATAATTCTACTTGCAACAACAAACATGAATAAGTCGACAATGATGTGCACAGGTATAGGGGCCTACTCATATAGAACGATATTCGGGCCAAAATTGCATCATGCTACATGCTACGTTCCAAATTGCATTGTGATACTTCCATTGTGTACCACGGATAATATGACATCCATAGAGGATAACATGACACCAATAAATCATAATATGGAACCCACCAAGCGATAGCAAACATGCCATAATATGAAGCATGCAATAATACGAAACGTGCCATAATATGAAACATGCCGTAATTTCGATACAGAAATAAAAGTTTGTGCCATTGAAATAATGAGTTGTATTATATGTATTCACTGTTTGGCACCTGTGATTGCTGTATAATTAACTCAACATGTCAGCGAATATACGAAAAGGGAAGCTGTTTCGGAGAGGAAATATGTGAACTTCTCCCTCGCTCTAACTTAAGTCATGATTGAATAAGATGATCAGCGTTTTCTAGAAATATAAAGAGAATAACAAACGAAGACGTCGCACAATACATCAAAGTAGATGGAGATAGAAATATCAGACGCTTCACCGCAACATCGACCGTCACCCGTGAATGACTTCAATGGCATTTTCAGCGCAAAACATTAGTTCTAAAAGTCGAGATCGAGAAGCCCGCTATTACACCCTCTACTATATCTTCATGCAGTCGTAATGGCAAGCCTTCATAATCAAAAGGAAGCCATGTGGATGCTCAAACAGAAAATATCATCTATGCATAAAATGGTACATACTGATTATAGGTACCAAACAATACATACATATAGCTAATTGCTTCAGTGGCATAAACTTGTATTTATGTGTATATTAAGACCTACTTAATACACATTTTAAGATTGTGTGGTGCTAGATCTGTATGATACTCGATGTCCAGTACGAGTATTGTTTTACTTCTTCTAGCTCTGTGTATTTACTCTCACGTGTTCGACTGCACCTACCGACAGGCAGTTGATGGTACAACCGTATGTTTGACGCCAACGTTATTTTTGTACACGCGCCTCATGAGCGACCACCTTCGTGCCATGCAATTGACAGCCGGACAGTCGGGGACCAGCATAATCGACGACGTGAATCCATGGACTGACATTGTCAATGGCGGCGTTGGTGCGGTTGGGCGGTCAATTTGTCTACATGCATGTTACAGAATTGCCATTTGGTTATAAACTGGCACCTGACATATTTCATCGGTTAACGCAAGGTGTTAAACGTATGGTGGTCAGACGGGGTTTTGCTGCAGTGGGGGTGGACTTAGATGACTTCTTTATGTGTGCGCCCACTATGGAGGAATGTGCTACAGCACTGAACACTCTAATTCAGGGTTTCCAAACTGTGGTCCGCGACCCTCAGGTGGTCCGCGAGATAGTTTGAGGTGGTCTCCAGGAACAACGCAATGTCCACATTAATTGTGTGTAAAAAAAACCTTTAATGTGCGTATACTGTCAGCCGACAATGGCTATGAATTCGAAGCGCCATCTACTGATCAAAAGTGTAATTATCGCGAGAAGTGACAAAGCCGAATGTAGTGATTTGCAAGCTAGTTGCTAGCTGTGAGCACTAGTGTTGGTCGCTAAAACTATGGATCGGTTTCTTTTTTCGGAAAGGAGATGCGAGTTAAGTTGCCGTTGAACAAGACAATGAACGTCCGCAAATACCAGCCTGTTCATTTTCATCGGAGGAGCCCGAAAAAAACTAAGAAACAGGCAGTAAGAAAATATGATGCCTCTTACTTGAAGATATCTTTCACTTTCACTGGATCACAAGAAAATCCATTGCTCTAGTGTGTCGTATGCTGTGAAACGTTATAAAACGACTGCATGAAGCCATCGAAGCTATAACGTCATTTCAAGAAACACAGTTCAATGCAGATTAAACCTCTTGATTTTTAGCTAAACAAAAAACCTGGCAGACATATTTCGTGAAGTCAATGAACTGAATTCGGCACTGCATGGACACGGGGGACATGCGCTCGCACAAGAAGAGGACAAAGTACGAGCTTTCCAGAGAAAAACTCAACATCTGGGAGAGGCGAATGAATGAAGGTGTCACCGAGATGTTCAACCTTGCCACAGAGGTTTTGCAAAGCCATCCTGGTCATTCTGCAGCAATGAAGAAAACACTTGTCCAACATCTGAAAAAGCGCCAGGACAAATTAGCCCAATACTTCTCCTGCCTCCAGACAGAGCCCAGCTCAGAATATGATTGGATTCGCACTCCCTTTGCTGTAACGGTGGACACACAAAGTCATCTCAGCGTAAGGTGAACTGACTGAACTATCATGTGACAAACCCTGCAGCTTCTTTTCAACACCATACACTTGACATAATTTTTGGGAAGTGTTCAAACATAATTCCCAACTCTCTCTCTGGTGAAGCACCGAAAGTTCTCCTGCCCTTCGTGACAAATTATCTTTGTGATACTGGGTTTTTAGCACTGGCAGCAATCAAAACCAACTATCGTGCAAAAGTCGACGTTGAAGGTGACATCAGGCTGACAGAGATCACACCTCAGATGGAGGAACTGTACAAAGAGAAGCGTGCACACCCATCCCGTTGAAGCTAGCAATTGGTAAGTTTGTTTCATTAACATTATTTGTATGTTGATATTAAGTTGTGTGTGCATTTGTACTTTTGACTGAACCCCATTTCTCATTCGCAAATGTTTAGCGTTGTAGAACTGATTAGAATATTGTCCAAAATATACGTGGGTGCCATCATCATTGTTTTGCAATATTCAGTGGCTTTAGCAGTCCCATGGGTGTTCAACAATGAAAACGTTTGGGAACCACTTCTATATGTGGTTTATTGAGTTTATTAAGTGAGTCATCTAGAGTTGTTGTTGCTCTCCTCCTCCTCCGGGGTGAGGCTGGCACCGATACCGGTCGTCAATTTATATTTCCCCTTCTTCTTCATAACTAGTTCCATTTTATTCTTGACAGACAGCTCACCTAAGGGAAAGGAAACATCCGAATATTTACCGAACTGTAGGTCAGCGCAGTGGTGGCTTTGATGTCCCTAATACATAAACGGAACTAGAGCACATGTGCATTGTTGTACACGCCACACATTGTTGAATGTTGAACTGAACATAAGTGTATGTACAGTTATTAAATGTATTACACATCGATAATAGTTTGCTACAATGATGATATACTAATAACAGCCTGGAATTTAACGGGATTTATCGACGTTCTTTTATAAAATAAAAGTGCCGAAGGAAAAGGAGAGACCACAATGAAGCTAGTGACGTTTTGCAAAATCTAGGTTATATTACTGTTTATTGAATCAATTGGATGCCATTTGGCCCTGCTTAACAATATATCTCATTCTCCAGTCTGTCACGGTGATGACAATTAATGGTAATCGAATGCACCTGTCCTACGTCAGTCTATAACTTAGCAGGTGGAATTTTTTTGTGAATTTGGTGGATTAGTGTTACACACGTTGCTGGTATTCCGTAATGATTTATCAGCATATATATAACGTCTCTATCTACACAATCAAAACCTTTCTCGAAATCTATGACTGCCACCCAATTGACTTTTCTGTTATTACTGTTCTATCATTACTGTTCTATTATTACTGTTCTATTATTAATGTTCTATTATTAATGTTATATTACTACTGTTTTATTATTATTGTTCTGTTATTACTGTTCTATTATTGTTGTTATTCTCAATGTGGCAATATGGTCAGTGCATGATTAATTTTTCCCAAGCCAGCAGTTTCTTTACGTAGTTTTCCTACAACTCCCTCCTATTACATATTTTTTTAAATAGTCGATCGATCGAATATCAATAATACAGATATTCAATGAATTTATATCACCTTAGTGATCTTCTACTTACGAAAATTTAAGAAAATAATTACAGAGCATTTCTTTGTTAAGTTCGCTGAAAGATAACAACATCTGGAGATGGCAGCGTGACAACGGACAACGGACAATGCAACATACTGCGATGTTGTAATGGATACAAGATTTGTAGAATCTGTGTTCACTTCTATTAAAATCGTATTACACAGGAAAGAGCCTCTCTGTAACCCTGGTGGATTTAGCTGTTTATATATTTGTTAGGCTAGTCACCCGGGGGCGCTATGCACTGCGTCACTCCCAGTTTAACTACCTGAGCGAGTTTTAGAAATGAGTCTGGACAGTTCGCCCTGGGCCGGAGAAGACGACACACGTTGTTATACGCAAGAAACCTTCTCCCGGCTCAGTATTTGTATATTGACAATTTATCTCTGGTGAGTCACTTTTATAATACTTATATAGTGAGGCTTTATTTATAAATTATTAGAAGAAGTTGTGAAACTTTATGTTAAGTTGAATGTTTTGGAAGCCACCACTTTACCATTCAGGTAAGGGCGTAGCGGCAATAGGTGTGCTGGGCGTGGCAGTATTGGGTAACTTTGTAATGTCGTTATACATTGCATTCATTTAAATACTGTATACAACTAATTGTTAATTACAATTACTTAAATATCAAGCACTGTCTAAACGAGATAATGTATTAGTGAGGTTGTAATGCCGCGTTGGTTGTTTCATTACAGTCGCTGGGAGCAGAAACTCCATTTGTAATACGTTCACCTATTACTATTCTCGGTCACCGTTGCGGGTGTGTACCATTGTACTTTCAATGCTTTGTTTGGACGTTTATGAATGTATTGCTATGCTCTCATCGCCTATGTATATGCTACTTAAAGTACAACCAGGTTTAACGGGTTTCGAGCAAATGTAATCACACGGCTCTGTTAAAGGATTGAGTGTCCTTATGTATTGTATATATATATATATATATATATATATATATATATATATATATATATATATATATATATATATATATATATATATATATATATCAGAATACGTTTAAACATTTATGCCAATTATTACATTAAAGCTTTCAGTTTTATATATATTATATATATGTATTATATATATGTATTATATATATATATATATATATATATATATATATATATATATATATATATATATATATATATATATATATATATATACATATATATACATATATATATATATATATATATATATATATATATATATATATATATATATATATATATATATATATATATATATATATATTATTTGGACATGCAATAATATCCATCAGAATACGTTTAAATAACATTTATCGCCAATGATTACATTAAAGCTTTCAGTTTTTTTTTTATAACATTTCCATGGTGTCACATTGATAATTGGTTTCCGCGAAGTTGTGAAATTCCAAGGTGTCGACGTTGTGAACAACAAAATCTCCACCAGTGGCGCCACTAACCAGTTCACCACTTCCGCGACTTACATTTGATGTGCAGAATCCGCACATCTTTATTTCATCTGGTAAACCATATTTTGTGTCACGAAATCTCTCATTTTCATTTGCATACAATTGTGGATAGCGTTTGCACTGAAAATTTGTCAAGACACTCCATACCTTTCGTTTTTGTTTGAAACTACGTTATGTATACTCAGTGCACAGTCGGAGTAACGCGGAACAGATACGGTGTATTTGCAACAGCACAAAAGCGATCAGATTTTGGAGACATAATGAGGACACAATATGGAATGGACAATGAGACAATGCTGGATATGACTGAAGGCAAGAGGAGTAGAGGTCGCCAGAGAGCTAGGTGGATGGACGGGATGAAGCAGACGACACAGTTGGGGTTGATGGAATAACCATTATATGAAATAGCATGTTCTGATCACTAGATGGCGTGCGTGTATAAACGCAGTACAATACAGATAACGGTGGGAATATCCTAAGCGACATTTCTGGATACGTTGAGAAGCCACATTTTTATTGGCTAACGGTTTCCGTAGATTTCGAATAGCGTATGTCATTGTCAATCGAATAGGTTGACGTCATCACACGTGAAGATCTCGAAACTCGTAGTGGTCAGATTTACGGCGGACGCTGGACGTGTTTTGAACGCGCTACGTGCGTGATTGTTCTAGGTCGTTATCACGTTATCTCCCACCTTATTTCCAAACAACAATCACGTCATGGCGATTGGTGAAACTGGACGATACAGGGTAATAAAACTTCGCGGACGCAGGGGCGATACAAGCCGGACAGCGATGCCGAATGCTGCGACATTGCCAGAGACCGAAGGCGAGGTGGAGCCGCTTGTCTTCCTGTTCACAACGGTTCAAGAATCAAGTCCAGGCGTCGTCTCAACATCTCGTTACCTCGTACGCGACTTGGCACTGAGCGTAAACACTTTAATAATAATAATAATATACTTTATTTATTCACCATAAAATCCGGGAAAAAAAAAAAGGCAATCGCACATATGAAAAATGGGAAAGTAGCAGGCCCTGATGGTATCCCCGCAGAAGCACTAAAGGCAGATGTAAATACTTCAGTAGAAATGCTGTACAGTCTTTTTGAGGAGATCTGGGAAAAAGAAGAAATTCCAGCAGAATGGAAGGAAGGTTACCTTATCAAGATTCCCAAGAAAGGAGACCTGAGCCGCTGTGATAACTACAGAGGAATCACGTTGTTGTCAGTACCTGGGAAGATTCTAAACAGAATAATCCTAGAGAGAATGAAAGGCAAAGTGGACCAAACTCTGCGTGAACAGCAAGCAGGCTTCAGGCAGGACAGATCGTGTACTGACCAGATTGCAACACTGCGAATCATAGTGGAACAATCCATCGAATGGAACTCATCCCTATACATCAACTTTGTTGATTACGAGAAAGCCTTTGACAGTGTGGACAGGGAGACATTCTGGAAAGTGCTAAGACACTATGGGGTGCCCAAGAAACTAGTCAACATGATCAAAAACTCCTATAAAGGAATGTCATGCAGAGTCATTCATGAAGGTCAACTTACAAAGAACTTTGAGGTTAGGACGGGGGTGAGACAGGGATGCTTACTGTCACCATTCCTCTTCATTCTAGTCATAGACTGGGTCATGAAAACAGCAACCAAGGAGAAACGAAATGGAATCCAGTGGACGATGCTGACCCAACTTGATGACCTGGACTTTGCGGATGACCTTGCACTCCTGTCTCACAGCCATAGGCAGATGCAAGACAAAACAACAGAACTGGCATTGATTTCAGGGCGGGTTGGGTTGAAAATCAACAAAAGGAAAACAAAGATCCTGAGAACAAATGCTACTTGCGAAGCACCAATCATGCTTGAGGGAGAGACACTGGACGAGGTCAAAGACTTCAGATATCTAGGCAGCATAGTGGATACGCATGGAGGGACAGAGGCTGACGTAAAGAAAAGGATCAGCAAAGCAAGGGTAGCTTTCCACCTGTTGAGAAAGGTGTGGAAGTCAAAAGTAATTGGAGAAACCACAAAAATACGCTTGTTTAACACAAATGTAAAGTCCGTGTTGCTGTACGGAGCAGAAACATGGCGAATAAACAAGACCACACTGATAAGGATCCAGACATTTGTCAACCATTGCCTGAGAAGAATTCTCCGAATACACTGGATGGACAGGGTGAGCAACAAAGACCTCTGGGATAGAACACACCAAGCCCAAATAGAGATAGAGATCCTTAAGAGGAGATGGGGATGGCTTGGCCACACCTTGAGAAAGCCAACCACAAACATAACGAGACAGGTCCTGACATGGAACCCCCAAGGCAAGAGAAAGAGGGGGAGACAAAAAAACACCTGGCGGCGTGACCTCGAGGCAGACATCAAGCAAACAGGGAAGGGCTGGCAACAACTGGAGAGGATTGCCCAAGACAGGAGGCGCTGGAGAAATGTTGTGGATGACCTATGCTCCAGGAGGAGTTAAGGGCCTAAGTAAGTAAGTAAGTAATAAAATCCGGGACTAGTGCCCCGAACGGGTGATTACAAAATCGGCAAACTTCTAGGAAACATAAAGAAGCTTTTAAGAGAAATAAATAAAAAGTAAAAAAAAGTAAAAAGTAAAATTAGGAAACAAAATGCTAGCATGTATACATACATACATACATACATACATACATACATACATACATATACATATATATAAACTTATGTATAGTCAACTTACAGGTAAGTGCAATAATAAAGCAAATGATTTGCAAAAGTGCTGAACAGCTGATCATATTGGATAATAAATAATAAAAGCCTAGATTATATTATAAAAGTTAAAATAATACTAAAAGGATAAATAAACCTAAGATAAATAAAACTATACATTAATAAAACTGTATGCATGAATAATGAGGTCTGATTAAATTAGTTTAAGAACAGAAATGTCTTCAGTAATTTTCCAAACTGCCTGGTGTTCTGGATCGCGCGTACTTCCAGTGGCAGAGAGTTCCACAATGTCGGCCCAGCACAAGCAAACGCCCGGCGACCATAACGTTCTAGGTTTACGCGTGGAACATCAAGAAGTAAACCACCACCTGAGCGTAGGGTCCTGCGTGGCGAGTGACGATGTAGCAATGACGCAAGACACACTGGCGTGCCTGCATACAGTGTCGTGTGTACAACCATATGTAATTTGTACGCAATACGCTTGCTCACTGGGAGCCAGTGTAGGTGTTGCAGGACCGCAGTGATAGATCGCCGATCATCTCGTCGAAGTTGCGTCACAACACGAGCGGCTGAACATTGAACCATCTCTAGACGGTGTAGCAGACGGTCAGATATGCCAAAAGGCATAGCATTACCATAGTCGAGTCTTGATGTCACAAGTGCATGGACAAGGCATTTGCAGACACTGATCGTCATTGCCCCTCGTGCCCGTGCGATTCTCGAGAGATGGTAGTAAGCACTTCGACATGCATTTGCCACCTGCGTCACCATCGACAAATCAGCATCGATTGCAAAACCAAGATCACGGACGATGGTCGATGTCGCTACATATTGTCCGCAGACGTCACGTGCTCAATGTGTATTGGTCTGCGCAAGCTCGATGAATGTATGACAATTGCTTCCGTTTTGCTCTCGTTGAGAACCAGTCCTTTGTCATAGAGCCTCGTTTTAACTTCATTGATGCACGCCTCCATTCGGATAAGAGCATTTGTATGGTCAAACGGTGGGAAATCGAAGTATAACTGCGTATCATCGACGTACAGATGGTGGTGTACGTCGTGTCGGTTGAGTAAATTCGTTAGAGGCGCAATGTAGGCGTTGAAGAGCACCGGCCCAAGAACCGACCCCGGTGGAACTCCGGATCTCATCACGATACATTCAGACACTTCTTTCCCGACACGTTGGCCAACGATATTAACCACGATATTATATTTTAGCCGATGTTTCCCGAAATGTTAATACCCAACACACGCCTTGTGGTGCATCGGTGCAAAACATGGTGCCACTTAGCGGAAAACCATTGCTCTTAATTTAGACGGTGGCGACCCCGTTCAGATTACGCCCAATTCAATTCCTGCAATACGGCTGTACCGCTTTATTACACTTAGACAATCAAAACTTTTGCAGAAAATGGGACATATTGAGTGATTTATACAGCAATCGTAGGTACATAAAAATAAGCAAATAATATTATAAGGAAACTAATTATTTCATTGGCATAAACTTTTATTTCTATATCGAAGCACGAGGCTGGGTCACAGTTTGAACAGGCCGAGATCACCAAGGTTAAGATCACGAAAGGCCGATATCCCTACGATTCGTTCGGTTCGTATTATGGCATGTTTCATATTATGCTTTCTGGATTTCATATTGTGTTTGGTGCATAATGGATGTATCACAATGCAATGGAACGTAGCATGTAGCATGATGCAAGTTTGGCCCCAATATCATTCAATATACTCACGCTGGTCGGTTTCACTGCGTTGGGAAATCTGTTACCGTTGATTATCCAATCAGCACTGCTGTTGGGGTTTTGCTCGGCAGGGTATGCGACCATCACGTCATACAAAACGGTCATTCATAGGACAATGCGTAAAAAACCTTTTGTTCAGTCAGCGTCTTCTTTTGGGTGCGTGTATTCATCGTTCGATAAATGTAGGTCCTTCACTAAAAAAAACTTTCTAACAATTTGTTTGAACTGCACCGATGAATAATTCCTTACTGAAGGTCTACTTCCACCTTTTCCAAGAAACGGGTGTCGAGCAGGTAAGTCATTTTGTTCTCCATGGCCAGAGGGGTATTCTTTGAAGATTTTTATTTTAACCTCACAATGCACCAGATTGCGAAGGATTACAATTTGCATTAAATAGGATGGACACCCAGACACCCTCTTAGAGTAGTGCTTCCACATAAATGAATACCTACGCCCCCTGGTAGTGGCCCTCTACGCTATCTTCCACACCAGTATTGGACAGATACTACGTGACGATAACTGTTGTAGAGCGATTCCCGCAAAAGTTGGAAATCAGTATTCGTTCACTGTGTGGTGCAATGTGTGCTAGGGTACCATTGTTTTATTTTAGCAGAATGCTGACTCCTCCATCGACTGCCCTGTGGTTGCATTTCTCCCCGCGGGGTCGTGATTACAGTTTTACCTCGGCTGCCCCCGTTGTTGAAGTTCTCCAGGCGGGGGTTGTAATTAGAGATTTACCTCGGATGGTCTAGTATCGCACTGGGTCGTCATGAACGACACGGTGTTCCTGAATGTCACGCACCTCAATTGCCTACTTCTCCATGTGTTTCACTAGTTCTTCTCGGAGCTTGGGTAATTGTACAGTTTTAACGTTCATGGTTGATATGTTATGGGCTGTTTGTATTTTATTAGTTTTCCCCTTTCCCCCACAACTTACTACGTCCCTGTGACTTTAAAAGCGGTAAATTACCATGTTATCCTCTTCGGTATCACCAGGAGACAAGTTTCGTTGCACTCGGTTGTGAAATGGTCTATGTGCATGTAAATATACGAAAACCTCGAAGACTGGATACGTGTTGCAAACATTCCGACACCGCACGAACTGGTTGCCAGCCAAGTGCACTACCATAGACAATGAAGCTAAAATAAATCAGTAGACTTTGCATATCTAGAGAACTGGGGCATGACGCTAGGGCTATGCAAATGCAACACACACGTCATGCATGGAAAAATCCTGAGTCGCTTAATATCACACAACACTGATTTGGCCACCTGTTTGGTTTCGTTCCACGACTTCCATCCAGAGTTGTCTTTTTGTTCTACAGTTTTTCACTAGATTTCTAATTCCATCTTCTTATCCTGACTTCTGTTCTTATCTGCTTTACTTTGGTTTTAACGCATTTAAGTTTTCATTAAGTAGATACATAGCGGTCCTTGTTGTAAAACACTAAGCGTGCTTGCCTGCACGTAGACATTGTGCGAGACTTGACGAAGATGGCAATGGAACCGTAAATCGTGTAACGTCCGTCCTCGTTATAATCTGGCCTCGCAGCAACGGTGCTTCATTCGTTCGCCTTCAACAACCGCGAGGAGAGAGCGAGAAACCAAACATGGCGCGTGCAGTCGGTTCTGTCGTCCTCTGTGTTGGCATTCTTCTCGGCTTGGTGAACTGCGGTAAGTAAACTGTGTTCATATAACAACATGGGTTAGTTTGCACTACCTGATTTTGCCCTACGTAAACCACAAACCCGAGTTATGGCAAAGGAGCCATTTGTCATTTCAATGAAGTATTATGAGGAAAACAAATTGTTACCTTCCAGCTTTACTTGGCGTAAATTCATAATAATAGTAACCAAATAAAAAATAAGGATATACTGTAATTGCAATATTATTATTTGTAAGTATGATTTAATAGTGTCTTAGTGAAGAATGCAAGTATTGGTTATAATTTGTTAATGGTAGAAAAGATCAAAGCCGAGTAAATAAATATACTGCAACATATGCATTTAGATACCATGTTGCGTCGTTGAAGTTATTAGAACATTATAAACAAATATAAAAAAATACTAATGAATGATAGTTTGTCGAAATAATGGCAATGCCAACAACATGTATGTCTATTATGATTGACCAGGATACAATTGTTGTTTCAGTAATGTCCGTCCTACCAAACAGCGCCTTCTGCGTTGACCTGACGAGCGGTAGGGAAAGCGCTCTGCCTGCCGACGTGTCATGGGTGCAATGGACAAAGAAACCGAAAGAGTCTGTACCTCCAAAAGGGTGTCATCTGAGGGGCGTGCTTAGAATCAGACTTCAATCAACCCAACGCTCAGTCTCGATCCACATGACCTTCAAGAATCCCGTGTGGTATACGTTCCACCTTGGAGATTCACCGAAAAACAGGGGCTGGGGTATGCGTTTTACCACATTTCTCCCACTAATAAAGACATAAATTGTCTCTTTAAGCAGATGTGTTGATAAATAAACTCTGAAGTTCTGCAAGCAATCATCGTGCTATCAATATGTTGCGTTTATTTGCAGGAGAGTACGCCGGAGGCACCAAGAACAACGCAGAAATTTTCGGTTACAGCACCACCATACGGGCCTTTCGGGACAAGTGGCACGGCTCAAAAATTATTTTCGGCCGACCAGGAGTAGTGTATAATTCAATGTTAATCAACATAGGCTACCGCAAACTGTATGTAACAAACTACCGAGGTTACACTAAGAAGGTCACTGGCTCTGGGTTGTTTGATTACAACTACGGCAATTTATACTTAGGTCTAAACCGGATTGTGGACAGCTATCGTGGAAGTCCGCATAATATGAAGAAGGGATTTGGACTGTGCTCAGTGTGCATCTACTTCCAGAAAAGCGACAAGTTATTCATTCCGTAATGAATTGGAGGCGAAGCAGTCACAAACAGTGTCGGGCTAACCATGGTAGAAATGGTTAAAGTAATCATAACCCATCCTCTCGAATCGTTGGTAACTAATTTGGTTGGCAGTCGCTCTTTGTTTTCTCAGGAGAACACTGTATGGAATGGTTTTCTTGTATTATTCTCTGTTATCTCATTGTGTAATTCTTGCTTGTCATTATACGCTGTATTTTCCAGTTTGTCATCATACGCTGTAGGTTTTGCTATGCATGTTTGTATGCCGTCGTCGACAACAATCTGTGAATGCCTACTCCAAGCATAGTTGATTAAACGTTAATATACGGGGTCACCTCCGTAGTCAATATCATGGGTCTCCATCTTCGTCCAAAAAAGTCTGTACCAGCCCCCCCCCCACATTGTTAAACCGGCACTGGTCACCAGATTTGACTAATCACAAGTTGCCAGTAAATGTACGACACGAGTACAGAAAACACATACGATGGCTTACTACGTGTACTGAACATATTACTATGCATTAATGTTTTGTTACGCAAAGGTGTTGTTTCTATGTAGCACTAGCTGTCACAAAAATGCAAAAAAAACATGCGTGCTTAGTGAAAATGTTATGTACAGAACAGTTTATCATCTAAAGTTAGTAGAACAAACACAGTCGATGGCGCTGCTTTTGTGAAATGAAAGCATTCTCCAAACCCTAAGCAATACAGCATCTTGCAACATGGTTACGTGTCAAACTAACGAAGTAATTTATGCGGAATAAAGAGTCCACCAATTTTTGCATGTGACGCAAAATGTCAGTGGTTATGCAGATATACTAATAATGCAGGATTATATGTATGCAGACGTATCGAAACAAAAGAAGAAACCATTCACTGGCGTATGAATACTAATGAAAATAGCACGGTGAAATAATTATAATAAAATAACATTTGCTTTATTTCTTGTTTCCTGTGTCATGGTGAGCAGCTTCGCACACATGCACACGTGTACACACACGCTCGCACATACACACCATACAACATACACACACACGCACGACACACACAAAACATACACACACACGCATGCACACGGTCGCATACACACACCACACAAGATACACACACAACACGCACGGTACACATAAAACACACGCACGCACGCACGCACGCACGCACACACACACATACACAAAATACACATAAACTTAAGTACGCACACACGCTAACAGATACGTAGACGCGCACGCACGCGCGCACACACGCACACTCGTTTGTTGTTTCTATGGTATGAAATGAGTCCCTTGCTTGATGTTCTGCATTACTGATACAATATCTCTCTGACTTGAAAAGTCCAGTGCATAACGTACGGACCGAAATCGGTGGACAGATGTTTTGAGTTTTAATTTCATATTTTTACGTCACATAATTATATTATATTAAAATTATTTAAACTTCCTAAAGTACGGACGACAGGGATTGTTTGGATTATTTACATATGATATACAAAATATAATACATTTTTGTTAGCAAATGTTGAACGTTTCAGCGTAGAAAGTAGACAACCCATTTTAGACGATGTTTATATACATGTAGCGTCGCAGAGAAGAGAAAATATATGGGGTGAGGTTTTTCATGTTTGCCTTAATAGATCTACCAGGATCAATACATTAGGCTCGAAAACAATCGGAAAACGTTATTTTTGATTCCAAAGCCCCAAGTAGACAGGCAAAAACCGCATTTTGACAGTCACAGGAAGTGAACATTAAATTATTTATGGCTTTTATTATTATTACTTATGGCATTTATTTGACGCTAGCTCTGTATACCTTAATCACGGGTCTGTGTGAGCCAATCAGCAGGCAGCTTTGCTACATACCGCTTAGCCTCGATTACCCAAGCTCCTTGCTGTGGTGCACACTTCATCGCGGACGGAAAGTTTATTTTTCATTGTGACGGAAGTTATGTATGCACCCAGATTCTTTGTACTTTTTATTTTGCAGACTTGTGTAGTTGTAGTTGTAGAATTACGAAAATGTGATTTTTTATGTGTGGTCTTATACATATATTATGTATGCTAATTGATATTACATAAAAATAAGAATACATGACGATCTCCTTTCGCCCACCAACCTGTGCTACATGGGTTGGTTGTTTTTCAGTTAGTCTGCTTTAGGTATATATTCAGTTTGCTGATTGTAAGCTGGAACCATTTTGCAAATCTGTTTATTTATAGCTGGTTCCCAACTTTTGCTTTGGTTCACGTTGAAGTGGGGGACGGGATGTAGTGTGTGGAAATGAAGTGGGGGGCGGGATGTAGAGTGTGGAAAGCTTCACAACCGCAAAATACTGCTGCCGTTTCCATGTTTGATGAAGTCATGCGTGGCTCTACACATTACAATGTGAGACCTGGGAATATATAACATTGGTCATGTGCCTAAGGAACCATGTACGCCTCATAAAACTAGCCGCTGCTGCATGGTTATAGCCAGGGACCACCAAACACCCAAATGAGTATGGCACATACAAGTAATATCGTGCCTAGCATTAGACAGTAATGTATTGACAACGGATGCGAGTGCTGACGCAAAAAAAAACCCAGGGTTTCTACAGAGAGACATCTTGATGTACGACAACATTTGTCATGCGAGTCGTTTAACTATCTTTGTGCATCCTTACACAGAACAACGACTTTTGTCACGCGAACTTATCTTTAGCCATAGTACATCAAATAACACAATGATGGCTTCCCCAAAGACGCGTGCGGGTGTGACGAGTGTAAAGAGTAATGGTACAACTAATGATTAAGTCCATTTGACATATTCGCTCACTCTTTCGTGTGAGTTAGGTGCAACTCGGAACTCGACCATAGCATCTCATACATTGTCGTTTCTCCAGTAAATAATCTAGTCGCGGCTGCTGATGTAAAACTCGGGCTTGGTTGTTGGTTTAATAATAGAATTCTTAGACGCATTTTGATGTAAGGCAACATGCTTCACCCCATGCGGACCAAACCGAATATGTTGAAAGCGAAGAATGCATAAACACAAGGTCAATATCACAAGGAAAGCAATGGGCAAGATGGAATTTTAAATAAGCTGAACGCATACTTTCATGAGACATGTACTCAATCACTCACTCATGTCGGTTGCTGGAGTCAAACTCTGCTTGCTTCAACCATCTTCGGTCATCTACAGACCACCTGTCTGTATCCCTCATTGCCGTTGGTAGCTCTATCTGCTCCCAATCCCACGTCTTCTTTCCGACAGTCAATACACTTAAATATTTGTTTGACTTGGCTTGCTCTTTCGTGTGCTGGCTGCAACATGACGTTCCTTTGTGCAATTTCCTCATTTCGTCTGTAGCAGTTCCCAGCAAATATCAGCCTCCTTTCCCGTATCTTGTCTGTAACTTTACTCGGTTCGCAGCATTCTTGTGTACTGTCGATCTAGTTGTATCTTGAGTGTTTTTTCTCTGTCAATGATGAGCATCCCTACAGGAGCACCAACTAGATCGTTGTCTTGCTTAATTTTGTGTGGGAGTGTAGACTTCCATGTTTTTGGTTGGTTGCCTGCTATTGCCATTCTAGTGTTGATGTTTTTGGTTGTAGTGCTAATCAGGAACCAAAATATTTGAAGTCACCGACCTTCTCCAAAATAGTTCTTTCCATGGTAATGATAATTTTATTTTTAGGAAGCCATGAACTTAGTCTTTCCACCATAAATCTTCAGCCCAATCCTCGAACACGACGATTGCACTCGCATGAGAAGCTTTTGCGCCTTCTTACAGAAGAACGTTATTGTCTGCAAATATGGAATGACCTCGGATTGGTATTGAAACCCCAGTTCTTTTTCATATCAAAAACTCTGTTTCTTCATCTTTCATGATCTCGTTCATATTTACAAAAAGCTGTTACCGGATTTGTTGACTCGAGTCGTAGGGACTATCTCGAGACTTGATTTTGTGTGTGTGTGTGTGTGTGTGCGTACGTGCGTGCGTGCGTGTGTGCGACTTGACTTACAGGTAAACGACTTGAAACTTGTGACTTGCCAACAAGCCTGCTAGACGCATCACACATCCTTGTTTCCGATGAACACACGTTGCACTCAGTAGCGAAATGAACGATGTGCGTGTAAATGTGCATATATCACGGATACCTCGACGACTGGAGACATATTCCAAACTATGCCACATCGCACGAACTGGACGCCAGCCAAGTGCGCAACCTCGAACAATGAAGCTAAATGCAGAACTCGATACATTTAAGGACTGGCGAAAGCCAATTGCAACACGTACCCCGTGCATGGAAAAATCCCGAGTCGTTTAATATCATGCAACACTGACTTGTCTTTGGACACCTGTTTGGCTTCGTTCCACGACTTCCACACCAGTTGTCGTTTTTCTACAGTTCTTCGCTAGATTGTTTTTGAGCGACCCACCTTCCGTATGCCTTCAGGCGTCCATGTTAAAGCCATCAGGCACTCATTGTCTTCGTTCATTCTTATCCTGACGTCCGTGCTTATCTTCGTTACTTTGATTTCAGGGCCAATATAGTGTGTGCGTGTACGTGCGCGTGTGAGTGCGCGCGTGTGCGAGTGGATGGACGACTCAGTATGGGCGATAAGTACACAATCATCTGCAAGCAGAAGCTGACAGATAAGTTGCTCTTTCGGTTGTATGCTGGTCTGGAGGCGTCTGAGGTTAAACAAAATTGCATCAGACTGGAAGCGGATGTAGATACATATGTTTAGCTAAGTATCTTAAGCATCAATAGTTACGAAGCTGGAGATGAGGGTCGAATCCGAGTTTGGCAATAATTTTCCAGAAATCGCTGCGGCTAATAGTGTTAAAGGCCTTCGAGAAAATCACAAACACAGCAGAGACTAATTTTTTGTTTTCTGCAATTTTCGTGGATTTTTAGCACGGCGAATATCAAATATGTTGTTCCTCTATTGGAACGGATTCCATACTAACTCTCTGGTGGGATTTATTCTGCAGTAGTTGGAACAATCCTGTTTAGGAGGAGGCGGGCCAGGTGTGTGATCCCTGTGTAGTTGTTGCAGTCAGATTCTTCCTTGGTTTTTGCACAGTGGTGATAATCCCCATCTCGCATACAAACGGCGATTGTCATTGCAGTTTGGCAATACCATGCTTGCCAAGGACTCACTGTCACAGTTGGGCATTTCTGCCAACCCTGGCCACGTTCCCGATTACCATGGGTTTATTATATGGATTGACACAACATTGTAGTTGACGAAGATCCTGGTAGAAACTTTCCTTCGATTTTTCGTCAGCAATATTTTATGGGTATTAATTGAAGACAACAAAAGAAAGTCGAAACTAACTTGAAGCCATAAAGTGAGCCATGTCCTCAAAATCACAAGGATAGCAAAATACAAGATGGAATGTTGAAATCAGGTAAACAGTCATTTCATGAAACACGAAGTATGTGATTTATAAAAAGTAAATATAAGAAAGTATGTTCTTTTTATAGCGAGGTGTCCAGTCCTTTGGACTGCTCAAAAGCTCTACACTTCACCACTGGCAGACCTGTTCATTCCAACGCCATCTCGGATTCTCTGCGAAGCATTCAGCCACGCTGCAATTACTTCACGAAGATTGTTCATTCACATATCCATCCCTGTCTGTAGCCAGGTACTCATTTATACAGCTGAGTGAACTGTGGCAACGTGGGGTGAACGAAATTGCCAAAGCTTCGAAACGGCAGCAAGAGGATTCGAACCCGGGTTCTCTCGCCCCACTTAAATTGGGTCCACGGAACAACTCCCGCTGCAAACGTTTGCGAAATTTAGATGTGCATATATCACGGAAACCTCGACGACTGTAAACATCTTGTAAACACATCGAACGAATTGGACGCCAGCCAAGTGCACAACCTTGACAAACGAAGCTAAATGAAGAACTCGGTAGATTTTGCATATGAATGAGAACTTGTTCAAGACGCTGGGACTATATTTTATAAGGTGTCGACATACGACGTAGGCGAAGGCTCGTACTCAGGAATGTGACCATGGGGAATTCGAGCGAACACAATCAGTCGGGGATTTCAGGGATGATTTCTGAAAAATTTTACAGTTAAACAACATTATATCAAAAAGGGGGATTCGTTCCAACCCCCGAAAGAGGACGAGCAACAAGGACATTAGACAACAAAGGGATAGTCAAACTAACGAAGTAATTTATGCGGAACAAACAGTCTACCCAGATGTTTGCCTGTGACGTCACAAATGCAATGTCAGTGGCGGTACAGATGCACAAATACAGTTATTTAGGTCATTTTGTACTACCGCTGTTTTATCTGACTTAACAATACCGAATCACATCACGCAGGAAATGCAGGCAATCTCTAAAATTTCATATATTTTACATTCGTTCGCACAATTAAGTATCTGCAAGACATTGCAACTTTAGGTTATTTATCAGAAGTCATTTTTTCAAACCGTGTTTATTAATAACAATGTTTATGATACTAAGGTCCGTGATGCATCTGTACTAGTGTTATTATTGTTACCGACCGTGGAAACGCCGCGTGAATATTAGAGAAATGCTGCAAGGTAATAACAACTTTAATATAAAGTAGTTTGTGACTATGTATGGATGTATGTATGTATGTATGTATCCATGGATGTATGTATGTATATATGCATGCATGTATGCAAGTATGCGTGTATGTGTGTATGTGTGCATGCATGTTGCTATTTTGCAAGGTATGTGAACTCGTTCACTTCAACTATGTCACTGTTGCTTACAGTGACTGGGTCGTTTGACTTGTGATTCATTTTCATCAGCTTTGTTTTGCTGATGTTCACTTTCAGACCCAACTTCTGTGCTGTCTCAGTCAGTCTATCCGTCTTCTCTTGCATGTCTGCCGACTTGAAAGCAAGCTGTTGTCATCAGCATAGTCCAGATCCTCCAGGTAGGTGGTGAGGGTCCATCTGATTTCCCTTCTGCTGTCTGTTGTCGTCACTTTCATAAGCCAGTCCATGGCAACGGTGAAGAGGAATGGTGATAAGATGCCACTGGCGTTGCACTACGAAAATAGTCACCAGTCATAGAGTCATAAGCTCTTCCAGTGGTTGCCTTGTTGTCAACTCGGCTAGTATTTATATAAAATGTACCGACAGTATGATTCCTTCTATGCAGTATGATATGTGAACATACATAGTGAAGCAAGAGAAGAAAATGTACACTGACGTATATACACTAAAAAGAATGTCATCTCTCACAGCATGTGATGTAAAAAGCACTGCGGAAACATAATAAACGAACATATGTTTTTATTCTCAATTTCTGCGGCATAATGATCCCCATTACAAATACGCAAGCGCGTACTCTCTCTCTCTCTCTCTCTCTCTTTCTCTCTCTCTCTCTCTCACACACACACACACACACACACACACACACAACGCCTGCACACAAAAACACACCACAACATACACGCACGCACCCACGTGATTAATGTATACAGTATCAAATAAATGCCAAAAGTACCCGCACGGCGGCACAACAGATCGCAACCCTGATTAGTAAAATATTAAACGTATTTAATATTCACTTCCAGAGAAACCGTCAATAAGCGATTTTGTTCTGTCTACTTGAAGAATAATAAATAGTTAGTTTTCAACTGTTTTTGAACTTAATGTATTGATCCTGGTAGATACATCATGACAAACAAACAAAAACTCACATTGATATATTTTTTTCTCTGTGATGCCAAATGTATGTCAAAATCGTCTAAAATCAGCTGTCTATTTTTTACTTTGAACATGTGCTAACAAAAAGTTATAATAGTTTGAAATTATAAAAAATTTTTAAATCTGTCCATCGATTTCTGTCCGTACGTTATGCACTGGACTTTTCCAGTCACAGAGATACTTTATAAGAAATGCAGAACATCATATAAGTATATTTTTGCTAGACAAGTACTCGTTTCATACCATAGAAACAACTATAATTGCGTCAACATACTTGTGTCATAGTCAGCCGTTTGGTGTAGGGGTAGTGCGTCGCGTTAAGGAAATAACATATAAACGCAGTGCTATATTTTTGTAAGGAGTACACAAAATAATTCAATAGTACGGCATTGTAACCGTCTACCACGAATAACAAATGGAATAAAGGTTGTGTGTGTGCGTGCGTGCGTGCGTGCGTGTGTGTGTGTTTATGCCAACTTAGAGTGAGTTGTCACAGAAAAGGTTGTCTCTCCTGGACCTGTGCAAAGGCCAGTTGTCTGCTTGGTGACCAATTGCTCGTGAACCAGGTGTATTTGTGTGTACATCAACGACAGAAGAGCTTTCTCTGGGTCAAGTGTCTCCGCGGACAGATGTTCATTGGCAGCGTCCATACAAACATGTCTCTCTGTCAAGTTATCTGCTAACGAATTCCACATCCATCAGCTAGCTGTCTTTCTAGTCATTGCCAAGTCGAAGAAGATCATTGTTCTTAAAAAGGAAAGTCTGATAGCTACAAAATAGTTAGCCAAAAGATTCATGGAGTGTATATTTGGTTTGCAACTAAATAAAAGTTTTATTTTATACACACCATGTCATGGAAACAAATTCAACATATTTTTTACGACCGAATAGTATGACGACCAGCACGGCTTTTTGCCACTTATTACGCCACGACTACACATGAAATAAACTGGCATGTATATATATATATATATATATATATATATATATATATATATATATATATATATATATATATATATATATATATATATATATATATATATATATATAGATCGGTCGGTCTTCTTTAAGACACCAACCTGGCTACGGACATGATGCAAGGAAAACAACTAAGCAGTGTGTTTTGTATATATGTGTGTGTATATATGTGTGTGCGTGCGTGCGTGCGTGCGTGCGTGCGTGCGTGCGTGTTTCCTGTGGTGTCGGATGCGTAGAAAGACGCTGGTCTAGTTTCAAGTGTGGCCGCAGCTTGTTTGATGTAGGAATAAGGGAGGCGGATACATAAGTAAGGTTGGTAAAGGGTATATTTTAATGCCAGGTTGCATGCATAACAAGTACACCAGTAAACATAATAATTGTACATACAAGTCGATTATAACCAGTTATTGATGTACTCAATAAAACAACAGTGTATGCACACAACCAATCAAACTGGTAATCACCATAATACATCAAAGGTGAGGGGCTACCTGCCCATATGCGTTACAGAAAATATCATAGATACACCACACAGCACATCAAATAGATAATTACCATATTACATCAAAATGTATGGGCTACTTGCCCATACATGACATATAGGTAAAGTCATCCCCCAGGCATTGCGCCTTAGGAAGCCATGAAGGCTTATATGGCCAGTGCTTAAACCTGGTTTCTATAGTGCGAAGCAGTGCAGTTATACTGACTCTCCTGGACGGGACACTAGTCCATCGCAGGTACCTTCCAAACAGTGTTTGTACTCATTTACAGCTGAGTGGACTGAGGCAAAGTAGGGTAAACGAAATTGCCTAAGCTTCGAAAACGAAGGTCTTGAACTCACAACCCTTGAATCCAACACCTTAACCACTAGGCCACGGCTGCCCCCATGACATATAAGACATCATAAATAATTCATGGTCCGACATGTATTGCAACATTATGAAATCAGAGGTGTAGGAGAGGAATAACAGACGTTGCATCACATTCACTTTTAGATCAGCATCACAGCCTACAATTCTTGTAGTGAGTATCACACCTACATGTATGAACACACATGAGCAGCTTATGTACCCAACACAAAGATATGTGTAATTACACTAGAGAGCACAAAACGTAAGCGTGACAACAATTAGCGGGATGTGCCACAACTCTTGAAGACAACTCGGAGCAGCTGTATTTCGTTTGTTGTAATTCGTCATAATTTCCATACCATGATATTTTTTTACAACAGTCACGGAATGCGATCAAAAGTAACAGAAAGGTGAGTGTTTCCCATCTACGTTTTGACGTTGTTAAGTTTGAACATAATTACATAACACATGCACATGGTCTCTGTTTCACTTCAATTAATTTCGCGGGTAACCAAGCCTACCTTGTATCCACAACTACTAGTAAATTTGAATTAAAACTTATTTTTATTATGTTATTATTAGTAGTAGTATTAGCAAGATATGAAAATATCAATACATCAAGTTGCATATATTTTGTAAATAAACAATTAAATAAACAATGCAAGCCAATTACTCTGTTGTGTTGTGTTTGATTTGTGCTCACCGATGCCATGCTGATCCATTCACACCCATTGAGTGTAATCATGGAATTCCGTTTTCTCACCTGCAAAGGTCTTTCTTTTATGTGCTTTAAGCTGACAGTTTGTGCTACGTATTCATAACAGATTCTTCTCCGACCGAAGCATTTTCAAAGAGTAATTAGTTTCTTTCATTTATGCTCTACGTCATTCTTTCATGTACGTTTCAAACTTCTCTTCTTCAAATGCATTGATTTCGTGCTTTGGACATTAGCTGGGGTGAGAAGTCTAGCCATAACAGATCAGGCCAACATCAGGAGTTTGAAAGGGGGAAATCCTATGAATAAGAGGTGTGAAGTTAACGCTATAAGCGTGAATGCCCTTGAACTGTTACATGAGCTTTTCCTTAAGTAGGTACTTACCGAATGTGTGATGATGCGTCTGCGCCACACGGCAATGGTATAAAGGCACTGTGAGCTATGGCAAACCTTTTACTTTCACGATGCATTTATTTCAAGACGAACTCGCTCCTGTCATTTTTGGCGCTGATCACCGTGCTGTGTTCGATTACTATTTCGCCAATGACCTTCTTGCTCCCCGCAAATCATGTCCGACATGTTTTGCCGACATGAAATTGGTGCCACGTTCTCAGCTGAGTGACCGATTTGCATGGCATTGCAAGAACTTCCAGTGTGGGTCTCGATCATACCACTCGGCGAGGGCGGACAGTTTCTTCGCCAGAAGCCGCGTACCCCTTCAGAAGTACATCCACATGGTCTATCTGTGGGCCCAGAATTCGCCAGTAAAGATAGCTGCAAAAACACTTGGTGTGTCTCGTCAGTGCGTGCAGCAACATTTCCTCTTTCTACGAGAGGTCTGCTCTGCACATCTCATCAAAGAACCAGCAGCTCTCGGTGGGGCTAATGTCATCGTGCAGATCGACGAGTCATTGTTCCGGCACAAGCCCAAGTACCATCGTGGTCGAGTCCCTGCATCAGACCAGTAGGTGTTCGGCCTTTGCGACACTTCAAAAACACCTGGATATTATTTAGTTTATTTATTTAATGGAACTTTATTAGCATTGAGCAAACTTACCTTTCTATTTTTTTATATCATGACTGGCCTACAGGCTACACTGGCGCCGTAACACAGGCTTTTTGTGACACTCCTGCGAAGCCTCGGCATAAAATTCGATTTTACGGTAGCCGGCGCATGGAGATGGCAGTATTTTTTTCCTTTTGCTCTGGTATGTACCAGAATTGTGCCGGACATAGCCGGACACATGTACACCCGATAATTATGGTATAATGAGAATTGCACCAATTGTCAGTCCTGCTATGCAAGAATCGCACATTGCTGGTATACCAGAATTATGCATTTCGATAATTCTGGTACAACGAGAATTGCGCATTTCTGGTATATACCAGGATTGCGCCTTCAAACTGACTTGATCCCACTAACTTATTATAACCCGGGCGGAGCGGGTACCTCGACTTCCTGCTACACGCTGGAGGGAAACGGTGAAATAATTGGCAGAGTGCCACCTTGTCGAAGCCCTCGGAGTTAACAAACTGGCGGGCCACGTTAAAAATTTCTCCTTGGCTAGCTGTTCCGGTTAACAATTAATTTTATTCAAATCGTTCCCTCCGATTTGAATAATTGCCTTAGTGTAGCCTAATCGAGAGATGTGAGACACCGAATCATACACAAAACACAGAGGTGCGCTGGATTTACAAACAACGGACAAAGACACCGAATCTAGGTCAAGTCCGCCATTTTTTATTCCATGCGCCGCGCAATAACTTTCAAACCGTTTTGCAAAACTGTGCCCTATAAACACAACCCCTGTTGGATTAGAAGCACTAGAAATCTGATGATGTTGGTTTGCCATTGCATTTGAAAATACTAAAAACAGAACATCGGACGTCAACCATGTATTGAGACCTTACTATGGCTATCTACCGTGAACAGTAACGGAAACACAGTACTAGTATGAACGGCATTAATCATTTAATGTAGTACATTTGAAATGAATCATACCATGAATTCATACAGTAACAGTACGGGCATAGTCTTTAGAAAATGCCATTGAAAAAATAGCAACAAGCAATGCAACATGTACAACGCAATCAAATAAAGTTTGTAAATATCAACTCACTTCGATGGCTTTCAAAACCGGAATGGCAGCGCCTGGCCACCCCAGCGGTCAACAGGTGCGTGCGGTGGACGATACCACTCGCCTGGTAGCAGGGGTGGTAAGGTTGCATTAATAGTGCATTGATATTCCAACCATCCACCACAGCAACATAAACCACTTTTTTACTGTGCTAAAAAATACATTTATGTTTCCTGTGGCGTCGGATGCGTAGAGAGACGCTGGTCTAGTTTCAAGGGTCTGACTAGTTATATAACTTGTTTTGATAGTGGGATTGTCTTGTTTTCGAACCAAGGTATATAGCCTTGGGCGGGGAACATTGCGGTATTGCCTTAGCAAGCAGTGTTGCCCAATGACTTTCACCATATGGCAACTCAAGTAAGGAATTCTAAATTGCCGCAGCTGTTATGATTCACACTGCTTTGTGATCAGATTGACACGTGGGCACTACCACTCTGTAAACAAGGAAAATACCCTGATAGCGAATGACTCACGGATTTACCCTTATCGTGACCACAACACATGAGTGCTGGCTGGAATTGCATTGATATTTATTGTAAAAGTTAGAAGTAATTGCTATTATTTGTATTATATTATTTTTATTGTATCACTTGCTGTCGATGCCTAGGTCAATAATTGGATTATGAAAGTAATTGTTTTGTAGGGGAAAAAGTTTAATGCTAGAGTACCTAAGCACAGTGCGATAATAAACGAGTGGATGATTAACGTTGACATGATGTACAAGGGGGCATAGTTCCTTGATCTATAGCACGTTGGCTTTGTAAAGCCGCTGCAAAACCTACATGTTGACATTACCACGAAATGACTTGTGGCCAAGTTCATATTTTATTTTACAATACACAATGGAGCTGCCTAATAGAGCGGGGGATAAACTGTAGAGCGGATTTCATATAATTTAACTGTGTAGCCTCTCAGCAAAACTTGCGCGCTCGAAAAACATATGCTACAAAACTTGATTAATCAACGCCGCTTAATCGGGTGGCGAGCTGTGATGTGGTTGCGGGGCACCAGCTGTGTCGGCACCCAATTTTCTGGCATACGAAAATACAGCCCCCCAGTCCTGATCAGTTATTCCATGCTTCCACATAGTTAAACAGGGCATCGTGTTCGTTGAGATATGGCATCGATGACAATGGGAACATTAATGAGTGATAGGGAGGAATATTTTTTTCACTTGGCAGGCGGCCAACAAGGACTAATTATAGGGCAACATTGGCAGACGTGTATGTGTGTGCGTGCGTGCGTGCGTGGGTGCGTGAGTGAGTGAATGAGTGAGTCAGTGAGTGACTGAGTCAGTGAGTGAGTGACAACAAAGTGACGATAATAATGTCGTCAGTTCATCTGTTTATATTCGGAAATACGAGACGGTCTATACATGAATCATAAACAAGACAATAACAATCACCAGTGTCTACAGCAGTCGCTGATTGTTGCATGTTATCGCATACACGTTGCTAATCGTGGGTGTGTGTGGTGTGTATGGTGTGTATGGTGTGCGTGTGTGTGTGCGTGCGTGTGTGATGTGTGTGTAGTGTGCGTGTGTGTGTGTGCGTGCGTGCGTGCGTGCGTGCGTGCGTGCGTGTGTGTGTGTGAGATACCGATCCCATAACACCGAAAACATGTATGAAAACAAATGTTCTTTTATTATTTTTTATTTTAACCATGCTAATTACATATGTCAGACAAAACAGCAAAAGTAGAAAATGTCCTGGATAACTATGTTTATTAGTAGATCTGCATAGCCACTGACATGACATGTTTGGCGTCACATGCAAAACTTGGTAGATTCTTTATTTCGCATAACCTACATCGTTAGTTTGACCATCACCCTTGGTGTCTAACGCTGTATGACATAACCTACATCGTTAGTTTGACCAACAACCTTGTTGTCTAACGCTGTATGACATAACCTTTGACAATGCTTTCATTTTGCAAAAGTAGCTCCACAGACTGCATTTGTGCAACTTTCGCTGACAAACCGAGGCACATATAACAGGTAGACCAAATACAAGCATGTACGTAGAGTCTACATACATAAATACATTATTGATGCCGTTAATGTTACATTTAGACCAGCACCACTGCGTCGCAAAACATTAATGCAAATGTTTAATGCAAGTTATAAACCTTCTTACGTGTTTTGCGTTATGATTAATTAAACATTAGTGTCTTACATTTAGCAGAATCTTATGACCATTCTAATGGTATGGCCGCTTCAACGAGTTTCTCCCACCATTCGTCACGGAACGTGGGAGTAGACGCACACCGAGCACAGTCCAGAACCGTTCCGCCCATTATACGGACTTTTTGTTGTCAATAACCCGGTTCAGACCCAAATATATATTGTCAGTGGTGTAATAAAACAACCCCCTGTCAAAGAGCTTAATTTGATAACCGCGATAATTTGTTGCATACATCTTGCGATGGGCTATGTTGATTAACATCGTTGAATATACCCCTCCTAGTTTACTGAAAATCTGTGTCGAGCCGTGCCACTTGTTGCGATAGGCATATAAGGTGGCGCTGTAACCGAACGTTTCTGCGTTGTTGTTGGAGCCACCGGCGTACACTCCTGCAAATAAATGTATAATGTTGACATTACAGCATGTTTACTAACATATATCTGCTTGATGAGACGTGTCTTCGTGATCAGGTTTTCACCCATCAAACATATAATTTATAGAAGTTGTTGTTCCGAGTCGGGATGCACAATGGTAGCTCTGAGTTGCGCCTAGCATACACTGTACAAGCGATCTGTGCAAGAACAGTGAATTTTTTTATATAAAAACATAACATTTGGCACACTACTGTTTGCCGACATTTGTTAGGTAGAGACATTGCGAAAAATATACGCGTGGACTGTGGCGGCCATATTGATTCCAATATTACCGGAAAGAATAATTTCATCAATATCGTAACATATATGGTGTCTGCAAATTAATACTGCCATTAGCGGAAAAACTATTTCTGCAATAATTTTGTAAACATAACTACGCAACCATATAATAATCGTCTACGTCACAGCAGAGAACAAATTATATTATTAACCTATACTATAGTAAAACGATCCCTGCCACCTAGTGAACACTATGAAGGTAACCACCTGGCGAACACCAGCTTACGCGCCGCAAGACACTGTTAAAAGAATGTAGGTGAGACCGGGGCTAGTTGAATACAAGGGCAAGTTTCTACGTACTCGTTTTACGAAAACATAGCACATCTATGTAGGTACCATCGACAGTAATTGGTGTGCGTGTGTGCGTTTGTGCGTGTGTGTGGGGGGTGTGCGTGTGCGTGGGCATGAGTGTGTGCGTGTGCCTGTGCGTGTGTGTGTGTGTCATTCGATCATGTAGAATTACATATATACTGCCATTCACTATTTCATATTCCATTCAATAATTCATAATCCATTCATAATTATTTGTTTTGCAAGAAAACAGGAATGTGTCCCCTTTGATAATTAGAAATGAAAAGCTTAATATATGAAGCTGCGAACATTGTTATGCACACTGTACAAAATATGTGCAAGTGTGTATAATCCAATTAATGTAATAGCAGTAGCATGTACGAGTGACACATGCTTTGCGAACCACATGTTCTTTACTTCTCACATCTACCTAACTACAATATGGAATATCAATGGTATGAAACATTTAACAAAACAAAAAAATAATGTATACATTTACAGAAATAATGTATCTAACATGTATACTTTTCAGAAAAATTATTTTAATTGAAAATTGTAACATCTAACCCCGGTCTACCTTACGGGAATGCATATATCATTGTGTATTAACATATTGTGTACCTTGCGATTTAGTGATACCACATTAACCGCGTGATGTTTAATCAGTGACAACGTACACACATTTATATATACTTTTACTTGCAACAACAAACATGAATAAGTCGATAATGATGTGCACAGGTATAAGGGCCTACTCATACAGAACGATATTCGGACCAAAATTGCATCATGCTACATGCTACGTTCCAAATTGCATTGTGATACTTCCATTGGGGACCGGCATCATCGACCACGTGAATCAGACGGGGTATTGCTGCAGTGGTGATGGACTTAGATGACTTCTTTATTTGTGCGCACACTATGGAGGAATGTGCTACAGCACTAAACACTCTAATTCAGGGTTTCCAAACTGTGGTCCGCGACCCTCAGGTGGTCCGCGGGATGGTTTGAGGTGGTCTCCAGGGACAACGCAATGTCCATATTAATTGTGTAAAATTGCGTATACTGTCAGCCGACAATGGCTATGAATTCGAAGCGCCATATGCTGATCAAAAGTGTAATTATTGCGAGAAGTGACAAAGCCGAATGTAGTGATTTGCTAGCTAGTTGCTAGCTGTGAGCGCTAGTGTTGGTCGCTAAAACTATGGATCGGTTTCTTTTTTCGGAAAGGAGATGCGAGTTAAGTTACCGTTAAACCAGACAACGAACGTCCGCAAATACCAGCTTGTTCATCTTCATCGGAGGAGCCAGAAAAAAGCTAAGAAACAGGCAGTAAGAAAATAGGATGCCTCTTATTTGAAGATATGTTTCACTTTCACTGGATCACAAGAGAATCCATTGCTCCAGTGTGTCGTATGCTGTGAAACGTTATCAAACGACTGCATGAAGCCATCGGAGCTAGAACGTCATTTCAAGAAACACAGTTCAATGCAGATTAAACCTCTTGATTTTTTAGAGGAAACGAGATGAGCTAGCTAAACAAAAAACTGTACTTGAGAAAAGCACCACGCAGATACAGAGGGGATTGAAAGCATTATACATGGTCGCGCTTAGAATACTCAAATGCAAGAAATCTAACACAATCGGAGAAAATCTGATTTTGCCATCTGCACAATATAGGTGCAGAGAGATAATAGGAGAAGAGGCTGCCATTAAAATTGGTAGCATACCTTTTGTCGAACAATACAGTTAGCATCAAAGACATGGCCAGTAATGTGAAAGACCAGCTTATAGAAATGATCCCTGATGTTGGCACCTTTGCGCTGCAGCTCGACGAAAGCTCAGACGTTGGACATTAAGCGCAGCTAATGGTTTTAAGTGCGGTCCATGCTCCAGAACAAGCCGAAAGAGGACATTTTATTCTGCAAAGAATTGCCGGGAAAGACGACTGCTGCTGAGATATTCAAATTACTGAACGATTTCATCGTTTCCCACTCTTTGGATTGGCAAAATTGTATAGGCATTTGTACCGACGGAGCAATGGCGATGACGGGAAGGCGAAGAGGGGTCGTTACTCGAGTGCATAAAGTTGCGCTTAATATCATCGGCACTCACGGTATGCTGCACCGACTGGCATTAGCAATAGACGTTTTTTTCAGGATTATGTGTGAGGAAAAGGGAACAGGCCCCGAAAATGTATTGCTTCACTTCGAAGTAAGATGGCTGTCAAAGGAGAGAGTAGTGAAACGTGCGTACGAACTCCGAGGAAGGAAGACATTGAAAGAATTCCTACAACAGCGAGGTTCTCCGCTGCCAGAGCATTTGACAGATTTTCTGTTCATCTCACGTCTGGCATACCTGGCAGACAAATTTCATGAAGTCAACGAACTGAAATCGGCACTGCAAGGACAAAGTGCGAGCTTTCCAGAGAAAACTCAACATCTGGGAGAGGCGAATGAATGAAGGTGTCACCGAGATGTTCAACCTTGCTACAGAGGTTTTGCAAAGCCTTCCTGGTCATTCTGCAGCAATGAAGAAAACACTTGTTCAACATCTGTAAAAGCTCCAGGACAAATTAGCACAATACTTCTCCAGCCTCCAGACAGAGCCCATATCAGAATGTGATTGGATTCGCACTCCCTTTGCTGAAAAAAAAATTATTTTCATTTTTTTCATCTATGTCACACTACAAACCCTACAAAATATCGCTTTACTGAAAACGTTGGCCAACGATATTTAACAAGATTTAACAAGATTTGCCATCCAAGCCAAAGGCCCAGATGGCAAGTGGACAAGGAAGCCATTGGCTTATCGAGAGTCCAACAATGTTCACCTACTTATAACCCGTCCTCCTGAGATATGTGTCAACCTTGTTTTTAAACATATTCACGCTGCTAGCAGATACACAATCTCTAGACAATTTGTTCCATTCATTTATTGTCCTCTGTGCGAACGAGTGCTTCCTGATGTCCAATCTACATTGATCCTTTACTAATTTTACATCATGTCCTCTAGTTCTGCTATCCTTCTTGAGTGAGAAAAACATATTTCTATCAATATTTTCATACCCATTCAATATCTTAAAAACTTCAATCTGATCTCCTCTTAACCTCCTTGTCTCTAGAGTTGTTAAACCACAATCTTTCAGGCGTTCTTCATAATTAAGGTCTCTAAGTTCTGGAATCATTTTAGTTGCTCTCCTTTGTATGCGTTCAAGCGTATCTATATCCTTCTTACGATATGGTCTCCATGCTTGTATACAGTATTCTAAATGAGGTCTAACTATTGCTTTATAAAGAGGTATAATTAACTTTTTTCCCTTCTATGTTATGTTTCTTCTAATAAATCCAAGAATTTGATTACCCTTTGAAGCTGCAATACCACACTGCTCTGAAACTTTCATGTCAGCGCTTATTGTAACTCCTAAGTCCTTTTCTTTTACAGTAGTACCCAGAACAGTATCTCCCATTTTATAGTTTACATTCAAGTTCCCATGTCCTGTATGTAGGCATTTACATTTCCCAAAATTGAACAGCATCAGCCATTTCTCAGACCATTTCACTAATCTGTCTAGATCGTTCTGTAAATGTTGTTTATCACCATCACTATTAACCTTTCTAAACAGTTTTGTGTCATCCGCAAATTTCAGTACGTTACTTGTTATACTGTCGTCCAAGTCATTGATATAAATTAAGAATAATATAGGTCCTAATACTGATCCTTGAGGTACCCCACTCAAAACCGATTTCCAATTTGAAACTTCTCCATCTACTACAACTCGTTGTCTTCTGTCAGTCAGCCATTGTTCTATCCAGTCAGTTATGCTATCCCCGATACCATGGGCTTTTAATTTAAGTATTAATCTTTGATGTGGCACTTTGTCAAAAGCTTTCTAAAAATCTAAGTAGATAATATCTACTGGCGATCCCACGTCTATCCACTTAGTGATTTCTTCCAAAAAACATAACATATTTGTTAAGCATGACCTCGCTTTAAGGAATCCATGTTGAGATGAATTTAATAATTTATGCTTAACGAGGAAGTCCACCATATGGTCTTTAATTAACCTTTCTAATAATTTACAAATCACTGACGTTAAACTAACTGGTCTGTAATTCTCTGACTTATTTCTCGAACCCTTTTTAAATAATGGTATGATGTTTGCTTCTTTACATTCAAACGGAACAACTCCCTCTTTTAATGACAAGTTGAATACTCTTGCAAGTGGTATACTGATTTGATCTACTGTTTCCATTAGTAATTTGGGAGGAATCCCATCCACTCCCGGTGATTTGTTATCCTTCATTGCCTTTATTTTCTTAGCTACCAATTCTGGAGTTACAACTAACCGACCTAAATAGTCAGATTTAGCCCCCTGAAATTTAACATCAGCAACTGGTAATGAACTAATATCTTCTTTGGTAAACACTGAACTGAAGTAACCATTTAGGTCTTCCGCCATTAAAAACCCCTGTGATATTATATTTCCAGCACTGTCTTCTAGAGATCCAACCTTGTCTTGTACGTTTTGTTTACTCCTGACATATGCATAAAAACTCTTGCTGTCATTTTTTATGTTACATGCTAGTTTTTGCTCATAGCTTCTTTTAAATTGTCTGATTTCAGTTATAGCTGCATTAAGTGCCTCTTTCTATTTTGCATAGTCTTCTTCCTTTCTGGTACGCCTATAAACCCTCCACATAGTTTGTTTTAGCATTATTTTTCTAATTGCCTCTTTTGACAAGTGTTTCTTTCTACACCGTTTTCCTTGTTTTTGGAAGGGAACAAATTTATCGATGATACTCTCAAGTTCTAAAAGTTCCAATTAAAATAAGGCTCAGTATTTAACGCGGTCAAACCGAATTTACCGATTCGTATTGTGTACAGCGACACTGTATAAAAGTGGCATATACACTCTTACATTTACGTAATTAAAACACGAGGTCGAGAAGATCGTTGTTATACTATATCATGGCGAGCCTTCCTAATCGAATGGATGCCATGTTTACATATTGATGATGTCCAAACGGAAATCATAACTTATGCATAAAATGAGACATATTGAGTGGTTTATACAGCAATCATAGGTATATAAAAATAAGCAAATAATATTATAAGAAAACTAATTATTTCAGTGGCATAAACTTTTATTTCTATATCGAAACACGAGGTTGGGTCACAGTCCGAACAGGTGGAGACCACCAAGGTTAAGATCACGAAATGCGACTTAACTACGATTCGCTCGGTTCGTATTATGGCATGTTTCATATTATGCTTTCTGGATTTCATATTGTGTTTGGGGCATAATGGAGGTATCACAATGCAATAGAACGTAGCATGTAGCATGATGCAAGTTTGGCCCCAATATCATTCAATATACTCACGCTGGTCGGTTTCACTGCGCTGGGAAATCTGTTACCGTTGATTATCCAATCACCACTTCTGTTGGGGTTTTGCTTGGCAGGGTATGTGACCATCACGTCATACAAAACGGTTATTCATAGGACAATGCGTACAAAACCTTTTGTTCAGTCAGCGTCTTCTTTTGGGTGCGTGTATTCATCGTTCCATAAATGTAGGTCTTTCACTAACAAAAACTTTCTAACAATTTGTTTGAACTGCACCGATGAATATTCCTTACTTAAAGTGTACGTCCACCTTTTCCAAGAGACTGGTGTCGAGCAGGTAAGTCATTTTGTTCTCCATGGTCAGAGGGGTATTCTTTTAAGATTTCTATTTTGACCTCACAATGCACCAGCTTACGAAGGATTACAATTTGCATTAAATAGAATGGGCACCCAGACACCCTCTTAGATTTGTGCTTCCACATAAATGAATACCAAGTTACGCTCCTAGTAGTGGGCCTCTACGCTATCTTCAACACAAGTATTGGACAGATACTACGTGACGATAACTGTTGTAGAGTGGTTCCCGCAAAAGTTGGAAATCAGTATTCGTTCACTGTATGGTACAATGTTTGCTAGGGTACCATTGTTTTTTAGCAGAATGCTGACTCCTCCATCGCCTCTCCTGTGGTTGCATTTCTCCCGGCGGGGTCGTGATTACCTCGGCTGCCCCTTTGTTGAAGTTCTCCAGGCGGGGATTGCAATTAGAGATTTACCTCGGATGGTCTAGTATCGCACTGGGTCGTCACGAACGACACGGTGTTCCTGAATGTCAAGCACCTCAATTGCCTACTTCTCCATGTTTTTCACTAGTTCTTCTTGGAGCTTGGGTAATTGTACAGTTCTAACGTTCATGGTTGATATGTTATGGGCTGTTTGTATTTTATTAGTTTTCCCCTTTCCTCCACAACTTACTGCGTCCCTGTGACTTTAAAAGCGGTAAATTACCATGTTATCCTCTTCGGTATCGCCAGGAGACAAGTTGATGGCTCCAGCCTGCTCCCATATCCCTGGCACATTCGCCTGGGGCCGCAAGATACCCAGTATCCACAGTGCTTCACGAGGAGGTTGTGCTAGGGTCATGTGTGTGGAGAGACTATGTATTAACAGGGGAGAACTTGTGCACTCGGCTCCCTATTCACTCCCATGAATTAAGCTGTAAGCGAGAGAATGAAGTAAGTGCTACACACGATACTCTACCCTACGGTTCTAGACGCATCACCCATACCTGCATCATCACACTTACACCTCAAATAGACATATAGCAAATTATTTATAAAGAATAATAATGTGCGTGCGTGCGTGCGGTTGCTAAATGGTCCACGGGAACCTCGACGACTTGATATATGTTGCAAACATTCCGATACTGCACGAACTGGCTGCCAGGCAAGTGCATTACCGTGGACAAAGAAGCTAAAATAAACCAGTAGACTTTGCATATCAAGAGAACTGGGGTATGACGATAGGGCTATGCAAATGCAACACGCACATCGTGCATGGAAAAATCCTGAGTCGTTTAATATCACACAACACTGTTTTGGCGACCTGTTTGGTTTCTTTCCACGACTTCCATCCAGAGTTATCTTCTTGTTCTACAGTTTTTCACTAGATTCCTAATTCCATATTCTTATCGTGACTTCTTTTCTTATTTGCTTTACTTTGGTTTTAACGCATTTAAGTTTTCACTAAGTATATACATAGCGGTACCTGTTGTAAAACACTAAGCGTGCTTGCCCGCACATAGACACTGTGCGAGACGTGACGAAGATGGCGACGGAACCGTAAATCGTGTAACGTCCGGCCTCGTTATAATCTGGCCTCGCAGTGGCTGTGCTTCATTCGTTCGCCTTCAACAACCGCGAGGAGAGAGCGAGAAACCAAACATGGCGCGTGCAGTCGGTTCTGTCGTCCTCTGTGTTGGCTTTATTCTCGGCTTTGTGAACTGTCGTAAGTAAACTGTGTTCATATAACAACATGGGTTAGTTTGTACTACCTGATTTTGCCCTACGTTAACCACAAACTCGAGTTATCGCACAGGAGCCATTTGGCATTTCAATTAAGTTTTATAAGGAGAACAAATAGCAAGTTGCCTTCCAGCTTTGCTTGGCGTAAATTCATCAACAGGATCATGTGATAACCATATTAAAACAATTAAGGATACACTGTAATTGTAATATCAATATTTGTATGTATGATCCAACAGTGTCTTATTGAAGAATGCAAGTACTGGTTGTAACTTTTTAAAGGTAGAAAAGGTCAAAGCCGAATAAATATACATACTGCAACATGTGCATTTATATACCATGTTGCGTCGTTGAAAGTATTAGAACATTAAACACAAATGTCAGAAAATACTGATGAATGCTTGTATGCTGAAACAATGCAAATGCCAACAATAAGTAGGTCTATTATGATTGACCACGACAAAAATTTTGTTTCAGTAATGTCCATCCTACCAAACAGCACATTCTGCATTGGCCTGACGAGCGGTAGGGAAAGCGCTCTGTCTGCCGACGTGTCATGGGTGCAATGAACAAAGAAACCGAAAGGGTTTGTACCTCCTAAAGGGTGTTGTCTGAGGGGCGTGCTTAGAATCAGACTTCATTCATCCAACGCTCAGTGTCGATCCACATGAACTTCAATAATCCCGTGTGATATACGTTCTACCTTGGAGATTCACCGAAGAACAGGGGCTGGGTAGACGTTTTACAACATTCCTCCCACTAATAAGACATAAATTGTTTCTCAATTGATAATGTGCTGAAATACATGGTCACGTCTTTTTAAGCAGATGTGCGTTGTTAAGCAAACTCTGAAGTTCTGCAAGCAATCATCGTGCTATTAACATGTTGCCTTTGTGTGTAGGAGTGTACACCGTGCTATCAACATGTTGCCTTTGTGTGTAGGAGTGTACACCGTGCTATCAACATGTTGCCTTTGTGTGTAGGAGTGTACACCGTGCTATCAACATGTTGCCTTTGTGTGTAGGAGAGTACACCGTGCTATCAACATGTTGCCTTTGTGTGTAGGAGTGTACACCGTGCTATCAACATGTTGCCTTTGTGTGTAGGAGAGTACACCGTGCTATCAACATGTTGCCTTTGTGTGTAGGAGTGTACACCGTGCTATAAACATGTTGTCTTTGTGTGTAGGAGTGTACACCGGAGGCACCAAGAAAAACGCTGAAATATTCGGTTACAGCACCACCACAAGGGCCTTTCGTGACACATGGCACGGTTCGACAATGATTTTCGGCCGACCAGCAGTAGTGCGTAAATCAATGCTAATCAACATGGGCTACGCAAATTGTATGTAACAACCTACCAAAGTTACACTAAGAAGATCACTGGTCCTGGGTTGTTTGATTACAAATACTGTAATTTATGTTTAGTTCTGAACTAGATTGTGGACAACTATCAAGGAATGCGCTGAAGGGGTTTGGACTGTGTTCACTGTGCATTAACTTCCAGAAAAGCTAAAAGCTTTTCATTCGTAATGAATCGGAAGCGTAGCAGTCAAAAGCAGTCGGGTTAACCGTGGTCCAAATGGTGCACTCGTACCAGGAACCCCCACAAAACGAATCCCCTCCCCACAAAAATAATCGTAATCCATCCTCTCGAACCACTGGTAACTAATTTGGTTGAAACTCGCTCTTTGTTTTCTCAGGAGAACTTGTACGATCCTCGTGTTATGCTTTATTTTCTTGTAGTATTCTCTATTACACCATTGTTTGCTGTATTTTCTAGTTTGTCATCATACACTGTAGTTGTTGTTGTATACATGTTTGTATTCCGTCGTCGACAACAATCTGTAAATGCCTACGCCAAACATAGTTGATTAAACGTTAATATATGTGGTCACCTCCGTAGTCGATACCATCTTCGTATTTCCCCTACTCGGTAAGGGCCCCCACAAAAAAAAGTTTGTACCAGCCCCCCCCCACATTGTTAATCCTGCCCTTGTCATAAGTTGCTAGTAAATGTACGACTGCATTCAAGACAGGTGTGAATACTTTTCTTATGGTTCAGATGTTTTAAATCATATCAGATTAAATCATATCATGACTGTTTTCATCTTCTGGTGGTCATGGTGTTGAGCTTAGGTTAATGCTTGGCTGGGATGGTGACTTGCGAATTAACAGCTTACAGGGCCCCAGTCCATAAAGTGTGGGTGAACGGCACGCCTAGCCAGGTGATGTATCTGGTAGGACCTAGCGTTATTTCCTGGTTAATATGACCACCAGATAAATCCTGTCTTTTTCTTTCTTTTGTTGTATTTAATTCTTATTGATCCATCCTTGTTTTTTAATCTCGCTTTTAGTGCAATGTTTGCTAACCTTATGCTTTGGGCCACTTTTCAACTTTTGATGGTATCACACACACACACACACACACACACACACACACACACACACACACACACACACACACACACACACACACACACACACACACACACACACACACACACACACACACACACACACACACACACACACACACACACATCATCATCATCATCATCATCCTTCGAACTTAGCCAGAATGAAAGCGGTAACATGTTCCCTCCGCGCACGCATGCTCGCACGCACGCACGCACGCACGCACGCAACAATGCCCTACGATTTAATTAGTTTGTGTGCTCCTTATAAAAATAATGCACAGCATTTGTATGTTATTTCCTCAGTGCATCGCACTCCCCGCTACACCATGCGGGTTATTATCATAGTAAAAAGTAGACAGCCCATTTTAAAAGATTTTGACATACATTTGCCAGCGCATAGAGGAAAAAAATGTTTTGCCCTAGTAGATTTGCCAGGATCAGTACAATAGATTCGAAAACAATCGCAAACAACTATTTTATTCCAAAAACCCAAGTAGTCCGACAAATATCGCATATTAACAGTCTCTCCGGAAGTGAACATTAAATGTGTTTAATATTTTATTAATCAAGTTACGAGCTATAGTGCCGCTGTGTGGTTACTTCTTGAAATTTATTTGACGAAGCTCTGCATAACTTAATCACTGGTACGTGTGAGCCTATCAGCAGGTAGCTTTGGTACATGCCGCCAAAGAACTTCAATACCAAGAAGCACAACTCGGCGTAGCCTCGATTATCCAGGCTCCACGATGTGGCGCCACCGTTTGTCGCACACATCATCGCCTGGACACAGAGTGGAGTTCCCATTGTGACGGAAATTATGTATGCGCCCAGATTCTGGGCGCATACATAAGTAGCTAATTAAGCTCGACGATGACGCTGGTTGGCTGCTGGCACTTCATCCGGTAACGCCTACAGAAATACAAATGGAGTCGCTACGAGTCGCACGTGCTATCGACATAGCAAGAGTTGTTAAATTTAGAATTTGCACTGTCACTGAAAAAAAAACAGTTTGCCTGCATCCAGAACATTACTGATGAACGTTATGTGATGGGAATACTTCCAACAGGGTACGGAGAAACCCTCATATACACAATTCTCCCTCGTGTACTTTATATGTTACCCGGAAATATCGGCTGGCACACGTTGACATGAACATGGTGTTGCCTTTTATTTACAGTTGTTCACCCTGTAAGGTTTGGTCAGCCTAAAATTGTAAGAACAGAGATAGTGGTCATTGCAGACATATTAATTTTAATCAATGATTTAACGTTAGCATAAAGAAAACCCAGGTTGATACAACTTATGTAAGGCAAGCTAGATTCTGGCCAGTTTGCAGCTTTGCTTATTGTTTAGTATACACAGTAGGGAGGGGTAGAGTCGCCCCGACTGTAATAATAACTGGACTGTCAAACAGGAGAAATGTTTACCCGATTTAGAATGCAGGCCATAAGAAACTAATTTAGTTGGCAACTGACCGTCCCCAAGGACACAAGAAGGTCTCCAGTCCTGGGGAGGTTCAGAAGGTGACCCGATACCTTGCATACGACGGTCATTTCCAGCATGTACGGGGATGACGGTTGTATATGGACATCGGCCAATAACGGCTTTCTCGATTTCCTAAAATGGTTAACCGCGCCTCCACTGAGGCGGGGTTCTTCTGAAAGCTCTGGTATAAATAGGCCAGAAATAGACTCATAAAGCAACGGGTGCGCGCGATCTAAATTACCACGCACCTCGTTCAATTTGGACTCAAAATTATCGGCAAGGATGGGCCACGCCGGCCCATACCTACCTTACCATTAGAAAACTAAATTTATTGAAGACTTTTAAATGTTAAATGGGAGACACAAGAACAGTGGTAGAGAGACCAGTCTATGTTGTACGATCTACACTTCTGCGTTAATAAAATCTTGCGAACCTGGAAGATGCGTTCACGGCTTATTATACCGATCTGATCGTCTGCGGTATCATCAGTAGGCAGCTAGACGATCTGGCGAGCGACAAAGACAATTACTACACAACTGTGAGTATTCTCAACGAATGCACGCGTCCTTAAGAGAAGCGAGAATCTTACAACCCGAAGCTGAGCGGTAGCACTATTGATACGGGTAAGCCATTGTATTGATTTAAGTTTCATACATATAGCATATATTGGCATCTTGGGAAATCTTGAGGAGAACACGGGATTGAATTTGGTGGATTTTATATTTGTCTAAAGCGTGGAATATTGATCGGATAAGTATTATTATTGCGTGTATATTAAACATAAACTTACAAGAGTCCTTGTTTAGTCAATAGTTGCTGTTAAAATTTAGCTATAAAAGTAATTTAGGGTAGTTTATATCGTAGGTCTCCGAGGACTCGGCAGCGCGAGCGATAATTAAGGGTTGTTGTTTTCAGTTGATTGGGTACATAATACGAGACATACTATTATTGTAAATAATTTAGTACATATTAAATATTGAAAACCTGAATATTTTGTTAAAAGTTAGCCGTAGGTAGTAATTCAGTGTTATTTAAATAAGGTCACTGAAATTTCGTTAGCGCGAGCGATATTACGTTTTGTTAGTCAGCTGTTACATAGAAAGTAAGTTGCAAGGCAGTAGCTGTAAATTTAATTAATACATAAGTAACATACTATAAAGTGTGTATTACAACACAAAAACAGTCTTTGTGAAGACTACCTAGTATAAATTGATTATAAACAAATACAAATTTAATTTCTAACATGGCGCCGTGCAAACGCCAAGTAAAGGCAAAACGTAATTTGATATGTTCCAGCTGCGACAGCTGGATAGACTTTGCAAATTCCGGGTTCGTAAATTCGTGGGCGGAGGTGCAGGCGGATGATTTCCATTTCGTGTGTAGGGGATGTACTACAGTGAAATATCTGCAGGAGCAGGTGATTGAGCTAAGGCGTATGATTTTGATGATGACAGGGCAGGGTGAGACAGAAGTGAACAGAGGTGGTGAGAATGATGAGAGCAGAGTTGGTGAGACTGAGGAGAGCAGAGGTGGTGAGACCGAGGAGAGCAGAGGTGGTGAGACCAAGGAGAGCAGAGGTGGTGAGACCGAGGAGAACAAGGAGAGCAGTGGCAATGTGAGGGAGAAAGCTGGTAAGAAGAAGAAAGATGACAGAAGGCAAATAATGCAACAAAAGAGAGGTAAGCGGGTGAGTGGAGAGGGATTGCTAGGTGGTAAGACGGTAAAGGTTGATGATAGGAGAGAAAGGGGGCATACTGTGCAAAAGGAAAGGAGCTTTGCTGATGTAGTATCACAGGGAAAGCGAGGAAAGCCCGGGTATTTATGGGGGATTCCATCATTAGGAAAGTGGATAAAATTGTAAATAGAGGAGATGACATAACAGTATGCCTACCAGGGGCAAAAGTAGAGGATATAGCACAGAAGGCAGGACAGGTCATGGGTGGTGGCACGGGAGGGGCTGTTCTCGTGCATGTGGGAACGAACAATGCAGATAAGGAGGGAACGTCAGCCATCATTGGTAAGTACAGGAGGTTGATCAAGACACTTAAAGAGGCACGAGTTGGGCAGATCGTATTGTCGGGGATATTACCAATAATGGGAGGCAGGGGTGAGGAATATAGGAACTGTAGAAGGATGGCGATCAACACACAGGTACAGAAGGTATGTATGGAGGAGGGATTAGGCTTCGTAGACATGTGGTTAAACTTTGTGGGAAGAGGTGACTTTTTCATGAGAGATGGACTTCATCTGACAGGGAAGGGCGCTGCAGTTCTTGCGTGTGAGTTTGTCAGAGTTGTCGACGAGGGCATAGGTACCATAAATTATTTATACTAGATGCGCAGGTGGAACTGACAGAGAAAACTCAAAGGAGTACTACTACAAATACACATCCAAAGAAATGTTCACCAATAATTTCAGACAATGAACTTAAATGTGTATGCTTAAATGCCAGGAGCATAGTAAATAAAAAAAGTGAGTTAGACATTATGGTAGCAGATATTGATCCTCATGTAATAGGCATCACAGAATCACGGGCAAATGAAGATATAGTAGATGCTGAGTTAGCACTGACAGGCTATGTAATGTTTAGGAAGGATAGACGAGAAAGAAGGGGAGGTGGAGTAATTTTGTATATTAAAGAATCTATCCAAGCATATGAAATTACACTGAAAAGTGAAGCAGATAGTGTGGAAGCAATTTGGTGTAACATAGATACCAGGAACTCAACATTAACAATAGGAGTAGTTTATCGTAGTCCTAACATAGGACAAGAGGAAGATGTATAATTACAAAAGGCGATAAGGGAGGTGAGCAAGGAAGAATGTGTTATAATGGGTGATTTTAACCATGGCCATATACAATGGGAATCATTAGAGAGTGCTGGAGGTGACGACCGTCAGTTTCTACTTCTAACACAGGATTTCCTTACTCAACATGTCTTGGAACCAACCAGAGGTGGGAATGTGTTAGATTTAATTTTGTCTTCTCAAAATGAATTAGTTGACAATGTTAAAGTACACGAACCTTTGGGTTCAAGTGACCATAACCAAATCCATTTTAATACAAAAGTAAAAACACGGAATACATATAAAAAACAATGGAGGAGTAACTTCAACAAAGGCAAATATAAAGTGATGAGAACATATCTAGCAAATATAGATTGGAATAACTTGCTGAAGAACAAGACAGCAACAGAATACAGAATGCTGGACTTGTTTAAAATATGAGATTGAGGGCATTATTGAGAAATTTATTCCATTAAGAAAACAAGGGAAAAGATCCAGGAAAAAACACCTGTCAAAAGAAGCTATTAGAAAAACTGCTCACAAACAGATGATGTGGAAGGTCTATAAACACACTGGAAATGTAGAAGACTACATCAACTACAAAGAGGCACTTAACCTAGCTACAACTGAAATTAGAAAATCTAAAAGAACCTTTGAACAAAAATTGGCAGGTAATATAAAAAATGACAGCAAGAGTTTCTATGCTTATGTAAGGAGTAAACAGAAAGTTCGAGATAAGGTCGGACCACTGGAAAACAACAGTGAAAACATAATTTCAGAAAATCCTGCCACCTAGCGAATACGGAGAACACTGTGTAACAAAACAACGAAGTGAGTGTGTACTAATTTACGCTAAAATCCTGCTGTTAATTCCTTTTTACCGAAAACGTTGACTACCACTATGTCAGATATTACCTTATGTATGTAATTTAAGTAAATAAATCACTTTATCTTATATATATATATATATATATATATATATATATATATATATATATATATATATATATATATATATATATATATATTAGCTAATGTAAACGATAATAAGTGTATACTTAGCCGACAATGTCATATATACTTATGCACGTTGCTGCAATGAGCCTATAATGTCCAGTGAACATTGACATGGATTGGATATATGAAACAGTGAACAGTGAATATTGCTGTATTGTACTATTATTGTGGTCTTCTTATAGTTCCTTTCATGACGGGCTGATGCCAACTTTGGGTATTGTCTTTTTTCATGTCTTCATATCAGCCTACAGTGAACAATAAATAAACATTACTTCATGTTGAAGAACAGGATATTATTTCATGACATTGAAATATGAATATTGATGTACTGGGCCTGTGGTGTACTGTAAACCAGTTTTGACATTGGACTATAAATATTGTTGCATTATGCATGCAGGAAATTACAAAATGTATAATAAATTGTGTTTTTTCAAACAATTATTTCCATATGCAATAATATATTGGTGTTCTTTATAATTATACAGTAAACACTACAGATTCTACATATTTTGCCTGTCGTGTATTTGGTTTGTTGATGTTCTAATATGTAGTGTGTGAATTGTAATATCCGCAATCGGTTTAATTAAAAAGTGTGTATTTTTGTTGAAATCATTTAAAGAATTGACTTTAGTTGTTCATTCTTTGTGGCTGTATAAAATTACAAATAAATCAACAACAGGGGTATATCTGATAGATTTTCCGTTTAATAACAAAATTAATAGTATAGTAAATAATCACAAATCAAGCATGCTTAATAGAATGACAATCTACCAACATCCAATATTATTCAACGCTATGAAATCACAGTTTATATAATAATTCAAAGTCTCTTACGAACTTGCTGGAGTCGCTTCTAACATAAACAGGAACGCTTCACAACCGGTCATTTCTGCTACCGTCTTAGTGTTTGATGAAGTCGTGCATGACATTACACCTTACTATGTTAGACTTAGCAATATACAACATTGGTTCATGTGCCTAGCTAAGGTACCAGGTATGTGTCATGAAACTAGCCGCTGCTGCAATGTTATAGCCAGCGCCCACCAAACACCCTAATGCGTATGGTACATTTAAGTAATACCGTGCCTGGCAGTAGAAATTAATGTATTGACAACGGATGCGATTGCTGACGCATCCCGACACAGAACAACAACTTTTATTACGCGAAGTTATCTTTAGCCGTAGTACATCAGTTAGCACAATGATGGCCTTCCCTAAAAGACGTAGTACATCAGTTACACCACAAAGAAGGCGTGTCCCAAAGACGTAGTAAATCAGTTACACCACAAAGATGGTGTGCCCCCAAATACGTAGTACATCAGCTAACACAATGGAGGCGTTCCCCAAAGATGCGTGCGGGTGTGACGAGTGTAGATTTAATTTTGTCTTCTCAAAATGAATTAGTTGATAATGTTAAAGTACACGAACCTTTGGGTTCAAGTGACCATAACCAAATCCATTTTAATATAAAAGTAAAAACAGGGAATACATATAAAAAACAATGGAGGAGGAACTTCAGCAAAGGCAGATATAAAGTGATGAGAACATATCTAGCAAATATAGATTGGAATAACTTGCTGAAGAACAAGACAGCAACAGAATGCTGGACTTGTTTAAAATATGAGATTGAGGGCATTATTGAGAAATTTATTCCATTAAGAAAACAAGGGAAAAGATCCAGGAAAAAACACCTGTCAAAAGAAGCTATTAGAAAGATTGCTCACAAACAGATGCTGTAGAAGGTCTATAAACACACTGGAAATGTAGAAGACTACACCAACTACAAAAAGGCACTTAACCTAGCTACTACTGAAATTAGAAAATCTAAAAGAACCTTTGAACAAAAATTGGCAGGTAATATAAAAAATGACAGCAAGAGTTTCTATGTTTATGTAAGGAGTAAACAAAAAGTTCGAGATAAGGTCGGACCACTGGAAAGCAACAGTGAAAACATAATTTCAGATGGATTCCAAATGGCAGAGGTCCTGAATGAGTATTTCAGCTCAGTTTTTACCAAAGAAGATATCAGCTCACTTCCAGTTCCATTGACTAAATTTGAGGGCAACACATCAGAATATTTAGGGCAGTTATTTGTAACTCCTGAAATGATAACAAAGAAAATTAAGAAGATGAAAGATAATAAATCACCTGGAGTTGATGGGATACCACCAAAACTGCTAAAGGAAATTGTTGATCAAATTAGTACACCACTTGCAAACTTATTTAACTTGTCATTAGAAGAAGGAATAGTTCCTTCAGAATGGAAAGAAGCAAACATTATGCCGCTGTTTAAGAAGGGATCGAGGAAGAAGCCAGAAAATTACAGACCAGTGAGTTTAACATCAGTTGTATGTAAATTACTTGAAACATTAATTAGAGACCACATGGTGGAATTCCTCATAAAACATAAATTAATAAATACATATCAACATGGATTCCTAAAAGCAAGGTCATGTCTAACCAATCTCTTATGTTTTTTAGAAGAAATTACAAAGTGGGTAGATCACGGGTCACCAGTGGATGTTGTCTACTTACATTTTCAGAAAGTTTCGATAAAGTGCCACATCAAAGATTGTTACTTAAACTAAAAGCCCATGGTATAGGCAATGATGTAATCAACTGGATAGAAAAGTGGCTTACACACAGAAGACAGAGAGTAATAGTAGATGGTAAGATTTCAAACTGGAAATCTGTTTTGAGTGGGGTACCACAGGGATCAGTGTTAGGCCCTATACTGTTTTTAATATATATATATAAATGATTTGGAGGATGACATATCTAGCAAAGTACTCAAATTTGCAGATGACACAAAGGTATTCAGAAAGGTTACTAATGATACAGATAAACAAAGTTTACAGGATGATCTAGAAAAATTAGAAAAATGGCAAATGTTATTCAATTTTGGGAAGTGTAAATGTATACACATAGGACATGGAAATATGGACGAGCAATATAAAATGGGGGATGCTGTACTAGGTAGAACCACACAAGAAAAGGATTTAGGAGTAACATTTAATGCTGACATGAAAGTTTCAGAGCAATGTGGGATTGCTGCTTCGAAAGGAAATCAAATTCTAGGCCTAATTAGGAGAACTATCACGTATAAGGAGAAACATCTAATTGTACCCCTGTACAAAGCAATAGTTAGACCACATTTGGAATATTGTATTCAAGCATGGAGGCCATATCGTAAAAAAGACATAAATAAGCTAGAAAGAATACAACGAAGAGCAACTAAGATGATTCCAGAATTAAGAGACCTTAGTTACGAAAGTCGCTTATTACAATGTGGTTTGACAACACTAGAGACCAGGAGACTAAGAGGAGACCAAATAGAAGTGTTTAAAATAGTGAACAGTTATGAGGATGTTGATAGGAATATGTTCTTCAAACTTAAAGAAGGCAGTAGAACCAGAGGACAGAAAGCAGCATTAGTTAAGGAGCAGTGTAGGTTGGACATGAGAAAGTACTCATTCTCACAGAGGGTGATAAATGAATGGAACAAACTGCCAAACGATTGTGTTAATGCTAGTAGTGTGAATATGTTTAAAAATAGAATTGACAGATATCTGATAAGGGCGGGCTACACATAGATGAGAAAATTGTTGGACTCTCGATAAGCCAATGGCTTCCTTGTCCACTTGCCATCTGGAACTTGTTCGAGATGGCAATCTTGTTAAATCTTGTTAAATCTAAAGAGTAATGATACAACTAATGATTAAGTCCGTTTGACACATTCGCTCGCCCCTTCATGTGGTCTAGGCGCAACTCGCAACTCGGCCATAGCACTTCATGCATTGTCGTGCGTCCAGTAAATCATTTAGTCGCGGCTGCTGATGTAAAACCGTTTTGTGGCATAATTTCCCGAATATATCCCAAATATACGGGCTTCGTTGTTGACACGATTTAATGATATAACACTAACACGCAACGCATGTTTACTGCACGATAACATGTTTCACAGTATGCTGCTTAATTGTGTGTGTGTGTGTGTGTGTGTGCGTGTGTGTGTGCGTGTGTGTGTGTGTGTGTGTGTGTGTGTACGTATTATATATATATATATATATATATATATATATATATATATATATATATATATATATATATATATATATATATATATATATATATATATATATATATATATATATATATATATATATATATATATATATATATATATATATATATATATATATATATATATATATATATATATATATATATATATATATATATATATATATATATATATATATATATATATATATATATATATATATATATATATATATATATATATTATATGATTTGGACTCGGTTGTCATTGACTCGAGACTTTATTTTACTTACAAGTCAATGATTTGAGACTTGACTTGTCAAGTTGTGCCTTGCCAACAAGTTGTGCCTTGCCAACAAGCTTGCATCACGCACCCCTGTTTCCGCAGACTCGCACCACAAAGAGACACATAGCAAGTAATTTATAAAGAGTAATGATGTGCAAGTAACACTTTCGTAGCACTCAGTTGCAAAACCCCGATGTGCGTGTCAATTTGCATATATCACGGATACCTCGACGACTGGAGACATGTTGAAAACACTTTTCCACATCGCACGAACTGGAAACCAGCCAAGCGCACAACCTTGAACAATGTAGCGAAATGCAGAACTCGATAGATTTTGCATATCAAAGGCAACACGTACCCCGTGCGTGGAAAAACCCCAAGTCGTTTGATATCACGCAACACTGACTTGTCTTTGGCCACCTGTTTGTCTTCGTTCCACGACTTCCATCCCAGTTCCCGTTTTCTGCCTCCGGACGTCCATGTTAGAGCCGTCACGCAATTACTGCCTTCGTTCGTTCTTGTCCTGACGTCCGTGCTTATCTTCGTTACTTTTATTTCAGGGATTACAGGGAACCAAGTTCATATCACACTGAACGTTAGCCTGATTAAAGCTGTTCTGTTGCAACATCTCACCACAATCTTTGATCATATCAGTAACTATCTCAATACTTCTTTTCGATATACTTGTGTAAATATATTAAACGGGTTGCCTCTATATAATGTTCATGAAACAATAAAGGATGTGTAAACAAAGCTGACCGTCGTTGTTGTTTTTAATATGTGGTTTGTATACATATTGCTTATACATTTCGGTCAGAATTCAGAATAATTATTATATGTGATTATTTTTTTATATTGTGATATTAACTTACAGAAAACATGTTTCCATAAAGGTTTCGTCAAGTGGTAAACATGGTTTTAAAGTAATAAATTAAAACATTTTGTTAATGTGATGTAGTTATTTTTTTCATAGCATCCTAGTTATGTACGCATTTATTGAAAGTAAGTTTGTACTAGTAAAATGTGTAAAAGACGGATATATAAATGACCATTATTACGATTTGACAAGGACCTACATTTTATTTCAGTAATATCGTGTCTACCAAACAAAGCCTTCTGCGTTGACTTGACAAGCGGTAAAAAAGAGGCATTACCCGGCGACGGGGAATGGGTGAAATGGCTAAAGAAACCGAATTCTAACGGAGGTCGCTGCAATCTCCAAGGCGTACTCAAAATCATACCCTCCAAGTGGGTAAAATCCGTCTCAATCCACATGACCTTCGAGAATCCTTGGAAATATTCCTTCCACCTTGGAGACTCATCGAAGAATAGAGGCTGGGGTAAGTGTTTTACCACATTTCAGCTACTAATAAAGCTTAAATTAATTAATATTTTATAAGTCCCTACACAATAGGTTTAGCCCGTCGCAAGTCAGGCTCATATATGTTTAAATAAACAGGATGTGGATAGTCAGTCGATTTAATAAAATGCATACTAAAACTTTGAAAGGAATGACTTTGGTCGTTAAACTTGCCAACGTGTGAATACTCTTAGAGGCTGAGCCACCATTCCATTTTTTCCGCTGCTTGTCGACTCGGCCCCGATAAACAATTTTGCTATGATGATAACACCTAGACTATATAACAAGTTTGCTATGATGATAACACCTAGACTATATAACAAGTTTGCTATGATGATAACACTTAGACTATATAACAAGTTTGCACAAACGAGCCAGCATGTCGTAATGGAT
>BSQZ01000005.1:8555000-8592500 GCA_033239005.1 Lamellibrachia satsuma
CGTCGCAAATCAGGCTCATATATGTTTAAATAAACAGGATGTGAATAGTCAGTCGATTTAATAAAATGCATACTAAAACTTTGAAAGGAATGACTTTGGTCGTTAAACTTGCCAATGTGTGAATAGTCTTATGTCATAGCATTTAGAGGCTGAGCCACCATTCCATTTTTTCCGCTGCTTGTCGACTCGGACCCGATAAACAATTTTGCTATGATGATAACACCTAGACTATATAACAAGTTTGCACAAACGAGCTAGCATGTCGTAATGGATACTAGGAAAGTTCGATATGTCGCACAATTAGTCTGAAATGAGAGGAACAAACACACACAAATTAATGTAAGACCTTCAATCATTTTGTCAATCATTTCAATCAGAGTCAATTATACATTTGTAGGTTTTTAATTAACTGCGACAAAACTATTAAAGTAATATTTTAATTATTTTTACAGTTAATTTAACTATAATTAATATAATATTACAATCACCAGTCTGATTAATCTATTTAAGAAGCATGTCCATTGCAAGTAAATACATTATATGTTTGATGGGTGAACACCTGGTCACGAAGACACGTCTCATCAAGCAGGTATATGTTAGTAAACATGCCCTAATGTCAACATTATGCATTTATTTGCAGGATCGTACGCCGGTGGCACCACCAACAACGCAGAAACGTTCGGTTACAGCTCCAACTTATACGCCTATCGCAACAAGTTGCACGGCTCGACAAAGATTTTCAGTAAACTAGGAGGGGTATATTCAACGATGTTAATCAACATAGCCCACCACAAGATGTATGCAACAAATTATCGCGGTTACCACGTTAAGCTCTCTGACAGTGGGTTGTTTTCTTACACCACTGACGACATATATTTGGGTGTGAACCGGGTTATTGACAAATATAACGGAAGTCCGTATAATGGACGGGATGGTTCTGGACTGTGCTCGGTGTGCATCTATTTCCAGCGTAGCGACAAATTGTACATTCCGTGATGAATGATTGTCGAAACTCATTGAAGCAGCCATAGCATTTCACTGATCATAAGTTGCTGCTAATGTTTAATTAATCATAACGCAAAACACGTAAGAATGTGTATTACTTGCATTAAACATTTCATTAATGTTTTGGGACGCAGTGGTGCTGGTCTAAATGTAACATTAACGGCATCAATATGAATATTTTTGCCTTGGTTTGTCAGCGAAAGTTGCAGAAATGCAGTCTGTGGAGATGCTTTTGCAAAATGAAAGCATGTCAAAGGCTATGTCATACAGCGTTAGACAACAAGGGTGATGGTCAAACTAACGATGTAGGTTATGTCATACAGCGTTAGACAACAAGGGTGATGGTCAAACTAACGATGTAGGTTATGTTATACAGCGTTAGACAACAAGGGTGATGGTCAAACTAACGATGTAGGTTATGCGAAATAAAGAATCTACCAAGTTTTGCATGTGACGCCAAACATGTCATGTCCGTGGCTGGCAGATCTACTAATAATCATAGTTATCCAGGACATTTTCTACTATTGCTGTTTTATCTGACAGACCTACTGAATCACAAGCCTGCACAACCTCTAAAACCTGATACTTTTTTCTTTACATGATTGAGTATATGCAAGATAGAAATTGTAACTTTTGTTTCAAGATAAAAGGTCAGTTTTATCAAAACGTGTGTGTTGATAACATTGTTTATGATAGTCAAGTCCGAGATGCATTTCCAAAGTTATTAGTGTTACCGACAGTGAAAGCGTTTTATGCATCGCGCCAAAAGTAGCGAAATGCTTCAAAATCATAACATGTTTAAATAAAATATATTTACATTACCACAGAGTATGATATGTGGGCAAATAAGGGAAGAAAATATACACTGGCGTATGAATGCAAATGTAATTAGTATGGCTAGAAATAATAAAAGAACATTGGTTTTCATACTTGTTTTCGTTGTCATGGGATCGGCATCAAATGCACGTATGCGCGTAATACACGCACACCACGCAATATACAATACCACACGCACCCACACACACGCACGCACGCACGCACGCACGCACACACACACGCACGCACACACACACACGTGCAACAACAAACATGCGACAACATGCGACAATCACCGACTGTTGTAGACACTTGTTATTGTTATTGTCTTTTATATGATTCATGTAGAGACCGTTTCCTATTTTCGAATATAAACAGATGAACTGACGACACATTATTACTCACTCACTCGCACGCAAGCACGCACGCACACACACACACACGCACACACGCACGCATACCAAAGTTGCCCTATACTTAGTCCTTGTTGGACGCCTGCCAAGTGAAATAATTACTCCTCCCTTTCACTCATTAAAGTTCACATTGTCATCAATGCCATATTTCAACCAACACGATGCCCTGTTTAACTAAGCATGCTGTGGAAACATGGGGATAACTGATCCGGACTGGGGGGCACAAAACCAACATGCAGTGCATATAATACCCCTGGTTCAAGGTCAATGAACTGACATGGGGCAATGTTCCCGATGTCGTATGTAAAATATTAGGTGCTACACAGCTGGAGCCCCGCCACCGCATCACAGCTCGCCACCCGAATAAGTGGCGTTCATTAGTCATCGAGCCAACGACAAATGACATATGGCACAAGTTTTGTGGCGTATGATTTTTTGAGGGCGCAAGTTTTGCTGAGAGACTACACAGATAAACTATAAAATTATGAAATCCGCTCTACAGATTATCCCCCGCTCTGTTACGCAGCTCCATTGTATACTGTAAAATAAATCATGAACTAGGCCACAAGTCATTTTTCGTGATAATGTCAACATGTAGGTTTTGCAGCGGCTTTACAAAATACGAGCCAACGTGGTATGGGTCAAGGAAATATGCCTCCTTACTACATCATGTCAATGTTAATCATCCACTCCTTTATTCTCGCACTGTGCTTAGGTACTCAAGTATTAAAAAAAAATTCCCCTACAAAACAATTGCTTTCATAATCCGATTATTGTCCCAGACACCGACAGCAAATAATATAATAAATAGAATATAATTCAAATAATACCAAATGTTTCAAACTTTTACTATAAATATCATTGAAATTTCTGCCAGCACTCATTTATTGTGGTCGCGAAAAGGGTAAATCCATGCGTCATTCGCTATGAGGGTATTTTCCGTGTTTACAGGGTGGTGGTGCCCACGTGTCTATTTGACCTCAAAGCAGTGTGACTCATAACAGCTGCGGCAATTTATAATTCCTTACTTGGTGAAAGTCATTGAGCAAGACTGCTTGCTAAGGCAGTACTGCAATGTTCCCCGCATAAGGTTATATAACTTGGTTCGAAAAAAGACAATCCCACTGTCAAAACAAGTTATATAACTAGTCAGACCCTGTCCAAACACTCATGACATATGGAATCAGAAAAACGAGGCAGCTTATCTGACACTATGTTACACAAGACAAGTGCTTGGTGGGGGTGCAAATTGACTAGCAAACACTTTGCAGTTCTGATGCTCAGATGGAATCCTGACAACAACAACCAGCGACACTACCCAACCTAGATGTGATGTATCATACGTCAAAATCCAATACAAAGACATCTGGTTCACGAGCAATTGATCACCAAGCAGACATATGGCCTTGGCAGGGGTCCAGGTGAGACAACCCTTTCCGTGACAACTCACTCTAAGTTGGCGTAAACACATGCACGCACGCACGCACGCACTCATTCACACAAACACACACATACACACACACACACACATATTATATATATATATATATATATATATATATATATATATATATATATATATATATATATATATATATATATATATATATAAAATATATATATATATATATATATATATATATATATATATATATATATATATATATATATATATATATATATATATAGTGGCAAACTACTTTATATTAAAGTTGTTATTACCTTGCAGCATTTCTCTAATATTCACGCGACACGTATGGCGCTTCCACGGTCGGTAACAATAGTATTGTTAAGTCAGATAAAACAGCGATAGTACAATATGTCCTAAATAACTGTATTTGTGCATATGTACCGCCACTGACATTGTATTTGTGGCGTCACAGGCAAACATCTGGGTAGACTGTTTGTTCCGCATAAATTACTTCGTTAGTTTGACTATCCCTTTGTTGTCTAATGTCCTTGTTGCTCGTCCTCTTTCGGGGGTTGGAACGAATCCCCCTTTTTGATAGAATGTTGTTTAACTGTAAAATTTTTCAGAAATCATCCCTGAAATCCCCGACTGATTGTGTTCGCTCGAATTCCCCTTGGTCACATTCCTGAGTACGAGCCTTCGCCTACGTCGTATGTCGACACCTTATAAAATATAGTCCCAGCGTCTTGAACAAGTTCTCATTCATATGCAAAATCTACCGAGTTCTTTATTTACCTTCGTTTGTCAAGGTTGTGCACTTGGCTGGCGTCCAATTCGTTCGATGTGTTTACAAGATGTTTCCAGTCGTCGAGGTTTCCGTGATATATGCACATTTAAATTTCGCAAACGTTTGCAACGTGAGTTGTTCCATGGACATAACTTAAGTGGGGCGCGGTGGCCTATTAGCTGGAACGACGGGCTCTCAATCGAGAGAACCCGGGTTCGAATCCTCTTGCTGCCGTTTCGAAGCTTTGTCAATTCCGTTCACCCTATGTTGCTGTTCACTCAGCTGTATAAATGAGCACCTGGTTACAGACAGACGTGGATATGTGAATGAACAGTCTTCGCGAAGTAATTGCAGCTTGGCTGGATGCTTCCCCAGAGAAGCCGACGTGGCGTTGGAATTAACAGGTCAGCCAGGGGGTGAAGTGTAAAGCACTTTGAGCAGTCCCAAGGACTGGACACCGTGCTATAAAACAACGTACCTCTTTTATAATTACTTTTTATAAATCACATACTTCGTGTTTCATGAAATGACTGTTTAGCTGATTTCAACATTCCATCTTGTCTCTTGCATTCCTTGTGATTTTGAGGACATGGTTCACTTTATGGCTGCAATTTAGTTTCGTCTTTCTTTTGTTTTGTTATGTATCGTCAAGTCAACACTAGGTCCCCTATTATATACTCTCTATATAAATCTATATAAATTATATTCATCTTGCTAGCAATAAATTCAAGGCGAAACTATAGACTGATGATACCAATCTTGTCGGACCACTCTGCTCTTTCAAATGCAATACTAATAGTAATATGCAAGGTTATCTGTAAACAACTTTTCCTAAACACAAGTAAAACTAAATGCATGTTGTTCCATTTTTTACAACGCAGTATTTCAGATATAAAATTAACGGTACAAATAGACGGTCAACCCATAGAGTGTGTACGCAAATTCCATGTTTTAGGCACTATTATTCAAGAAACATTCAACTGGACTTCACACATTGACAGAATATGAAATAAAACATCATGAACTTTGGGAGTCGTGAATAAACTAATGCACTTCCTACCTGAAAACGCATTAAAACTATAAACAATTCTTTAATCGTGCCACACTTCAACTATAGCGTTTTATCGTGAGGTGTTGATACGAATAGACGATCCAAACTTCAGAAAAGGGCAATCAGGATAATTTCCAGTAGTAAAAACAACTCACACACGGAACCTATAATTAAATATCTCAACCTACTTAAAATTGAAGACATTTTCATCAGTCAATGCTTTACATTTTTTCATAAATGTATGCATAAACGCGTTCCTTTATTTTTCAATCACTATTTTTTTACAAAATGCTGCTTATTCCCACAAGGCAATATCATCAAATCGCTTTCCCATACATTCATACTTCGAGAGCCAGAAAATGCATTAGATACCACTTACCAGCTTTACTTTGAAAAATGCCACCAAGCACTGTGAATAAAATTTATATTCATAGTCTCTACGGTTTTTTTACATACACCAAACAATACCTACTAACACTTTACAAAAAATCCTGCACAAACGCCAACTGTTACATATGCACTTACAAATTATCATCATGTCCTGTCTTCCGATAAACTGTGACAATAAACTTTGACAATGACGTAAAACATGTTGTAGGCAATGTATACTCACTCAAGACAACCATTGTAAGCAGCTCCCACGCTAGCGGCATATTTTATACGCCTTAGTGAGAGTCTCCTGGCAGTTTTTTTTCAAGAAAAATATTGTATGTATTTATTTATGTCGAATAAAGAAATTGCAGTTCCAGTTCATTGCTAATTTCAATTAGTAGCTATACAAATATTGCTGACGACAAATCTAAGGAGATTTTCTAGATTTGCTATATTGTGTCAACCCATCGTTCTCGGGGACGTGGCCAGGGTTGTCAGAAATGCTCAACCGTGAGAGTCCTTGGCAAGCATGGCATTGCCAACTGCAATAACACTCGCCGTTTGTTGCTTGGCCTGAGTGCCGAGATGGGAGATGCCATCTTCCAAAGACTGGCAACCCTATTCACCACTTGCTGGGAGAAACAATGATCACCACTCTACACAAACCAAGGAATCTGAATGCGGCAACAACACAGGTATCACACACCTGGCCCGCCCCCTCCTAAACAGGATTATTCCAACTACTGCGGAAGAAATCCCCCAGAGAGTTAGTATGGAATCTGTTCCAACAGAGGAACATCATATATGATATTCGAAGTGCTAAAAATCCACGAAAATTGTAGAAAACAAAACATGAGTCTCTGCTGTTTTTGTTGATCTCTCGAGGACCTTTGACACTGTTAACCGCAGTTGTTTCTGGAAAATTCTTGCCGAACTAAGATTCCTCGCAAAGTTCACGAAGATCATCCAACAACTACACGAAGGACTCGAATGGCAGTGAAAAGCACCTTTTCCATCTGAAATGGTGTGTGTTTGCGCCCACCCTCTTCTCCAGCTTCTTCAATATTGATGCTCAAAACACTCAGCCAAACAGAGGCGTCTACCTCCGCTTCCAGTCTGATGCCATTTGTTTTAACCCAGGACGCCTCCAGACCAGCACATAAACAAAAGAGGAACTGATATGTCAGCTTCTGCTTGCAGATGATTGTGTACTCTTTGCTGAGTCGACTATCCACTGGCATACGCGCGCACAATCACACCACGCGCACGCGCATCACATACGCACACTCACGCCCACGCACACACTACGCTGCACATTATTGTTATTGAAATGTTGTCTATCACCGTGTATGCCTGTTTTCAGACTTCACACAGGCAAACAGACAAAACAACATAATACCGTCAATCTCGCTCAGCTGATGCCCTACGCCCGTACATGTTGTCGTATATCAAACTGCGTCTTAATGTGCTATGCATAAAACGGGGTCAACAGACAAGTTTGTATATTGGGGATATATTATGGAGAATGATTGCATATAACCAGTTTACGTCAGCCGCTGGACAAACGACAAAACGTTCAGATAGGCACCTTGCCCACATACACACGTCTTTGGAGCACGGCGGCATTGTGTTGATTTATGTTTAACAAGATTTAACAAGATTTGCCACCCAAGCCAAAGGCCCAGATGGCAAGTGGACAAGGAAGCCATTGGCTTATCGAGAGTCCAACAATGTTCATCTACTTATAGCCCGCCCTCCTGAGATATGTGTCAACCTTGTTTTTAAACATATTCACGCTGCTAGCAGTTACACAATCTGTAGACAATTTGTTCCATTCATTTATTGTCCTCTGTGAGAACGAGTGCTTCCTGATGTCCAATCTACATTGATCCTTTACTAATTTTACATCATGTCCTCTAGTTCTGCTATCCTTCTTTAGTGAGAAAAACATATTTTTATCAATATTTTCATACCCATTCAATATCTTAAAAACTTCAATCTGATCCCCTCTTAACCTCCTTGTTTCTAGAGTTGTTAAACCACATTCTTTCAGGCGTTCTTCATAACTAAGGTCTCTCAGTTCTGGAATCATTTTAGTTGCTCTCCTTTGTATGCGTTCAAGCGTATCTATATCCTTCTTACGATATGGTCTCCATGCTTGTATACAGTATTCTAAATGAGGTCTAACTATTGCTTTATAAAGAGGTATAATTAACTTTTTTCCCTTGTATGTTATGTTTCTTCTAATCAATCCAAGAATTTGATTACCCTTTGAAGCTGCAATACCACACTGCTCTGAAACTTTCATATCAGCGCTTATTGTAACTCCTAAGTCCTTTTCTTTTACAGTAGTACCCAGAACAGTATATCCCATTTTATAGTTTACATTCAAGTTCATATGTCCTGTATGTAGGTATTTACATTTCCAAAAAATGAACAACATCTGCCATTTCTCAGAGCATTTCACTAATCTGTCTAGATCGTTTTGTAAATGTTGTTTATCACCATCAGTATTAACCTTTCTAAACAGTTTTGTGTCATCCGCAAATTTCAGTACGTTACTTGTTATATAGTCATTGATATACATTAAGAATCCTTGAGGTACCCCACTCAAAACCGATTTCCAATTTGAAACTTCTCCATCTACTACAACTCGTTGTCTTCTGTCAGTCAGCCATTGTTCTATCCAGTCAGTTATGCTATCCCCGATACCATGGGCTTTTAATTTAAGTAATAATCTTTGATGTGGCACTTTGTCAAAAGCTTTCTGAAAATCTAAGTAGATAATATCTATTGGCGATCCCACGTCTATCCACTTAGTGATTGTTAAGCATGACCTCGCATTAAGGAATCCATGTTGAGATGAATTTAATAATTTATGCTTAATGAGGAAGTCCACCATATGGTCTTTAATTAACCTTTCTAATAATTTACAAATCTATGACGTTAAACTCACTGGTCTGTAATTCTCTGACTTATTTTTTCGAACCCTTTTTAAATAATGGTATGATGTTTGCTTCTTTCCATTCAAACGGAACAACAACTTTTAATGACAAGTTGAATACTCTTGCAAGTGGTACACTGATTTGTTCTACTGTTTCCATTAGTAATGTTGGAGGAATCCCATCCACTCCCGGTGATTTGTTATCCTTCATTGCCTTTATCTTCTTAGCTACCAATTCTGGAGTTACAACTAACGGACCTAAATAGTCAGATTCAGCCCCCTGAAATTTAGCATCAGTAACTGGTAATGAACTAATATCTTCTTTGGTAAACACTGAACTGAAGTAACCATTTAGGTCTTCTGCCATTCTAGAGGTCCAACCTTGTCTTGTACGTTTTGTTTACTCCTGACATATGCATAAAAACTCTTGCTGTCATTTTTTATGTTACATGCTAGTTTTTGCTCATAGCTTCTTTTAGATTGTCTGATTTCAGTTGTAGCTGCATTAAGTGCCTCTTTGTATTTTGCATAGTCTTCGTCCTTTCTGGTACGCCTATAAACCTTCCACATAGTTTGTTTTAGCATTATTTTTCTAATAGCCTCTTTTTACAAGTGTTTCTTTCTACACCGGTTTCTTTGTTTTTGGAAGGGAACAAATTTATCGATGATACTCTCAATTTCATATTTTAGAATATTCCAACATTCAATTGCGGTCTTATTCATCAGCATGTTATTCCAATCTAGCTTTGCTAAGTATTTTCTCATATCTTTGTAGTTACCTTTGTGGAAGTTTCTCTTGTACGTTTTCTTATTTTTACTTTCTGACTTCACATTGATGTCAAAATGTATTTGATTATGGTCACTATTACCCAATGGTTGAAATATTTTTACATTTTCCACTAACTCTTTTTGTGATGACAAAACTATATCCAATACATTTTCTCCCCTGGTTGGTTCTAGTACGTGCTGAGTAAGAAAGCTATCCTGGATTAAAAATAGAAATTGTTGGTCCTCAATCCATGTGCTCTCTAGAGAATTCCATTGTATGTGTCCCAGGTTAAAATCTCCCATTATGATACATTCCCCTTTACTAACTTCCTTTATAGCGTTTTTTATTTTTGCGTTGTCCTCTTCGTTTATGTATGGACTTCGGTAAACTAATCCAATGGTTAATTTTTAATTTCCTGAAACAATTTTGCACCAAACAGCTTCATCGCAATCTGCTTCCCTTTCTAGTTTTATTTCATAAGCCTGAATATATTCTTTAACATATAAAATAACTCCCCCGCCCCTTCTTCCTATTCGATCTTTCCTAAACAATACGTATCCTGTCAGTCCTAATTCAGCGTCTGTTACATCTATGTTGGCCCATGATTCAGTTATACCAATTATGTGAGGGTCAATATCTTCTACCATAATGTTTAATTCGTTTTTCTTATTTACTTTGCTCCTTGCATTTAAACATACGCATCTATAACCTTTTTCAGAGTTGTTTTTCGGATGACTTGATATTGGTTTATGTGTGCTAGTGGCCTCTTGTTCTGCTTGAGACACCTCCCCCTGCACTCCTAGTTTAAAGAATGTTTACTTCCAAAAATATTTGTCATTGTACCCAAGTCACTATCTACTGCTGCTGAAAGTTTGTCCGCGAATACTGCCACCCCCTTTCCACTTAAATGAAGCCCATCCTTCATGTACATATCAGCCCTCCCAACAAAACTTCCCCATAAATCCACAAATCCAACTTCCTCTTCCCTACATAACTTCTGGATTAACATGTTAATTGCCATCCCCCGACAATTTCGATATTTGTGACCCCTCCTGCCCATTACAGGTAAAATCCCTGAAAGTATTACCTGCTCAACCCGCGTCTGTTTTAGTGTTCTGACCAACTGCCTATATTTCCTAACTATGGCAGTTGTACCCTCCCTCTCTACGTTATGTGTCCCTACGTGTACTAAAACAGATCCACCCTTACCCGAGCCTACGATGTTTTTTACCCTCTCAGTTATCGCCTCTATTTTGGCTCCAGGCAAGCAGACCACCACATCATCTCCCTTGTTTAAGACTCTGTCGGTCTTCCTAACTATCGAATCCCCCACAAACACCCTCGCTTTCTTCCTCACCCCCTCTATCACTGCTGCAGAATAACTCTTCCGTTCGATCCCCTCCATCACATTCCGTCCTGACCCCTTCCCTCCTGTCTCCCCCACTTCCCACTCCTTTGCTCTTGTCTCTCCCATTCCCCTCTCCTTCACTCCGGTTGTTTTCCCTCCCGTCTCCCCCACTCCCTTCTCATTCCCTCTTGTCTCTCCCACTCCCCTCTCCTTCACTCCGGTTGTTTTCCCTCCTGTCTCCCCCACTCCCTTTTCCTTCCCTCCTGTCTCCCCTACTCCCGTCTCCTTCACACCGGTTGATTTCCCTCCCGTCTCCCCCACTCCCTTCTCCTTCCCTCCTGTCTCCCCTACTCCCCTCTCCTTCACTCCGGTTGTTTTCCCTCCCGTCTCCCCCACTCCCTTTTCCTTCCCTTCTGTCTCCCTTACTCCCGTCTCCTTCACACCGGTTGTTTTCCCTCCCGTCTCCCCCACTCCCTTCTCCTTCCCTCCTGTCTCCCCTACTCCCCTCTCCTTCACTCCGGTTGTCTTCCCTCCCGTTCCTTTCCTTCCCGTCTCCTTACGTCCTGTCTCCCTATGACCTGTCACCTTCCCTCCTCTCAGCTTCCTCCCAGGCTGAGGTGAGCTCTCCCTAGCATCTCTTGTGTCTTTCCCCACTTTATCGTCTACTGTTCCCCCACCGGAACTACTGGCATAACCCCCCGTTCCCTTCCCACCATTGCCACAACGAGCAGCCTCAGCTCTTCCAACTCCACCTCTAGTTCCTTCATCTTCTTACATCCCCTACACTCAAAACTAAAACTATCTGCCTGGACCTCAGCCCAGGACTTCTCGCACCCAGACTTGACGAAGTCCACCAAGTTACTGCAACTGCCACAAATTAAGTGCCTTGTCGCCTTTAACTGCCGTTTGCACGGCGCCATCATACAAGTGAGTTTTAATTAATGTTGTACGTATAAACAGAGTTTGCGTGACAAATGTTGTTTACAGCACAACGCTAGTTAAACTACATACATCAAATGTATATCCGGTGTAGAAAGGTGGGTTCTTTTGAGCGTCAGCAAACGGAACCTTTGCCAATATATTAATTGCTGTTGCTAGGCACAATGTTTCTTATTTGTAAGCATACGCAGTCGAATTTTTTGCCTTTCAGTGCGGGCGTGCGGGGTGAGTATGGTATCCTTGATTGTGTCCGTGCTAAATGATATCTGGCGGAGGTGCCAAGGTGTCAAACATCAAGGATGTGTTCATCAGCGACAGACGAGCTTTCTCTGGGTCAAGCGTCGCCGTCCGCTACAGCAGACATATGTTCACTGCCAGCGTCCATACATACATTCTCTGTGTTTTAAGCATAACCGAATAGTCTTACGACCTGCCCGGCTTTTTGTCACTTATTAAGGCACGGCTTCACACGAAATTGGTAGATCGCGCGCACACACACACACACACATATATATATATATATATATATATATATATATATATATATATATATATATATATATATATATATATATATATATATATATATATATATATATATATATATATATATATATATATATATATATATATATATATATATATATATATAAAGTATGAAACCAGGTTGTTTTCATAGAGTAGACCGCTCGCCGCACACTGCATCAAGGTTGTTTTCAAAGGGGGTACGCATTTGTCACAAATGGCTAAACCATAAATGTCAGCTTTTTTGCCGGACTGCTGGAACTTGGGGGTCATCTCAGCATATGTTGGTGCTGCCAACACATCTGGAGGAGTAACATTTGTTGAAGGAAACTCCAATTGTGTCGACATATGAAAGTCTGAAAGCTGATCAATATGGCCTGTCCATTTGGTATTCGAGGCAACTTTCACCTGGTATGATAGTGGGTCATTCGTTGGATTTATCACTCCCGTTACCCACTTCTGGTCCTTCTTGCACTCTCTAACAACCTGCAGTTGCCGGGTGACGCCATCACCAGAGTGCCGCTTGGTGATTTTCAACCGTTCGCCTCATGTTAGGTTTCTCAAGATCAAGTCGAGTTCTCGGTGTCCTTCCCATCATTAACAAGGCAGATGTTTCAGTGGTGATACAGTGAGGGACATTCTACTTCCTCTCTTTTCTCTCATAGAAGGAAGAGTTTGTTTGAATGTGTTTACAAACCGCTCAGCACGTCCGTTCGTTCCTGGATGGAAAGGTGCATGCGAATTAAATTTGTAGCATAAATTCCTTGAATTTGTCATTCACAAACTGAGGTCCGCTTCATACGAGCTATTCCGAAAGAAAATTTCTGGCAAAGATGGTTCTCAGAATTTCATCTGTTTTCGCAAAAGTGGTAGATTTATTCACGATAACTTCCAGCCACTTCGAGTGAGTCTCTATCACTACGAGGTGCATATGCCAACATATTCAATGTGTACTCTCTGCCACGGTGTAGATGGCCACTCCCAAGGGTGTAGAGGTGCCTGCTTTGGTATATTCTGACACCGTTAATCCGTTACAGTGTTTTGCCATTTGTTCGACGTCGTTGGTGATTCCTGGTCACCATATGTAACTGCGCATCAGGGCCCGTATTCTCGAAATACTAAATATGGCAGCAAACGTATCACGGGGAGTTCACTCTTGGAATATCTGATGAAATATTATCTGCGTGCTAAATATTGAATAGGCCTACTGAAGTATTACATAATCCACGTTGAATCTTAGCCAAATCTGGCAGGCTGGTATTATAATCATAAATTCGCCATGCAATTTCGGTGTTATATATTCCACGAGTGACTGCCCCGGAGGCAGCTTTGTTGCCATTTTTACGGAAAACTTGACTGACGAATTCGCAAGTCTTCCGAGAATACCGGCCATGCGCCTTCGTTTTCCCAGGCGTCCTGTTTGTAGTTCATCAAACAGCTGCGGCCGTAACTTCTGTGGTACCTCAAATCTACCCCCCATATGACATATCCATGGTGCACGGAAAGTTAATGGATTGTGGAAAGCTACAAGTCCTTCCGGGGTTGTTTTAAAACAACCTTGTATGGTCGCGGCACTCCGACTGGAAGGTGTTGTGAGCACAATAATGTGCTAGATATGTTAATACTTTCGTATCTGTCTGAAAAATATGATTTGATCCACCGAAGGGCTGGGCCAGATATGCCAAAATATCGATGCCAAAATATCTAAATATGTTTGCTGGCATCCATGGTGCACAGAAAGTTAATTCCGTGGATTGTGGAAAGCTACAAGTCCTTCCGGGGTTGTTTTAAGACAACCTTGTATGGTCGCGGCACTCCGAATGGAAGGTGTTGTGGGCACAATAATGTGCTAGATATGTTAATACTTTCGTATCTGTCTGAAAAATATGATTTGATCCACCGAAGGGCTGGGCCAGATATGCCAAAATATCGATGCCAAAATATCTAAATATGTTTGCTGGCATCCATGGTGCACAGAAAGTTAATTCCGTGGATTGTGGAAAGCTACAAGTCCTTCCGGGGTTGTTTTAAGACAACCTTGTATGGTCGCGGCACTCCGAATGGAAGGTGTTGTGGGCACAATAATGTGCTAGATATGTTAATACTTTCGTATCTGTCTGAAAAATATGGTTTGATCCACCGAAGGGCTGGGCCAGAAATGCCAAAATATCGATGCCAAAATATCTAAATATGTTCATGAAGGCGATTAACAACCACTTTTTCCAATAAACTAAGATTGGAGATAGAACGATAATGCTTAGGTAATTATGCACAAAGCTTGTTTTATTTACTTTTTAGTGATTGAAGTGTTGGAGATGGGTCAAGATCACACGATTTGTTAGGAGAGTTCTTAATAATAATGAAAACTTTATTAGTAGTTGCATTTGTGAAACACTGTAGTGCATTTTCAGAAAGTGGTGGTTCAGGGAAATCATAGTCATTATCATTAATGATACTATTTTATTGGATGCCAGCAATCTTATCTGTAAAGTATTTTGAAAAAGTACTACACAATGTATCCAGTGAAGAATGACACGGTTTCTCGATTAACACCAAACTCTACCTGTGCGTCACGAGATTGGTGTCCCTGCCATACGTCAGCTGATTTTCTGGCTCAGCGAGAAGCCTCTTCCGGATCGATTCAGTTTGCAGGCCTACTACAAGTCTATCGCGAAGTGCTTCCTCTAAATTGGATCCAAACCCAGAATTCACTGACAGTTTCGTCAGCCTCACTAGCCACTTAGCCAGTTTTCGCTACTGGCCTGATAGGCGCTGTGAAAACTCCCGCGCTTCACCGCTACTACAGGTTTGGGATAACACTGTATTTCAGCGACAGTTTTCGTGGATGGCAAATATGGTCTTACAGATCATCACCGTTATTAGGCATGCCGATTGTTGATCATCGCAAATCCCGTTGCCTATGAAGTACTGACTTACTCTTTCCGTTTAGACATTTCAGTCCTCTAGCTCTACGCTTTCATCGTAGGGATCAATGAGACCTACTGCAGCCATCTTGATGAAAGTTATCTCATCCTCGTCGCCAATTGTGGTGTTCTACCACATAATAATCACCACCATGTGCTTACTAACATGCGGGCGGAAACACAACTTTATTCCACTGCGCATATCTGGAATACAAACGGGAGCCATCCGTATTTATTGGTTTCTCTTTAATTAAGAGAGCGATTATTATTACAGTAATTAAGTGAAGGTCAATAAACTACACTTCGTATCCCCCAGTTCTGTTATATGCCGCGACATTGAGAAGAAAACACATCAACACTTAATCGTCCAGACAGGCCAATCATTTATTAGCTGAAATCACATTTCCAAACATCAACATCTGGGAGATTGTGCATGCAAACGACGCCATTACCCTAACGCGCGTTACCGCCTTTGTAGCAGAACTCAACTAGACATTTTGTTGTTAAACGTGCATCATTTCACGTCACTGATAATTAACCACTCCTTATCTAAGGGAACGTGCATCGATCTACGTAAGCGTAAGTCGGGTATGTTATTCGGCCTGTGCATTTCAGACAAGACACAAACTAATTATTTACATAAAACACTAAGACGTTATAATACTGATAATCAAATTACGCATGTAGCGAATAGTGAATTTCTTTAGATCATTGCAAGTTATTGTCACATTGTGTGTCGTTTTGGCAACATAGCTTACAGTTTACAAAAGTAGAAAGAAGGCGCAACACAGGGATTACAATTGTCTTATATAAAATATCTCTAACAACAACTACAACAACAACAACAACACTTAACGTAATCTATACTGCACTACTTCCGGGAATTCGCTGCGCATTTGTAGATTTCCTTAACTGCCGACGATGAATGGATAATGGACATCGCCTGGATAAAAGAATTTGATGTTTACTTTATTTTCTTTATTTTAATATCCGGAATAAGGAATGCTCAGAACGAGCAGCACCGACAACGAAACAAGACATATTGCTATTCTAAATGTCTTCACAGATAGAGTAGAGTGTTCGTTTTCACGCAAGCATCCACACGCACACAGTGCATTGTGCGACTGGAAGCGACGTCAGGGAAGGCGTTCTTCGCGGTTTAGTTCCAATCTATGCGTCAGATGTCACAATTGACATGTGCAGCCGATATTCTGTAAAACAAATGCGCAATCTACATACAGGAACGTGCCCGCTTTTAAAACGTTGATCCATGTCTATCCAATTTCTGGTAGCACTACAAAACTATGAATTAATGCATTTATTTTCAGTAATAACTTTCCATCTTAAATGTCTTAATATCATCCTTCTTTAGGATAATAGTACTTTTAAATCACACCAATATGGGTCAACATTTGCTTATGGAAAAACGAGAAACATCCTCCTCAACTAAACTTTCGGTACTTTAGCGTGTTGCTTTACGGGTCGCCATTATGAGTTCGTTCGCGGTAAACGCATGTGAGAGATAATGTTAAATAACAAGACACCAAATATAACATAACATGTGCCTAGAACTGTCCGCTACCGCCGATATATGCTGGTTGGTAGCACCAACATGCTTCTTTGTGAAATACATTATGGATACATCTTGCAGCTTTTATCATCTCATCCTTTCTGCCATGCGTAAATATTGGGCGCATACCCATACGCGCGCACATATAAGCACACAAACATATATTCTCTCTCGTGCGTGCACGCATGCACGCACGCAAGCTCGCACACCCACGCAATCACGTGGTAGATGTTGCTTATTTTGGGGAACAAGCAATCGGTTGTCACATGTAGGCTGACCACGAATAAATATTGATTGGTCTACGTTCACAATGAGTGTTATTTCATACTATAGCATGTCTAAATGTCATGATGCATTCATGATTTGATGACTGCGTTATTTTAAGCATATTGTAAAATAAATTCAACACAACATTATTATCTTAATGCTACACTTCCATTTGGCTTCATATCACAGATACCACTCTTATTTGACACTGATCACCGACCCATCCACCTAATCACTTTATTTTTTTCAATCATATAAACAAAAAAAACAATCAAACAAATCAAAGCGAACCCGTCAACCGTACATGTCGTGCATGCCTATATACCACGTTAGCCATTCGACGGGCAACCTTGACTGGTAGACCACTCGTGTATGCCTATATGTCGTGTTGGCCATTGGTGGGCAGTCACCGAGGCCCTCTGATTGCGTCATGGTGCAGGCGGTGCCGCCCCTGACGGCTCGATGATGCAGTGACTACATGATAACAATATTAATAATAATAAAGAGCGTTTTATTGGCAACTCGACTCAGTTGGATTCACATCATTGTGCAACCAGTAAAAGAATACACCCAACAGTCAATAATCATAAAACACAGTAATCATAAACATCCTAGATTAGTGGCGCAGTAGGTATGATGAGTGCGTGCGTGCTTGCTGCGTACGTAAGTGTGTGTGCGTGCGTGCGTGCGTGCGTGCGGGCGTACGTGTGTGCGTGTGTCGCCGATAACTGCTCATTTTAACTGGTGCAGCATATGTAATCTTTTCCCAGCATGTCAACTGATTCTAGGATTACAGAAGCACCTTCTCTATCATATACTTCGAATAACATACTGTCGTCCACATACTTTTATAACGGAACAGGTGTTTTGAAATCGCTTATGTACACTAGGAAACTGTTAAGCCCAGACAGGGTTCCCTGCGCTACTCCCCCATTTGGGCGGCCAGAATGCGAGTATTAATGTCCTGTTTTTACCTGTTGAGTATTGTTTAATAAAAATGATGCCATCTATTTTGTAATATGTGAGGGCATGTCACACAGTTGTAGCTTTTCTAGTAACAAGTGATGATTAATGAGATCAAACGCCTTGCTAAAATCCAGCATTATTACTCGGACATAAGTATCCAATTCATCAGTCGCTTCATACCATATGTTTGTTATTTCAACGAGAACGTCAGTTATTGATGTTCCGCCAATTCTACCAACATTTGATTACAGTCTAATTCTCTGTCAATTATATCATCCACCCATTTTATTATCATTGACTCAAACACCCTGGAAGCTATTGTCGTTAACGACATTGGTATAATGTTTTTCTCAGTCAACATGGGTGGGTGTATTTTCGGGAACGGTATTACGTTCGCCATCTTCCGTTCCTTAGGAAGTGCACCTTCGCGCAGTGAACTGTTGAAAATAGCACTTAATACGCAATCACCATTAGCTGTTTTGTTATCAAATCCTTGCCTGCCAGAGTTGACATTCCCGTCCTGTCCCGTTGTTTTTCATGTGTTTCCACTAATGGTGGGATCTTGACTCATTCATTGCTGCAATGTGTGCTTGATAAAAGTCATACTGAAGTCTCGAAGCGGCGCGGTTAATCCTATTGTACAATATCCAGGTTTGATTCAAATCACCGCTCATGTGAGCTCGCTGTCTTTTACGAACCAATGTTCTAAACCAGTCCGTTACCCGTGGTTTATCAGCCGTAACGCGTTACGACTTTAGTAGTTTGATAATAGTTAGTAGTTGATAATATAAATACTTATCTTCACATGACTGGAACATAAATAAGGGTTCCCATCTAATAGCTGACAAAGCCGTAGCAAATGTGGCTTTTTCATTGGGACCCATACATCTTACTGTTAAACGTATCATACACCCGGTATCAATTAACCAATGACAACTTGGTTTCAGCAATATCATATTACAGTCTGATTTGCCATGTTCAGAAGTAGTAATAGGCGGGGTATATATCTCTTCCATGTTCGGCCATATTTTATCCAGTATCGCTTTTGCATGTGTTGGAACATTCACTACCTGAGCAAATCGAAAACGTATTCTCGGAAAATTATAATTTAACTGAAATATCCTGTTATAATAACACCACATTCTGGGTGCCTGCGTACAATGGTACCTATGCATGTGATTATGTGGTTACGTATTTCCAATTTTTTTTTACAGTTTTAGGGGTATAATATACACATGCTAACAAATATTCATGAACATTTTATGGGTATTTTTTTCGGCATAATCTGAATTCAGATTAACTCTAACTCATCAGGCTCTATGTCATTCAACCTTTTATATAAGACATAATTTATGTGACTGTCGCGCAAGTTTTGAATGTACGTTGTAAAAAAGAAAGAAATGTAATGTAGCTATGATTGCTTTTGAGAATTTGACATGTTTACAAAGTACTTTAAAATGGATCCCAGCGATTACACTGATGTATTACACGGATGTATTACACGGATGTATTACACTGATGTATTACACTGGTGTATTACACGTATGTAACATGTTCATGTTTATGTATTCGTGACGTTTGTGTAAACGCTTATCAAGCGTGAAAACTAAAACAATTTAATGGAGTTCCTTGAGATGTTCTCCTTCTGAACCAAGCAGGATTGTGCAGAAATGTTTTTGCAATTCACGTTTCTTGGAGACTTCTGATATCAACGTAAGACGCAACTATATTAATCATATCTGTAATTTATTTAGGTGGGTATATTATAGTTCGCAAAATGGCAGGTCACTCGAAGTTATAACGCTTCCTTCTTATCTACATGGTTCAGGAATATTTAGACATAGCATATTACGAAATAAAACTCTTTTTAAAGGTACGCCAATCAATATTTATTCGTAGTCAACCTACATGTGACAGCCGATTGCATGTACACAAAAATAAGCAGCATCTACCACGTGCGTGCGTGTGTGTGTATGCGTGCGTGCATGTGTGTAAGTGGTTCTTTGTGTGCGTGCGTGCGTGCGTGCGTGCGTGCGTGCGTGTGTGCGTGTGTGTGAATATATGTGAGTGTGCGTGGGTGCGTACGTTCATGTGCGTACAGTATTTACGCGTGGTAGAACGGAACTTATGATGACAGCTGCAAGATTTAGGCGTGATGTACTTCGCAAAGAACCAGTGTTGTGAAGACGCTACCAACGAGCATATGTCGGCGGTAATGGACAGCGACGCTTGCTCCAGATAATTGTCGTCCATCATCGTAGTACACTTCCGCAATGTCTGTCACCTTGGAGTCTTCGGACAACGTCAGCCGCAGTGCCTGCGCCCAGCGACAGACAATTACCAGATGGTTAACAGTTTCAGTATATTGTGGAGATAGAAAGAACAATAACGAAGGCACTGGTGGAAAAGACGAAAAATACAGGACGGCGAAGGTGACAGCGGAGAGACGACGAATAAAGAGCAGTTGACGACGGGCATTCACTGACGTCACCATTGTAGCAGACATTGTTATTTTCTGGGGTATGATGCATATATAAATATAGTGTTAGCTATTTCCGAATACAAACACACACGTACGACACATCCGAAACCACGCGAAGCTATACTCAAACGAACGGGCACACACACACGAACGCACGCACGCATGCACATGCGCACAGTAAAAGCATTATGGTGCATTAATCAAATTACAACTGCCAAAATATATTGGCTAGAACGGTATCATTCCCTATAACAGCTTCTGTAATAGGGAGTGATTCTACTACTCGGAATCCACTGACCAGCGAAGGCGATATGGCTTTGTGAGGCGGCGGCATGTGGTTCAACAACGCCTGGCCGTCCGTGTGCCCAGCCACCCACAAGTGTCCAGTAACCACGTCAACGTCGATGTTGTCGACCAATATTTCCAGCGGAACCACCTGAATCACACCAACTAACTGACTGACTGATTAACTAACTAAATAAATAAGTAAATAACTAAATAAATGAATAACTAACGTCCAGTATGATGCCAATCGTAGTTAGAAAATAAAATATTGATACCAGAAACATCAACAACTATACATCCTAGGTGACTAGACGCCGTCATATATTGCAGAGATGCCAAGTCTACCCAGTCTATCTTCCATATTTATAGAATCTTACCATCTATAACTTTCGAGCCAATATCTATGATGCCAAACTGCATTTTTAATGTTAACCAATTTACTCATTCCGCCAAATCACAATTTTACGTAGAAAGCGCACCAAGGCTACGTAAATGTACCGTAAAAATAAAAGAGTATTCCACCACGAGGGAAACCCTCTTCCATACCCCACCACGCGACCGCAGCACGAAGACCGAAGCACCGGATCTTCATCTACCTCCCTCACACCATGAAACGCGGTATATCTACCGTTTGTTGTGCAATGATGGTTAGCACGTCTGGATACTATGAAAGGCGAGTTACCAATGTGATATTGAGAAGTGGAACCAATAAAGTAACTGTCAACTGTAGATAAAACATTACGTTGTCCCATATTTAAAACTACAAAAGAAAAATTGCTTGTAAGGTTATTCGGAACATTTTGGGAACAAGATAACCTATCAAGGACGTGGAAGCAGGTGATGATGTTAACATACCGAACATACGTTATCTTTCAGAGTGTAGACATTAGAGAGGAATTCCTCGAACATTTGTTCCCAGCAAAGTTTTTGGAAGAGTGATTATGGACAGAATAAGTGATTGAATTGATAACACGTTGAGATATTAACTAGCAGACCTCAGAAAATGTACAGTTGAAAAGATACTCATTCCGCGAAATACAACAGAGCAGGCATTGGAATGGCAGATAACTTAGTAAATCATTTTCGTGGACTTCGACAAAGCCATTGACTCCGTGTACCGAAGGGGCATTTGGAAAATCATAGAGAGCTACGGAATCTCACACAAGATGTGATTAAGATCCGGACAGTGAATGTATATTGTTAGATGAAGTCAAGACAAGAACATGGAACAGGATTGGACATGAGAAAGACAAACTGGTGAAAAAAACTGTGGCGCACGAAAGACAAGAACTGGGGAGGAAACCATTGACTGAAGCCAAACAGGTGGCCAGAGATAGAACATAGAAGGAGCAGGAGAAAACTTATGGGCCACTATATCCGAAGAGAATATGTTAGGTAAGGTATTGGAGTTGTCAAGCCCATATCATTGTGATATATTCAACAGCTTCAAACAGTCCCATGGTATAGGTAATTGTAAATCACAATGGGAGTGGTTGTCGTACAAACGATTCCGTTTAGAACATGTAGAAAACGAACCGTGACACATTTTTGGAATGATTGACACGAACCATGACAATTTCTGAATTATTGACACGTAAACAAAGGAGATTTGCTTTAAAAGTGCCGCGGTTAAAAGTAACTTATGGCATGAATACCGTACTAATTGCCTTACCTGCGTCCGTGTCAAAGTGTTGTCCGACTCCCTGTGGTAAACATTCAAACGTTTCCCTGCTAACTCCGACATGTATACGTACCTGCAACATGTAGCACCAAACTTAGCACGCCACTTCTCCGTAACATAACACATCTGCGAAACATTGAAATGAAAAGAGAGATTCTTCAGCATGCATAGTTGCGTCAGTTCTGCGTTTACTGACAATTGGCAACTAGCAACACGAAATAACAGAAATAAATGCAAATACCAAGTTATGGAATTACCATGACATGATAGTTGTAGATGCATGAATGGTTCATGTATTCGTTCAGATCCATGAAAATTATCTCAGACCTTTTGCGTATCGTACAAATTGCTGAGAACGCATTACTTTAGTCATCAGAAATTACAAATCCACGGGAATTCTTATCGAGTTTATCAAAATCCTTATTGTTGCATTCACCATCTGGCAACTACACTGACTACTTTTCAGATTATGATGATTTTGTAATGACAGATACCACGATGTGTCGCACAATTCGACACTATTGGGAAAGCGAGATATTTAACCGTAATGGCGAGAGACGTAACATTGACGCAGGAGCCGCCCTCAAAAACCTGGGGACTTTTCAGGTTTGGCAAGTCTAAGGAAATATCGTTAATCTAGCGAATGTCATTCAAAAAAGCGTATTCAAGTGAAACAAAAGTCATGGTTTTCGGCCTGTGCACCTATAAGAGTTACTAAAACATAACCATTTGTAACTACGATTAAGAACATCGCGCCAGTTACTAGGAAGACCTTGTTGATTACACAACATTTTCATTTTATGGGCCGAGACATACTGTTCGATAACCCTGCGGTCACAAGTATATATAGGATATGGCCATGCTGTTTGCGTCCAAACTCAACTTGTATAACCTATTTTGGCATTTGTTTACTAAACTAGTCCTCTTTCTGACAAAACATTGCATTTGTTTGCTTTGACTGCTTTGATTTTGTGAATACCGGCATCATTAATACGTCACGCATAATCTACTTTACCAGATTTTCATAGAACTACGCAAGCGCTTATCGGTCATGGTGGTTAGCATGACAGCCCTCAGTAAACCGGAAAAATTACTGGAGTCTCCCACTTTTACAACACATTCTGAGTAAACCACTGGTGTGATATTCTTGATTTTAGTTGCACATTATCGGTTGCGCAAGTTAACCAGAGAAATGACCGGAATCTCAAATTTTTAGGACACATTCTGATTACACCAAAACCACGACTTTTGTTTCGCTATAAATATGGCCAACTCCGGATAGGCAACAATACTGCGGACACCTACTTGCCGTCCGGGGATATGTTTATGCCATTCGGGCTGCTAAGTCCTCTTAGGAGAATATGCCCCCTGGTGCCATCGTAGAAGCCGGCGTCGCCAATACTGAGACCACGAAGGAACTCCTCTTTAAAATCGAACTGGAATAAGTTGGTGAAGTAGAAGCTGTCTTCTCCCGTCACCGCGATGTCGTTGGGGCTGATGGTGCACATGAAACAGTGCTGACGTTGTCATCTAAGAGCCCCAATATATACAGTATATACAGTTTTGTCAAGGCCCCAGTAGAACCAGTCCGAGTGAAATCGACATTGTGGTTATCGAATACAGAAATGACTCAGTCCGTTTATAGCACGTAGCAGTTTACCAAGCCTGTTGAAAGATAAATATAAACATGTTGAAAGATAAATATTTCCGGATAGTTTACAACGCGTCGGTTAATATTAACGACATGGAGTTTTCGAAACACTGACTGCGTAAATGTCGGGTCACGATATGTTCGCATAAGGTACAACTTTCGTCTGTTCTCGTCAAAACGAAACTTCTGCACCGTTTCTTCACCGTTTCCAATAGCGTTAACAACAAAAATGTAGATCACGTCTGAAAAACGAATAATATAATGCGTCATAATGCGTCATGGTGACTGAGAACATTCTGAGCGACTTCACGCGTTTACTTAATACGCATTCCAGGATGGAAAATAAATTACAACCAATAAAGAAATAACTAAGGCTAAGCCTACTACATAAATATAGCTTGTTAAATTGAATAACAACACAGCACTGGTTAAAATGCTTTTTCGGTTTGTTTGTGTGTATATATATACTATATCCCAACATAAACATTTAACGGAAAATGTATTTATCGGTAAAATTGGATGTTTAATGCGTCTAACTAACAAAGCGCGCATAAAATTCGAAGTTCCTGTGTCCTGTGTGTAGACATTTACATTTCCCAAAATTTAATAACATCTGCCATTTTCAGACCATTATTTTTAACTAATTTGTCTAGTTTTGTAAATGTTGTTTATCACCGTTATTGTTAACCTTTCTAAACACTTTTGTGTCATCTGCAAATTTCATTACGTTGCTTATTATATTATCGTCCAAGTCACTGATAAATATTAAAAATAATAAAGGTCCAAATACTGATCCTTGTGGTACCCCACTCGTAACTGATTTCCAGTTTGAAACCTCCCCATCTACTACAACACGATGTTTTCTGTCAGTCAGCCATTGTTCTCTCCATTCAATTATATCATCTCCGATACCACGTGCTTTTAATTTAAGTAGTAATATTTTATTATTCCCTTTAAAAGACGGGACACTAACGGTGACATAAGGCCGCAGCCAATGACAGTTCCTGTGTTTCACAAAGCCTTACTGCAGTTATCTCTCCAAATGTTGAGACCGAGAGGAGAGAATGTGGATCTGTCGAAGTCGCCTATGATGTCGAGCGCGTGGACCCCACGCCTGGGCTTCTTGAAGTCAAACAGGAATATTTTGCCCGGATTCTGTGATTCCATGCCCTGTCCAGCAACAAAGACGAGATTAGGCAAAACACAAAGTTCTTTGTTGATGTCTCCCTATTACGTCCTGAACGTTCGTTTTCCAAAATATCTTCGTCGTCATTATCTACGTTGTCGACGATTGTATTGATAACGAAAGCGGTTATCGTTGTCGTCATCGTCGACATATGTTGTGTTATCATGAGTTTAATAACCAACACAAACAACCACCATAACTTACCGATGTGATGAACACCAGTCCATTCGGTAGCACCTCGATGTCTTCAGAGCCTTTATCTATCAGACACGGACACAAATTATACCGAAGCTGTACTAGGTCTAATACAAAGCATACAATCATAAAATAACAAACTACATGATGTACATGTATTTTGCGTAGACAATTTGCGACATAAGGTACACAATATTTTCGGTCAACTGTGCTTCTAACCTGAACATGTTGAGGGCTCTTTCATATATTTGAAGGCCCAATTAACAACCCAACAAGCCGCTCCTGCAATCTTATTATATGTTATTGTAATGATCTACATAATAACTGTAAGCACGCACGCTCGCACGCACGCATGCACACGCACGCAATCATCAACACCTACCGACGCCTGGCACCAGCCTACACCGTTTGCACACCGTCTTGTGGCCAGAAAACGTCCATCTGAAATCGTACACTTGTAATCTATACAACATGTCGATTCTACACATGCGTGGCACTATTGCTTCGTTTCAGCTCAGTTGTTTCCAGCTTATTCCAGGTTTAGTGACGTGCCTAGTGTGATGCAGAGACACACACTGATTGGGTGAGGGATCTCGGAGCAGCATTGAGCCTAGGGGGCAGTGTGCATGACCCACCGATGTGTGGACATGCTCTGAAGCTGCATCAACCGAAGTCCAAGCTATACGCAAATAGCAACCACTATGTTGTGGTTTTAGGCTATTTAGTCAAATTGACTGGGAACTGACCTGCTCTTCCGAACACCCACTGCAGGGTGTAGGATTCTCAACAGACTTCGCCTGTTCTTGCAGAAAGTCGGGTAACGCGCCTAGCATATTGAAGGATAAAGATGTAAAACTGACAAGATATGCTGGTCACTTCTGCTTAAGGTGGTTGGATACATTTCCACTGATACCCTTGATAGAGTGGAACAACGTCCAACTGTTAATTGGTTTACTGAACCACCCGAACTATTTGAGACTGACAAAGCCATTGAGTCACCCAAGAACAGAACAGCGCCTGGCAAAGATGATATTTCCGAGGATCATCTGAACTACGGAGGCATATCACTGCTGCAGACTATGCACAGCTTGATAGTGTCATTTTGGAATGTTGCACGCGTCCAACAAGAACGGAACTGTGCTAATCTGAGCATATTGTTCAAAAAAGGAGACCAGTGTGTGAGAATGTAACAGCTATACCACTCTTCTTAGTAGCTTCCAAAGTATTCGCAAGAGTGTTCCGTCATCGTCTTACTGTCTGCATTGCAAACATCATCCCTGAAACGCCCTTTTATCTGCAAGAAGCACCGTGGAAATAACATATATAATATTAAAGGTATCGAACAAAACCATCTACGTAATTGGCATTGACTTTAACAAAAGCGTTCGACACATTGGAACGGCAAGGTCTGTGGGCATTGCTGCGGAAATATGATTGCCCTAAAAGTGTATACATGATCGAGGCATTTTTGTCAGAGATGATGACATTGGAGAAGCGCATAAGCAAGGCATCATCAACGTTTGGCCGACTGTATAATCGTTTCTGGACGAGATTCACCATGTGACAACCAGAGTGAAATGTCTGATGTGTAGAACAATAGTAATCACCTTATGGAGCTGAAGCATAGACTCTGTACCGAAAGCGAGTTAGGAAACGGCATGCCTTGCTGGTGATACACGGGTGCAACATTGAGTAATCGCATAACCAAAGAGTAAAGCAAATATGAGATGGACAAGTCACGTCGCTCGAATAGATGACAACAAACTTCGAAAGCAAATGTTGTACTTCCAACTGTCGTAAGGTACTAGAAGCCGAGGTCCCCTCACACGTAGATTCGAAGATGTAGTAAAGAAGATTTGAAGAAAATAAATATAAACGTCACGTAGTGATACTCACTTGACGAAGAAAGACCGATTTGGGTTCATGTAATGTGCACCGAGCGAACAGTAATAGTCGCAACCGCGACGGCGATAGAGATTGTACTGTTCCGATTCAAGTGTCAAGCATAAACAACAATAGAATGATCTTCATCGCTATGCAGTAAAGCAATAAACCATAATGTTAACCACGGAAAATAAGTCGACATTTCGACTAAAACACAACGAAGTACAGAGTATTGTGAAGGACTTACGCTGACTGGCTGCACAAGAGTGTTATGTAGCCAACGGTACAGACAGCGACAATGTGTTGCAACATGGTTACACCGGCCGACGAGCAGACGCGTCAGCGGACGACAGTAACGACGGATAGGACAGGAAGTTGAAGACAGGACAATGAATGACTTGGCAGCTAGCTCACTTCGCATCGACTGACTTATATATTTAATCGACCTGTAACCCTGGTCGTCTAGTGACGCAGTCGGTTGATGATGTACATAAATAAAAAAATTTAGCACAATAAAAAAGTGGTTTATGTTTCTGTGGTGATTGGTTGGAATATCAATGCACTATTAATGCAACCTTACCACCCCTGCTACCAGGCGAGTGGTATCGTCCACCGCATGCACCTGTTGACCGCTGGGTTGGCAAGGCGCTGCCATTCAGGTTTTGAAAGTCATCGAAGTGAGTTGATATTTACAAACTTTATTTGATTGCGTTGTACACGTTGCATTGCTTGTTGCTATTTTTCAATGGCATTTTCTAAAGACTATGCCCGTACTGTTACAGTATGAGTTCATGGAATGATTCATTTCAATGGGTGGGGGTGGCACTCCTCTCTATGGAGTAGTGCCTCTGGCAGGTAGCCCCTCACCTTTGATGTATTATGGTGATTACCAGTTTGATTGGTTGTGTGCATACACTGTTGTTTTATTGGGTACATCAATAACTGGTTATAATCGACTTGTATGTATAATGATTGTGTTTACTGGTGTACTTGTGATGCATACAACCTGGCATGAAAATATGCCCTTTACCAACCTTTACTTATGTAGCCGTCTCCCTTATTCCTACATCAAACGAGCTGCGACCAAACTTGAAACTAGACCAGCGTCTCTCTACGCATCCGACACCACAGGAAACATAAATTATATCAAATGTCAGCCACGCACTTGATCAGCAGCAACTTTGTGGGCGGTTTGGCAGTATATCATCCCAGGTAGCGATACCCACTCGCCTCTTTCTATGATCCTTCGTCTCTTCGCACCACTGACCTCTGATCTACCAATTGACGATGTTAATAATTCATGACTTACGATTGTTCGTAAATGTGGTATGTGACCAACAAAAGTGGTTTAGAGAGATTCAACACTCACTTCGCCCACGGTGTCGTCTATGTTCGACAGGTAGAAAAACTTTGTGGTTGATTAATGAGAGCATTTTTACCAAATACTTTCACATCGGATACTGTTACTGTGTTCTTTCCTACTACATTAGATGTACATTTTTATGGCAACGTACCAACATTTCTAATTCATTTACCAGGCTGGGCCGAAATTGAGGAGTATCTGCTTTGGGTGCATTTTTCTGTGTGTGATTTGGCCAAATTACACACAGAGTGTTAGTGGAGCGTCAATGTGCTGTGAAATGTTGAAGAACATATAAAAAATATATAATGGCTGCCTATTGGAAAATGAAATGTGGCTTCACCCCGTTTGCTCCATGGACGGGTATAAGCTAGTTCTTAGTTGTTGATGGAATGGACGAATCGGGATGACGACTCGATTGTGCTGAAAACAAACATCGTTTGTTGCGGCTTGTTTACTCCACGGACATTATTACTATTATTATTGAATAGCTAGCCATCAACGCTGAGAGAGGATCGCCGTGTGGCCGTGGTGTATATATATATATATATATATATATATATATATATATATATATATATATATATATATATATATATATATATATATATGTACATATATATACATATATATATATATATATATATATATATATATATATATATATATATATATATATTTATTTATATATATATATATATATATATATATATATATATATATATATATATATATATATATATATATATATATATATATATATTATATATATACATATATATATATATATATATATATATATATATATATATATATATACATATATATATATATATACATATATATATATATATTTATATATATTTATATATATATATATATATATATATTATATATATATATATATATATATATATATATATATATATATATATATATATATATATATATATATATATATATATATATATATATCACCCGGAGGGGTCTTCAGTCAATGAATACATACCCCAGGAATTAGCCACGGTGCAGTATGCGTCCATACAGAACGCAATTTCGTTTATTAAGGACGCTGAAGCAATAATTTTTATGGCGGAAGTATACATTGAGTCGGCGTTTCGGATCATTCCTATCGCCCATAAGGACCATTGCTAACATTTAAATGACCGGATAAATGCTACATGGATCTCGTGTTGCCGATGGGATGCGCGAGTGCATGTTCTATATTTGAGGCATTCAGCACAGCTTTATAATGGGTGGCTGTATCTAAACTCGGGGCAACAAAGGTGGTCCATGTAACTGATGACTTTTTGTTTATGGCCGACGATGACGACATTCGACGGGCAACCTTGACTGGTAGACCACTCGTGTATGCCTATATGTCGTGTTGGCCATTGGTGGGCAGTTACGGTGGCCCCCTGATTGCGTCATGATGCAGGCGGTGCCGCCCCTGATGGCTCGATGATGCAGCGACTACATGATAACAATATTAATAATAATAAACAACATTTTATTGGCAACCCAACTAAGTTGGATTCACTTCATTATACAATCAGTAAAAGAATACATTCAACAGTCAATAATCATAAAATACAATAATTATAAAAACTCAAGATAAGTGGCCCAGTAGGTATGATACTATATATAGTAATTATTGCCAGTTGTGGAAGCCCCATGGTATCAGTGAGTTTCGATACCTATTCGTTCGAGTTATTGGCAATGGATAATTATTACCTTGTGCCTTATATCATGATATGTGTGTGCGTGCGTGCGTGTGTGTGTGTGTGTGCGTGTGTGTGTGAGTGTGAGTTGATATCATGCATTATGGTCTCCTATTTTTCCAGATGACAATCACATATCCTAGTGACTATATCATATAGGGTAATTATCATAAAGGTCACAGTCGGTCAACCTAAATATCGTACGACCACAGACGGTCAACCTAATTATCGTACGACCACAGACGGTCAACCTAATTATCGTACGACCACTGACGGTCAACCTAATTATCGTAAGACCACAGTCGGTCAAACTAATTATCGTACGACCACAGTCGGTCAACTTAATTATCGTACGACCACAGACGGTCAACCTAATTATCGTACGACCACAGTCGGTCAACTTAGTAGCAATTCCAATCATGAATAAAAACGCCCAAACGTATTCACGAGATTCGGCTGAGAAAATTGTTCACGAGCAACTGGCTTAACGTTCACGCACCAACGTAATGTTCATGCACTGACCTTTTCCGCTGGTCTGTATACTTTCGCGGGGCGTGGATGTAATTCGGCCACCGAAGTAGTACTATAAAAGGGGCCGCGTCATATAGTACCGTCGTGTGTTCAACGTACCAGATCCATTACGTCGTCAATCAGCATGAAACGTTGTATGCATCTTGGTACGTGGCATGCGTACATGCGTTTGAGCCACCATTCTCAAAAGATTGCATTGGAAGATGGTGGCACGATTTGATACAGACGGTGCCGCCCTCTGACGGCTCGATGATGCTGTCGCCGCAGCACCGTGACTGTTTGATGAAGCTGCGTTCGACAGCACCGCCAGCTACCTCTGCCGCCAGAGATCTTGCACTGGTTATCCCTTATCATTATTATGTCCGTTATACCATTTGAACCTATGTTAATCCTTACCACTCGGTCGATTATTACCCGAATTAGAACCACAGTCGGTTAAATTCTACCACCATTAACCCACCTACCATAGATGCCACAGTCGGTAGGCCTAATTATCCTCAGAGCATAGTCGGTCAAATCAACTGTCAAAGGTACAACATTCGGTCAACCTATTCATCCTAGGAACAACATTCGGTCAACCTATTCATCCTAGGGACAACATTCGGTCAACCTATTCATCCTAGGGACAACATTCGGTCAACCTATTCATCCTAGGGACAACATTCGGTCAACCTATTCATCCTAGGAACAACATTCGGTCAACCTATTCATCCTAGGGACAACATTCGGTCAACCTATTCATCCTAGGGACAACATTCGGTCAACCTATTCATCCTAGGGACAACATTCGGTCAACCTATTCATCCTAGGAACAACATTCGGTCAACCTATTCATCCTAGGGACAACATTCGGTCAACCTATTCATCCTAGGGACAACATTCGGTCAACCTATTCATCCTAGGGACAACATTCGGTCAACCTATTCATCCTAGGAACAACATTCGGTCAACCTATTCATCCTAGGGACAACATTCGGTCAACCTATTCATCCTAGGGACAACATTCGGTCAACCTATTCATCCTAGGCATCACAGTCAGTCATCCTAATTATCCAACAAGAGGTCACAGTCGGTCAACATTATTAACGTAGGACCACAAACAACATACTTATCATAACGATTATCCTACCTAATTATCCCACTTAGCGAAACTAATGCCATTTCCACTAGTTTCGTATATCTGACTCTCGCTCGGCTTCGTGATTTCGCCGAGAATAGAGTCTAGATGCAGTGGTGTGGTCTTGTTGCTACCCACTGTTACCACTCCACTTTGTGTAGGCGTTCCGGTGAAGTGTCAACAGACAATCGTCGATTGAATCGACACTGAAGGCGGTTATCGTCGTCGCCGACGTCAACATCAGTAGTGGTATCATATGACTAATAACTAACTCAAAATGTCCACATAACTTACCGATGTAATCAACACCAGTCCATTCGGTAGCACCTGTATGTCTTCAGAGCCTTTATATAGTAGACACGGACACAAGTAACAACGAGGTGTACTAGGTCTGATATCGCACATATTATTACCATGAAATAACAAACTGTACCATGCACATGTATTGTTTGGAGACATTGTGCGCCCTAAGGTAAACACTTTTAACAGTTAACAGTGCTCGTCACCTGAACATATCCATATATATGAAGGCCCACATAATAATCCTAGCAAGCCGCTCCTGCAATCTTATTTTTATATTATTTTGATTATGTATGTTCAAACAATAAATGTAATTACCACGTGTCGGTGTATATACACACATACATATATACGAACATATATATATATATATATATATATATATATATATATATATATATATATATATATATATATATATATATATATATATATATATATATATATATATATACATACATACATACATACATACATACATACACACATATATACATCAGTACGCACGAACGCACACACGCACGCACGCACGCACCTCGCACGCATGCACGCACGCACGCACACACGCACGCACACACACACACACACACACACTCATAAACACATACCGCAGCTTCGCACCGGCCTACACGGGCCTGGATGGTGGTTGCACACCTTCTTGTGGCAAAGAAAGGTACATCTGAAAAAGTTTGTTGTAACATGGTTACATCGGCCGACGACCTTGGAATATACAAACCAGCGGACGACAGCAACGACGAATAAGACAGCAGATTGAAGACAGAACTCTGAATGCTAACACTTCGCATCGTCTGTGTCACAAATGAAGTCGACCACGAACCCTGGCCGTCTATTGACGCAGTCTGTTGATGGTGTATGCTATGGTTGATGGTGTTGATATCAAATGTCCGCCACGCCAATTCAACGCAGTAGGTCAACCGCAATGCGTGGAGGAGAGAGAGTCGGATTTGTAGATTGATGGGGATGTTACTGTTGAGATTGCAGTTTATGTGTGATGAGCTCCGTCTAAGCGGTAAACAGGCGGCATGTTTTGCAGACGAACGGTTGACAGTAGCATGAATAGCACAAGTTATTTAGACTAGATGAGCAAGGGCTCTTTGTATTAATACGCTAACTTTGTCGACCATCTGACAGTATCTCTTCCCTGGCGCCTACGTCCACTCGCCTCTTTCTATGTTCTACAAACTGGCGATATGTTTAAAGGCAGTTATTCACTGTTATATTTTACCTGTTGGACAAATATGGAAACAGTAGCCGATTTGTGGAAAAATTTAGTGTGAGCAACTCTCCTGAAAGCGCAACCGTCACTCCCCCATCTTTATATTAATGCACTAATTTTGGGGGTGCTCTGACAGTATATCCTCCCAGGCGTCGACACCACGCTCTTCTTTCTATGTTCCTTCGTCTCCTTGCACCAGTGACATCTGATCTACCAATTCATGACCTATGATCTACCAATTGGCAAGGCTAATAATTCACTAATAAATTCACTCATAACACGCAATCATCACTATGCTAGGGACTCTTTATGTAATGGCGGACGGATGGTAAATGTGGTATGTGGCCAACAGAGTGATTCAACACTCAACTCGCCCACGGTGTCGTCTTTGTTCGACAGGTAGAAAAACTTTGTGGTTGTTTAACGACTGCATTTTTCCAAGTACTTTCACATCGGATACTGTTAATGTTTTCTTTCCTACTACATTATATGTACATTTTATGGCAACGTACCAACATTTCTAATTCATTCACCAGGCTGGGCCGAAATTGAGGAGTATCTGCTTTGGGTGCATTTTTCTGAAAGGTGTGTGATTTGGCCGAATTACACACGGCATGTGTGTTAATGGAGCGTCAATGTGCTGTTAAATGTTGAAGAAAATCGTAGGAAAATTTTGCAGGAATAATAAGAAACGTTATAATGACTGCCTATTGGAAAATCAAATGTGGTTTCACCCCACAGAACATCATTTTTTAGCACCCAATTATAAACACTTTTTCTATTCCTTTTGTCTATAGTGTACAAATTGTATTTCTTTGTTCAGTTTGTTATTATTGAATAGCTAGCGATCAATGCTGAGAGAGGGTCGCCGTGTCGCCCTGTCGCCCTGTCGCCGTGACGCTTTGTCACGTATTGCATGTCAATGTTTACCCGTTTTTCGGAACTTTCATAACAATACCACGTTTATGATAGCATGGACACGCACGCACACCCACATGCACACGCATGTAATTATGTGCACACCATCAAGCCAAACTACACAAACCTTGAATCAAACACGGGTTTGTTCATGCATAGACTAGAAGTCCATGGATGAAATTACATTTTCTTTCGTGCAGTTACTTATGTACAATATATATACGTATTAATGTCCACTTAACATCGCAAGTACATCTGGAGAGAGAAAGAGAGAAAGAGAGAGAGAGAGAGAGAGAGTAGAGAGAGAGAGAGAGAGAGAGAGAGAGAGAGATAAAGAGCGAGAGGATATATATATATATATATATATATATATATATATATATATATATATATATATAGATAGAGAGAGAGAGAGAGAGAGAGAGAGAGAGAGAGAGAGAGAGAGAGAGATGGGTCACTCTCCACAATTGTCATTTGGCTTGGGAGTAACATACTGTCAGTGTTGTACCGGGACAGTGCTTAATAACATTAATACCATGTTTCAAAAACCGATTTGTTTAATGCTACTAAAATGAACAAACAAACAAAAAAGGTGTAACCATAAATAACGATTTGTGTGTGATAATGAGTGTGTGGTGTGTGTGTGTGTGTGTGTGTGTGTGTGTGTGTGTGTGTGTGTGTGTGTGTGTGTGTGTGTGTGTGTGTGTGTGTGTGTGTGTGTGTGTGTGTGTGTGTGTGTGTGTGTGTGTGTGTGTGTGTGTGTGTGTGTGTGTGTGTGTGTGTGTGTGTGTGTGTGTGTGTGTGTGTGTGTGTGTGTGTGTGTGTGTGTGTGTGTGTGTGTGTGTGTGTGTGTGTGTGTGTGTGTGTGTGTGTGTGTGTGTGTGTGTGTGTGTGTGTGTGTGTGTGTGTGTGTGTGTGTGTGTGTGTGTGTGTGTGTGTGTGTGTGTGTGTGTGTGTGTGTGTGTGTGTGTGTGTGTGTGTGTGTGTGTGTGTGTGTGTGTGTGTGTGTGTGTGTGTGTGTGTGTGTGTGTGTGTGTGTGTGTGTGTGTGTGTGTGTGTGTGTGTGTGTGTGTGTGTGTGTGTTTGTGTGTGTGGTGCGGTGGTGTGCGGTGCGGTGCGGTGCGGTGCGTGTGCGTGTGCGTGTGCGTGTGCGTGTGCGTGTGCGTGTGCGTGTGCGTGTGTGTGTGGAACGCCCTATCATTGCAATGCAAACCGGCCAACCATATATGCAGCAGCGTATGTAAATGTGGAAGAAAGTACAGACAGTGTAAATATACAAACAAAACTTAGTGTAAATGAGTTATTGGTATACGTTAACACGTATGGACATGAGTCGTCAAAGCTGAAAATTCAAATGGCTTGTATGACATTTTATGCAGATTAAGACGTACGTGATGCTAAACAGGTGCTTTATGTCGAGCACAGTCATTAGCTGGGTGATCCCCAGAACAGACAGGAGTCAAACAATAGAAGCAAGGCAGAGTAATCGGTAGAAGATAAATATGTTGCATTCCCAAAATTAGATGAAATGAAAGTTGAATCGTGTTTTGCTACGGTCGACACTAAAAGATAACCTAACGTTCCCCAAGAGGAAATGGACCTGACATCAGTGTTAGAGAGGTTGGCAAGATTAGAAAACAAAATAAACAGTGTTGATGGCAATGTCTCCCTCTGCAGAGCAGAACAAACGGACACTACACAAAAGTAGACGATGTACATGACGAGGTAGGAGAACATGGAATATCACTGCAGAATCATGAAGGGCAGATGAAATATGCAGATGCTGTCCAGTTGAACAGAGATAATAATATTCTGTCAGAGCCAGTCTACCTGTGGCATGTCCTGTCCAACATGCCCCAAAGGCTGTGTGTCCCATAGAGGTTCGAACATCCACTTTAGCGGTCTTGTCAGAAGAAAACGAGAGATGGCAGCACTTCAAAAAGCGTAACAAGTGGTACACTGCATTATGCATTAGGCGTTCGTTGGAAAAGTGCTATGAGCGTATTGCCTCACATGGGAGTATTACACCGCCCTACCCTAAACTTGTATGTTAAAACATACCCGATAAACTATTTAAGTGTTTTGACAGTGTATCAAACACCATGGTATTAATTAGTTTTTTGTAGCGATTTGTGTTAGCCATTGGAACTGTAGCTCGTTAAATTATCTTAGAGCATACGAAACCAGTGTCCGGTAGTAGCTTATTCAGCGTTGGTATGTTTACCATCTGCAGAATATCCTCGTACGTAAAAGCAGGAAATATAGTTTTGAGATATCGTGTTTGGATTATTTCGATATTGCCTGATAAGTATTTAGGCAAGTTCGTGTGCCACACCGGACAAACATATACAACTACTGGTCAGATACATAAATTCTAACAAAATCGATTTGATTTATTCCAGCACATTTCAACTGATATGTCATATACATCCCTTTCCTTGCCTTTGCAACTATTTCATCTACATGTGCATTCCAACTTAGATCAGATGATATAGTTACACCGAAAATTTTTGCTTCAGTAACTCTTTCAACACCAGTCCCATTTATATCAATATACGGCAGAGATTCAAAATACGTTCTATCCTTACAGAAACATATCACTATTTCTTTTGTCTTACTCGTATTAATGCGCATATCATTATTGCGAGACCTCTGTGCAACAATGTTAGCTGAATCCTGCATGACAGATACTTTCCTCTGGTTGCATAATTCAAATACTGTGCTGTCATCCACATATTTGTAGATAGGGCAAGGTGTTCGGAAATCATTGATATGGACAAAAAAGTGTTTTGGTCCAGAAAAAGTTCCCTGGCGAACGCCTCCATTAGGATAGCATGGTCTTGAC
>BSQZ01000005.1:8597500-8752500 GCA_033239005.1 Lamellibrachia satsuma
TTGGAGTCTTTCCACCGAGTTCTGGAGCTGTGACACGGTCGCCGCCAAGTCCGTCCCGTCACCTTGGTCATTGCTGCAGTGCCTTGTTGTACACTGACCAACGACCCAGCCCGGACAGAAGACACAGACGATGACCAACACAGCCATTAGATGTCTTCCAGACATGTTTGCGATTTACGAAGTCTTCAATTTAACGTACGAACGACGCAGTTCTGTTATACGCCGTACACTTTCACGCATTCACTAGACGTGTTTCACGACAACTAGAGCATGACGACAGGCTCAGCGCTGCACAGATAGTCTGGCTTTGTGTGCATTTCTAGAAGGAAGTCAATAGCATAAAATCGGGCCGTGACCCCACTTACACTTATGACAGTTATCTCCAAACAGCTATGTCTTGAGCTAACATAGGAGTGGTTTATTTTCAGACGATGACCAACACAGCCATTAAGCTATAGATGTGTTCCAGACATGTTTGCGATTTACGAAGTCTTCAATTTAACGTATGATCGACGCAGTTCTTTTATACGTCGTACACTTTCACGCGTTCACTAGACGTGTTTCACGACAACTAGAGCATGACGACAGGCTCAGCGCTGCACAGGTAGTCATTTCTAGAAGGAAGTCGATAGCATAAAATCGGGCCGTGACCCCACTTAGACTTATGATATTTATTTCCAAACAGCCTTGTCTTGAGCTAACATAGGAGTGGTTTATTTTCAGAGTTTTCCTTCACTGGAATTAGTGAGTCCACATCACATTTTTTCCATTTCCCTGTGTGGGATCTTTTACTTCCTCTGGCACAGGCACCATATAGAAGGGACCAACGGCTTTTACTATCTCTTCCGAAAGACACGGGCAACGTGGGGTAAACGAAGTTGCCCAAGCTTCGAAACGGTGAAGGTCATTTTGAACCCCGGTCCCCTCGACCGAAAGTCCGACGCTCGACCACCGCGCCCCATACTGCCCCATACTGGAGCATAACTGAATAATATCTTCGTAATGCCCGCGTCAGACTACCAACTAGCCGGTCCTAGTTGCCCAACGCGACAGTTGCGTTGCATTCCCGACTTACGACGGGTGCGCTCAAACGAACATTTTTTTCTTTGTTCCGACTCGCGCGCTCAGACCAGTGACTAATCAATCGGCAGAGTCGGTAAACCCGCCAGCGCGCCACCACGCAACTGGCGGTTTTGTACGGCACTACATTCGCAAACAGGCAGAAATGGCGCCATTTTCGAAGCCAGTGTTAGGTGCGATTTCTCTCGATCGCGATTGCCATCGTTCGACGTCGCTCAAAACTACGGAGATTGGGAAGGTGTGGCCGTTTAGTTTGGTGCCATCCGCAATTTGTTTTACGTTACTATTTACTATTTCAGGTATATCATTATACATAAATTAAAAAGAGAATAGGACCCAGAACATATCCTTACAGAACCACACTAATGTCATGACATAAAATGTTGAAGCTTTGTGTAGGTGATAATGATTTGTGCAAAAACGCGGTAAAAATGCTGCGCTGTGATTGGCTTGCTGTTTGGCACCGCTCGGGTTGAGTTGGGGAAGCGCTCAGACTTACAACTGTTCGTCGCTTTGACTTGTGGTTCGTGCTCAGAATTACGACAAGTGTTAGTCCCGATTATTTTTTTTAATCGGATAAAACTCCGTCGTATGAGTCGTAGCCGACTAAAATCGTGTTGTCAAGAATGTTCAGACTACCAACTGGAGTGTCGTAGTAGTCGGGGATCGGCGATGTGGCCAACTCTAGTCGTTAGAATCCATAGTCTGGGGCCGGCTAAAGGTCGTCAGCGAATGTAAAGTGCATCGAATATGGGTATACATTCTAGATAGAGTAACAATGGCGTATCTAGGATCCCACAAAGAGGAGGCCAAGGGGGCAAACTTAGTCACCCATTTGTATGCCATGTTGGAGCAACACATTACATACGAAAACAAAATTGCGCCGTGGGGGCCCTCTTAAATACATTTTATAGCAGTTTGAAGACGAGGCACGAGTAGGTAGTTGTAAGAGCAATGCGACTAACTAAGCATGTCTTCATTAACTGTTCCTATTATTTCCACAATATTTCGTTTTTCTAGTCGATTCCATGCATAAGATATATCTGTATCTTGGAGCAAGAATACATAGCGACATGCGACAATGCCTGTATGCCCGGGGGGGGGGTACTACCTATACTGAGGTATACATGTATGTGCCGCGCAAATGCCCCTGTTTTTGGCCATTTTCTCTCTCTGTCTGAAGAAAAAATGTAAATTTTCTCTCTTTGTGCCCCAATTAAACCTGATAATTATCTCTTTCATCGAAGAGAAAATTTTCCAATGAAAACGTTCCGCCCAGGCTTACCTTACGCTTATAGATATTAGATAAATTGTTCAATAATTCTCTCTTGGTGACCATAAATTTCTTGATTTCTCTCTCTCTCTTTCCATGTGCTCCATGTGGCTCTGGCTGCACACCCCCACCGCTTTGGTATGGCAGTATCCCCCGGGCCTGTATGTCAGACCGGCGTAGAGAGAGAGCGGGCGGTGTACTTCTTGATGCATCCCTGCAAGTGCGACAGATACATCTGGTGCTGCCACAACGGAACCACCGGGTCCGACGTGCATTGCACGGAGACTATGAAATTCAATCCGGACCACGGCCGAGCCACGACATTTCCCTGCAGTCCTGAAACAGAAGTCGAACAGTGCATCCAAACGTGACCGTAAAAGAAGGAATCGTAACAAGCGGACGATTGCGGACTAACAGTGGTAGACTGTTGTTTTGCAATGCAAATTGTATGTAAACGTAGAACACATTCCATTACAATATGCAGGGTCATTTTGTAATAACGGAAAACCTGTAAACAATCGGGCATATGAAGTATCGCGTGACGTAGGTGACAAAATCACCATTATGTTGTTATAATATGTGGGTACGGTTACGGCAATAACAACTTTCTTCGTTTTCTAGCAAGCAGTATGTGACAACGGAACAAAGTTTTAAAAATGCGCTACTCCTGCACTGTGATGTGGTGCACTGTCTTCGTACTATATCCTCACTTAACCGGATACATAGGCCTAACGTTGCACTCTTTTAATGTTGTATGTGGTGGCGTGATTGTTCGCCCCGGGGAAAAAATCGATATAAAGGTAAAAGTACGTTCTTATATAGTGCGGTATCCAGTCCTTGGGACAGTTCAGAGTGTTCTACACTTCACCCCCTGGCAGCACAATCTGACCAATATAGTTGCATACGATCATGTGATATGTTAAACACGTACACTTTTTTGTATCAACTTAATGAAGAGAATCTATTGTAAATGTTGTTTTCGAATAAATGCATTCGATAAACGAAAGCTTGTTTTGTAGTTTTTGCATGGTGCTGTTTTCGGTAGTCGGAAAGCCTCATCGTATTATATGGGCATCTGCACCAGGTAGCTGGGAAAAGAAATTAATAGAATTACAATAAAGCTTCATATGGTAATTTCTCTTGTATTACAGTCTTGCATGAGGTGGTTACAGTAAATACCACCCAAAAGATCGAAACAAAGAATAACAAATAAGTCTTTAAGTCTGCGATTCCTATGTCGCTATGTATTCTTTCTCCGAGATACACATATATCTTATGCATGGAATCGACTCGAAAAACGGAACATTGTGGAAATACACGTGTAATAGGAACAGTTAATGATAATATGCCTATTTAATTGCATTGCTCTTACAACTACTTACTCGTACATCGGCTTTAAACTGCTTTAAAATGTATTAGAATATAGATAATTATATACGTTTTGTGTAAAAATAAATTTCTTTTGACGTGGTATAAAATAAACCTAGTAATACCATTTTATTTATACAATTTTAGTCAGTACCAAATACCACTTTTCATCGAATTGCCCAATAGCTTTCAAAGACGTCTCACAGTCGCTGGATCATGTGAAGCAGCTTCATGCATCATTTAATCAGATTATTTGCAAGTTAAACTTTTGTATTTAATTTTTTAAATGCTATCTATAATACCACTTCAACCAATGTCATAAAAATTGTATATGTTAATCATGGATGATGAAATGTGATTTTATGATAATGGGGTAAATATTCTATAGTGACGATACTATGACATAATATGTACCCCGGGGGTATTACTCTACAGTGGCGTATTGGGGGGAGTGCATTGGGTCATGCCCTCACGGCTCAATTTTGTTTTCGTATGTAATATGTTGCTCATTCGCTGACGACCTTTCGAAGATATTGTTCAGTTAGGCTCCAGTTGGTGTCACGGCCCGATTGTATACCGTTGACTTCCTTCTAGAAATGCACACAAAGCCAGACTACCTGTGCACCGCTGAGCCTGTCGTCATGCTCTAGTTGTCGTGAAACACGTCTAGTGAATGCGTGAAAGTGTACGACGCGTAAAAGACCTGCGTCGTTCGCACGTTAAATTGAAGACTTCGTAAGCATGTTTGGAACAGTCGTGTGTCCACTGGCCGTGTTGGTCATCGTTTGTGCCCTGCGTCCGGGCTGTGTCGTTGGTCAGTGTACGACAAGGCATTGCAGCGATGACCACGGTGACGGGACCGGCTTGAAGGCGACGGTGTTACGGCTCCAGGACTCGGTGGACAGATTGCAACAACAAGTAGTCCAACAACAAAAGAAGTTTACTGAACAGGGTGAACAGTTGACTAACCAGGAACAAAGATTGGCTGAGCAACAAGAGAACATTGTCGAGCTAGAAGAGACGATACATGCACTACAGAATGAAAGTAGGCCTACGTCGTCCATTGTGCTTAACTTTGTCAACATGATAACTACCATTGTTTCTTAAAGGGTACGCGAAATAAAAAAATTTATTCCCAAACTGCATTGTCCATACTCAAAAAATTATTTACTGCTATTCAAATAATGTTTTAATTCCCTCGGTCATCGCGTAAAAGAGTTTACTAGATCATGCTTTGTGCACACAAAATGTACCAGTTTGTAGCGACATCTAGCTACTGCGGACGGTATTCGTGACGTCATGACGGGAAAGCCAATCTCGCAGCACAATGTTGGATTCTTCTGATTCTTCACTATTTCTTATTTAAAAGATGTGGATAGTGATATTGGGAAGTGTTATGGAGACCCCGAGCCCCTAGCCGGCCCACAACCCTACATGCATGAGCCAGGGCAGAGGCAGAGACTGTGTTTGTGCGGGTCGAGGATAAACATGCTCTGTCCGACAGCGACGGTGCACAGACAGAAGTCGTCCCACACGTCTCGCAGTGATAATTTGTCTATTTAAATACTCTGTAAATTATCTTTAGTGTTAGCATTTTATAAGCATGCTATAAACCATTTATGATAAATATAAGCCGGACTTCGATTTTTCTCACTGTGGACCGCTGGCACGTTGAACTGGTAGCTGCGACACCACAGGTACTGGTACTGGCTGTAGCCTGTACTACTAACGTCCGTATTTAGATGGTTGGAATTGCAATTTCCTTCAACACCAGGCTCTTGGCGTATCCCATGTCGAACTTTAAAATAATGCTTGCTGCATATGAAAACAGATTCTTTTAAATGCCAACGTGCACGGGTTCTGCGGAGAAATCTGGCCCTTATCTGTCGACGATGTTTGACACTTGTAAACTTGTGTAGGCTTAATATTTCACTTGGCGTATTGCAGCACTCAAACACTACACAACGATTTACCATGTCTGCACTTGCTAAATATATGTAATAGTTCCAAACTATCCGAATTTTATAACGAAAAATATCATGCTGTGTTATCAATGGATGGAAAAAGAATGTAAACAATTGCGCACAATACGGCTGAACGCGCAGTAGGCCCAGCAGTTGCCGCCTGTTCTAACGTCACGGGCTGCCTGACCTAGATTTCGCGGACTGCACTGTAGCGATGCCAGATGGCTATCATTAATCTGGCTGTGGTGACTAATTTATTTGATGGATGCTGCTAATATTTCGTTACATGAATTTGGTATACTATAAGCTGCCTTGCTGGCCAGTCGAATGTCATTATTGTAATTTCACTGCAGGAGGTCTTTAAGTAAAATGTCAAGGGTATTTTGTGATTAGCAAACTAAACTTACTGTTGGATTATACTTTTTATTCGCTTAACAGTACACACCATTGGCCAGACGCTAGCAGCTGCTTGCTAAACAAACTGACTGGTAGTAACAGTGGCACAGTGGTAGAATACGTTCATGAGAAATATATCATGCACTTATACATGATAGCCATCGAACTAGTGATCGTATCATCGTAGAGGTCAGACGATAAGAGACAATCGAATTCATTTTTAAAATAACTGAGGAATCCAGATAGTTTAATATAAAAAATTTCAAAGGGTTTGAAACACAAGAATTTAACCATTACTTGAAGAACTGATATTGAAAGAAAACCTGATTCTCAAGATGTCAACACCGCTCTGTTGTAGCGTGCTGTTTCTACGAGGTTTACGTAGCAACTGGCACAGCCGAGGACGCAGATTTCGACGGTAAAATCGAAGTGCAGCTGTATAGCGGAGGTGCGGTAACTGCGTGGATTCAACTAGATATCTTCGTTAAAAATGACTTCGAACGTGGCAAGTTAGTAGTATTACTTTATTGCTCGATTTAACACCATTTTTAACAACAACAGTCTCTTCGAATTGTGTGAATATTTTATCATTATGTCTACTTTAATTAGAGAAGCTTATAGGAAAAGAAGAAATGTAAATATATGTTTCCATTTCACAGGGCTGGGCTATCTGACCGAATAAAGATATTGAACCCTTCTCACGTGTTTTCAAATATTTTGCCATGCACCCAGCGGAATATTTCGGGGATTACATCTTTCCCTTTTTGGGTCAGTTAAATAATGATAGTATGGCCTAATATTTCCCGGACTAAAGAGTCAAGACCCTTCAAACAGCCTTGCCCCTACCCCTTCCGAGATATAAATACATCACTGATTACAACTAGCTGCGTACATTTTCGTCTGATGAACTGAAATGTGTCGTATGTTTACATCTGCAGTCACAGATGTGTTCCATTATTGACACGTCTCAAGCGAGATTTCAACACGTATAGCAAGTGTGTCTGGTTGGCGAACTATAGGTTGTGTTGCATCGTGTATGTGCGTACACGTGCGTAGCATACGTTCGTTCCGAAAAATATTAAGTGTACTGATAATAAAAACAACAACACTTCTATATAAACGCCTCAATCCTCAGGAACCCGAACTCAGAGTGCATACATGCGTGAGTGCATGCTGATGTAACGTTCATATTTTTCAGTTTTGACCGATTTTCGTTCAAGGAGAAGTGCATCGATAGGCCGTGCATGCGACTGAGACACGGCGGATCGGGGAATGCGCACGACTTGTGGTTCTGCACCCGAGCAGAAGTACATATACACAACGGCTGCCAACAGTCTCAAAGATTCGATTACACATTCAACACTGGATTTCGTGGGACAGTAGAATCCCGCTGTCCGAAGTAATTCCAGTGATGTAAATTACATCAAGACGGACTGTTTGTTAAGTTGTTACAGGTCATCGATTCATTCTTGTGTTGAGAATTCACTAAATACCTAATGTGTTCCTCTCTGATTAGAAGGACATAGGTTTTGTTGATGAATGCAATGGTAGGAACTCTACTGGAAGCAGTCATGCACTTCAACATCATCACGTGTGTAATAAATGATGCCCACTATGTCATTTACATCACGTCCCCATCGGGAATATCAATGAACTCCAGCCAGAAAGCAAAAAACCAAACGTGTTAGCTTGTGCGAAACACTTTTGTGTCGTGGAAACCTACCAGACAAGCATAATGTAGACGCGGAAACATCCATATCAAGCCCATGTCATTAGTGATTAGTAGCAGCTCTCGAGTTATTGGGATGCGTACATGACAGCACAATCAGTTGGCATACCTCGGTGATATAATGTGTGTGTGTGTGTGTGTGTGTGTGTGTGTGTGTGTGTGTGTGTGTGTGTGTGTGTGTGTGTGTGTGTGTGTGTGTGTGTGTGTGTGTGTGTGTGTGTGCGTGCGTGCGTGCGTGCGTGCGTGCGTGCGTGCGTGCGTGCGTGCGTGCGTGCGTGCGTGCGTGCGTGCGTGCGTGCGTGCGTGCGTGCGTGCGTGCTTGTTTAGTAATATATATGTTTAGTAATATTCCTTCAACGAATCCCTTGCCTACTAACCTAGGTCGATGGCATACCAATCCTTGCATGTGTCTAAGTCCTCTATTTTGCACGTGAGAGGGTCACTGCGTCCTATCTTTCTTTTGTACTGAAATGTCATTCCAAGGTTATTGTTTCGTCGGCTGTGACTGAGCCGGTCTCGTGTGCAGGAATAAACACTGTTTTATGCATTCCAAATACAGATGTCGGTGACGTTTTGATATCTCCTCCAAGCTACAGCTCGTGGGAGATATTGACAGAATCCAAGTAGGCGTGCAGATATATTTGCGGTGCAAAAGTATTCCTGCGGTTTCGGTCGGAAAGCTGCGTGTTTTGTTAACGTTACGATTTGTGTAATCCCACAGCCAGAGGAGATAGTGATAAATGTGTTTGCAGTGACCCCTGTTTCCCTGAGACCACCATTTTCTTTTCACCGTTGAATGCTTTGTTTGCTCGGAAAACATGCCTGAACCTCGATTTCTCAATGTGGCATGACCAGGCCGTACCCGCTCGCAGACGGATACCCGAGTTGAAGGTGGAGTTTTAATAAATAGAGCAAACGAAATGTAATAAATGCAAATATCACCAAGTGACCCGTTTTGCTCGCCTTTCCCTTAATAGGTCATACGACTACCCGGTTTCCCGACTGATAAAAAACTCAGCATTGTTCGTGATGGGCTTTAAGTAGGTTACTCCGTATTGAGATCGTAAACATGTTCGAATCGTGTACGAATCCTGTGTACACTGGCCGTGTTGGTCATCGTATGTGTCCTACGTCCGCGCTGTGTCGTGGTCCAACAAAACGTCATTTTAACCAAACAGGAAGAGGCTATAGGGTTTCTACTGAATACAAGTAAGTCATGTAAGCAGGCCACTACTCTGTACTACATGATTGGCGCCAACGTAGATTTAGACGTCAGATTGCGTGTAACGCCATATTCTTGTTCGCCTTGCAAGACCGCTGTTTGGTGGAATGTTTTCAAAATAACGAAGATTCTATTTATAATGTGTTAATAATCGCAATAATCGCCGCATTCACGAGGATTGTGTAAACACCCGCACGAGGCCGATAATCGGAGCTATTTTTGTCGAAAGATTTGGTGATTTCAAGGGAAAAGATGCAAAATAATAACACCTGGATAAAAAAATATAATGCATTTATGTTGGGAAATGTATAGGTTGAAGCTTAAACACTTGTAATGTTTTTATTATGTGGGATTCTAGCCATAGGCCTACATACTCATAAAAGTTGAAATAACGTGAGCAACCTTTTTGTTAATTTCGGATCATACAGATGCCTTCAAATGCTCTCAGATGTGATGATGTTATTATTTCCTCTGGTACTGATATGCTCGGGTTTCACATACAGCTTAGCGAGGTGAATTTATTAGATGGAACATATTTTCGTAGTCAGAAAGCTTTCATTAGCATTCTATCAAAAACTACAGTGTTTACTGATCATCAACCCACGCTCCTACAAACCATATCATTTTAAAGATTGATAAAATAAACTCACTTTCGCTATATTTTCGTCTTTGCAAACGTTACCGACAGCTAGGTCACTTATTATATTTAACAATGTAAGCACCGTTTTGTTGTAGCGTGCTGCTCCTATGCTATTTATGCGACAACCGGCACAGCCGAAGACGCAGCTCTAGACAGATCAAGTATATATTCGCAGCTATATCGTGGAGATGTTATCACTGGGTGGAATTTACTCGATACCCCAGCCGATGACTTTATACGTGGCAAGTTAGAATGACTTTGCTCGATAGCGCAAACATCCAACCTTTATGGAAAGCTCATGTTTCCAGCGCGTGGTGTAGTGTGGTGTGGTGTGGTGTGGTGTGGTGTGTGTCTGTGTGTGTGTGTGTGTGTGTGTGTGTTTGTGTGTTTGTGTGTGTGTGTGTGTGTGTGTGTGTGTGTGTGTGTGTGTGTGTGTGTGTGTGTGTGTGTGTGTGTGTGTGTGTGTGTGTGTGTGTGTGTGTGTGTGTGTGTGTGTGTGTGTGTGTGTGTGTGTGTGTGTGTGTGTGTGTGTGTGTGTGTGTGTGAGCCACGTTAAATGTTAATTAGTAACGATGTGGTGGATATTTTACTAAGCCTATAACCTATCACATTAAAATTCCCATATCTTATACAAACAGATTCTTGTGCGTTTGCACGTGTTTGGATGTTGGTTTGTGCACGCTTGCGGAGAACTCTTAAATGATAGTGTTGTCTTTATTCAAAGTACGTAATGGTGTATCGGTCATGCACTATGTTACAGGACTGAACGATTGTTAAATTTGGTGATCAAACAAGGTGACCTAGTTTGCAGTTTTTCACCTAAAAAGAGTTGGCTGCGCAGCAGGACCAGCGGCTTTCAAACGTTGTCTGCCCCAACTAATTTGATGAACATTTTTTTAAAGCTTATAAATACGAAGCTTGAAAAATATCAGTGTGCTTGTCGTTCATTTACGAACGTGCTTGTGTTCTATATCCTGTTTTATTTGTGCTTTTCTTCTTGTTTACAGCATGACAATGAGCATATTATGAGTTCATAATGATAGGTTACAATTCCCAATGAGGCCCCCAAAATCACTATCGGAGGCGTTTTGTGGGTTGTGCAACCAGAGACCAAGGACGTTTACTCTCTGACGGGCCTAACCGCATGAAGTCGCCAAACTTCTCACATATCTATACATATGTGACTTATATATCGCAGTTGACTAGTCAAAACAATGAAAGTCCATTTTGATCTGCATCACGTGATTGGTTAGTTGGGGAGACCGGAGTTAGTTGTTACAGGGGTAATTTGTTAGGGAGTCATTTTACGAAAACGTTACATACACAGTAGTTTTTTAGAAGTTTGTTGAAAATCAACTTTATAATCACCTAAGACTTGTTTGGCGATGCTCACATAAAATCATCTGACGCATCCACTTCTTATGTTTCGTGAATGAAACTTGAAACGTATATACTATATAGTATAAGGAGTTATGCCAAGTAGAAGTTAATTGAAATTCATGATTTGTAAACCTGCTTCCGAAATAAAACAAATTTGCTCAACCTGTTTTAGATAAATGTTGTCAAAAAACAAGTCAAAGCTATTTAATATCCACAATGACATGCTTCCTCATTTGTACAAATGTGGTTAGTTTTGATGAAATCATCTGGCTAAACAGGATAGTATGTAATACTTGCTTGGAGAATCCTTCATCACTGAGTTACACAGTTGTATAGCTAGTGACTAAACACTTGATTCATGGTTCAGATGGTGAATATGTTTATGATATGGGTTGATAATTTATTGTGTCTACATCGTTCGAGCACTTCCCTCGACAATGGCGCATAGATGATGGTGGTATATGGCGGCGAATGTGGCCAAACAAGAAGCCGCGTCAGGTAGAGCTCATCAGAGACACTGGAAGTACGTGATGGTAAAATACATTCACAACATCCAGATGAAGATAGTGCCAACAGGTGACGCAGAAACACTGCTTGCTGAAATGAAGAAAAGCATGACGTGAATTGCCATTCTATTTTTCTATGTTGTGTATTAAGATTTGAATGTAATTGTCTCAGAGGACAGTGCCAAACAACTCATTTGTGTACGGGAACAGCACAGATACATTGGTCATTCTCCAAATAGCGAAACCTTTCGATGTAGAAATGTTGGCAATGCGTCCAGTCTAAAAATATGGCTAAGATGAGTGTTCTCATTTGTAAGACGAAGACACACTGAGCTGAATCTGGCAGATTCGTGTAATTTCAGGGTTCTGTTAGTCATGACGTCACCTCAGTTTTGTCACTGGTGTACTTTTATGTACAACCAACTCAACTAAAATTCATCTTCACAGCCAAATCTTGATTTTTACACTCTGTCGGATGCTAGATAGCACATGGTTAACTAGTCTCGATAGCATACAACTTCTTTTAGATTCAGCGGTTCTCAACTTTTTGCATCCAAGGCTCCTCGTGTCCCAACAAAATTCAGAGACCCCCTTACATAAGATATGGCACCCTTTTCACTACAATGATTTGAACATTTATTGCTTTTAAAAATTATGCGTTTATTAATCACTAAAAGAAAACGTGTTTGCTGTTGCAAGTGTCACTACACTGCTTGTTAACTATTACCAATTAAACAAACATATTTAAAATAAATAAATGTCACAGTATATCAATATGTCAGCTTGGGTTGATCTAAATTAAATTTAATATGGTTAGACATTTATGCTTTATTTATTCAATGTTAAACTGCTTGTTAAATATGACACAAATCAGTTGGTATTTTAAAACATACATTTCAAAATAAATACACTAATACAGAATACAATCACTGTGGACTGTTCTCATGGCAGCCTAACTACAAGCTCCAGTCACTCAATGTGAGGACTGCTGCTGGTGCCTGCCAATAATACAATCACTGTGGACTGTTCTCATGGCAGCCTAACTACAAGCTCTAGTCACTCAATGTGAGGACTGCTGCTGGTGCCTGCCAATAATACAATCACTGTGGACTGTTCTCATGGCAGCCTAACTACAAGCTCTAGTCACTCAATGTGAGGACTGCTGCTGGTGCCTGCCAATAATACAATCACTGTGGACTGTTCTCATGGCAGCCTAACTACAAGCTCTAGTCACTCAATGTGAGGACTGCTGCTGGTGCCTGCCAATAATACAATCACTGTGGACTGTTCTCATGGTAGCCTAACTACAAGCTCTAGTCACTCAATGTGAGGACTGCTGCTGGTGCCAATAATACAATCAATATGCTGGGAGATCTTTGACAGACACGCATGTCATCTTCAATGGTCAACCTGGCCTTGTATTTAGTTTTCAGTGCTGTCATGGCTGAAAAGCCAGCCTCACATAGGTAGGTTGTGCTGAATGGTATCAACACCTTCATTGCTGCATCATGACATACCTGGAACTCAGCACCACACTGGGAATGGGATGTTTCTAATGGAACTTCATTGAAGCAAGCTCTCATGGTATCACCAGCTGATAAGTTAATGAGCTCTTCCAAAAGTATGGATGGGGAAGTGGCTGGAACTTGTTCCTCAATGTTCTCAGTAAATGGGCTTGCAATCCACTGGTATGAAGCTGCTTGCTCCTCTGTGAGTTTAGGGAAATAACTGGTACATTTGTCCAACAAACCTGAAAGGTGCACTGTTACCTGACGTTTGATGACACTGAGATGTTTCTCCCCAGAATGAATGCATGCATCTATTCGAATGCATGCACCTGTGCATGAGTTTTCCATAGTTTAAGTTTTCGTTTGAATGCCTCGACTCATTTATGCTGGACAATGCTATTTTTTTTGCACCCTGCATCATCTTATTGAGCTTGTTTGTTTCAATAAATATGTATGCAAGATAGATGAGTTGAGCAAGCCATTTCTCATCACTCAAATACTCCGCCAGAGCAGGCTCCTTGTCCAAGAGGAAAATACACAGCTCCTCCCTTAGGCTGAACAGGCGAGTGAGCAGCCACCTGCGGGATAACCATCTCACCTCTGTGTGCATGAACAGGGAGTGGTGGTCAGCGCTCACTTCTTCACAGACTGCGGTGAATAACCTGGAGTTTGTGGCTCTTGCTTTAAAAGCCCCTCTATTTATCCCAACATCCCCTTTCTCGAAATTGGCATAGGTGGAAAAATTAAGCAGCTGAAAAATCTAAACCAGAACAAAGCTACATGCCCAGATGAACTCCCAACCAGAGTTCTTAAAGAAAGTGCAGAGCAGATAGCCATCGTTATCACACAAATTTTCCAAGTCATACGACACAGGAAAACTCTCTAGCGATTGGCTTCATACTTGAGTAACTCCTATGCACAAAAAAACACAAATGTGATCCTGCTAACTACAGACCCACGTCATTAACCTGTATCCTCTGTAAAGTCATGGAACATATTTATATATATAATCATCACATCTAACATGGATTCCAGTCAGGACTCTCTTATGAATCTCAACTAATTGAGACAGCCCATGACTGGATGACTGCTATTAGTTTGCGAATTAGGTTGTATAATGTTATGCAATTGAATTAGTTGAGAAGTCTAGCTTTGAAGGAATTCACAGTTTAAGGTGAATCTTGTGTCTATTTACATCTGTGTAATAGGGCAGGAGGCAAAAAATAATATAATTTTCAGTGTAAAATAAAAACTGGCTGAATACAATGTGCTTACAGAACACATGCTGGCCTTTCTGAAACATTGTGTTAGGAATTCATACATGCTAGCTGAGAAAATGTGTACTTTCAAGAGTCATTGTGGATTACAGGTTGTTACACACAGAAGTGGCTGTTCTGAGTGTGCATTGTCCAGTGGGATGGTACTGCTCAAATATGTATAAAAACAAAACATATAGACGGATGTAATACATTTTTTGGCTGAGTGCATGATATATGTGTATCTCAAAAATATGCTAAATAAATTTTTTTTCGCAAACATTGTGACGTCTATTTGGGGTCATGCCTCACTTACACTTCCTGGTGTATTACACACGAATGTAGGGCGCATTAATTTTAGGTATGTGTAATGTAAAAACAATCATATCATCTGACATAACTGCATTTGAGCAGGCATATTGGCACGTTTGCTGGTAGAACATGTTGGCAGTGTAACTGTGGATTTTTAGATGATTTCAATAGGCGGATTTGTGGCAATTTTTTTCGCCACAAGGCACGTGTGAGTAGTAATTCATGCAGAAACATTGACGGGTATGACACGTTCAAGCATTTTAAAAGAGTTAGAAGTGCAAGACTTTGACTCAACTCGAACAGCATGTCAATGAGATGACGACAAAGGCAGGTAAGACGTTTCAGAATGTTTGATGGTCCCATTTTCTTATAATCATCGCCAATGGGAAACGTAACAGTAGGCTGAACCCATTTTTTTTAATCCAAAATATAATGATGAAATGCATGAAAACGTGTGTCTGTCACCAAACAATGAGTGTGTACTATGGACAGGCTGCGCAAAAGGAAAAATTGTTAAATATGGAGTTATTAATTGCCGACTCAGATGTGGCTACTGTCGTGCAGTGACAGTGCATAGGCTCAGTTACATGCTTCAGCATAGAATCACACGTTTTGACCCAGGCTTAGATGCTAGTCATATGTGCCATAACAGCGTGTGTGTGAAAGAAAGCCATATATCCATGGAGCCACACTCTGTAAATAACAACAGGCAATATTGTATAGCTAAAACATTTGCTTTGGTCACGGGGAATACTCCCAGTGCCTATTAAAGTTGAAAATAAAAAAATGTGTAAAAACTTTTTTAGAGAGTTACGTAGAATGAACTGTTTCGAATCATGGTCTTAACCACTGATGTGCATCAACGTCAGTTACCCATCATAACTGGTGTTGCGTCGTGTGTGTTGGTCTTGGTATCAGTGTCAGCTGTATGTCGTGTGTGTTTGTCTCTAGGTCTTCGTATGGTTGCGTTCGCAGGGATATCAGTAGGCAGATAGTAGATGCTGCATGAAATACAGAATGTTGCATTATTAGAATGATGTGTGTGTGCACAGTTCTTCTGTCTTTACTCTCTTTACTTAGTTGTGATCAGCAGATGTCCGTGGTCTTAACGAATATGGGTGATCAGTGCGATCTGCAGGTGGCTTTCTCTGCCGCCGCCTTCTTTTCACCACTGGCCTAGTAGCAGTGGCTGTGCTTGTCAATCCTGAAGTTGATGCCTTAGCCACAATTGCTCGAGTTGCAGGTTTTGGGTCAAGCTGACCTTTTCTGTATATGTCTTTTTGACGCCGTTTTTCTTTTGCTTCAAAATAGTCTTTTATTCTCTTTATGTTTGTATGCCGCCTCTGCAGTCGCACTGATGGTCGTCTCGAATATGCTCGTTGGTAGACCACGTCGTGCTGAATGCGCTTATCTGCCCGAGCCACCGTGCCACCCTTTGTGATAGGAAACTTTACATTTTCCAGTTTTCGTAGCATTGAATTTCCAGCTCCATTATTTATACGATCAATGACGGAACACACTCGCCCCTGTGCATTTCTGCTGAAGTTCATGTTCTTTTGAAGGGATGCAGAGAATGATCTGTTGATCGATTCATTCTTGTATGTGGTTAAACTCTGTTGTGTCATCTGAAGTGCTGCATTTCCGAAACGCATTTCTATCTACCCTTGAAGTGTTCACCTATCGCTATCTCTCATATTCAGTCTCATACCACTTGCCTTCAAGTGTTGGGATTTATGCCACCAATTGTTTTGCAATCTGCCTCGGCATGCCACTGCATGTCGGCGACAGTTTTTGCACGAACCAGTATAGCAGTCTACAGTAGCTTGAATTATTTTTGGCATCTTACTAGTGATGGTATTAATGTCACTGGAATACAGTGTTTACACACTTGTGTTGATCTTCTGGCATCTGGTCTTCACATCTTCAGCAAACATTATTTTCTTTTCTGCTCTATTGGTGACTGTTTCTCCTGGAAACATTGCGGGGGGGGTGAAGCTTTCATGATATGTCTAAATTGTGTCCGACCAGGGTGTGTTGTGTCTTTTTATGGGGACTGCTGGCATAGCATCCTGTACCCCACGAGAAGCTAAAGCATATCCATCAGTAACCACATGTCTGATTGCGACGTCGCCCTGTGCGAAACTGTGGCCTATCTATTTGCCAATTTCGTACTCCGAGATTGGATCCACTGCTCGTAGAGTTGCCGAGCATTGCTCATGACATGGGCATGTGACAGTGTGACCTTGACTGCGAAGCATAGCTCTTACTTTGCACAGCTTATTCTCTAGATGAAAACCTATGATATGGTGCATGGTAGCTCCGATAGCTTGCGATGCAGCCTGCCCGACTCCATAACTGTTCTTACGTGCTGTTGCGTTATACCTCACAACTATGCTTATGTTGATCGGGGCATTTTCTGGCAGACCACGCATAATGTTAATCTCTTTTGTTTGGTCTCTTTTCTGCTTCAAATCATCCATTGTTGCCTGGACAGTGATAGCGGCAACCTTTCTTTGCAATCCACATCGGCTTGGAGGGGGTGTGTTCGTTGCAACCAGAATATGACCCATCTTTGTGATTCCCATAGTCGAATCCTGAAGTCCACATTCGATGTAGCTGGTTTTTTACAACTGCCAGTGTCTACTTCAGTGTACAATTTGTGCATGCCTGATTGATATTCACAGTGGAGACAACGTAATGACATTTTCCAGCATAAATCAACGTGTCTTTCGTTGTGTACTTCTAACTGTGGAGATGCATGTCGTGTTTTTCGCATGATTTGTAAAACACTCATTCCACATTGCCACATTCTTCTGCATGTTTAGCAGACGCATCTCAGAAACTCCTTCAGTCTCTTCTGTCTGAAGGTAGCTGTCTGTTAAGCCAGGGCATTGATCTGGTCGTGGTCATAGAATCTTGCTATTTCCACATATGCCATAAGCATCAGGTACTGTTAGCAGTCCACCAGGGGTTACATGTACCACTCTTGAACATTCATCCATGTTCAATCGTCGCAGCCACATGCTGCGGTTCGCTTGTCGAGTTTCTGATGTTGCAGCATTTTGTGGTCCCAGTATGGATGGCCACTTTTCAAACGACGCACTTTATTAATGCCACCACCTCTTAATTTTACTGTACTACTTACTTACAAAACCAACCATTAAATTAGTAAAACACATAAGTAAGCTTAGCTTTATGTTGTCACGTATGTAAAAGATAAATGTGTACTTTTGTTACAAATATACCATTTGTGTTCCAAAATGGTTGTTCCAAAAAGTCAACGTCAAATGATCCGACCATTTTGGTACCTACTGTTACGTTTATATATATATATATATATATATATATATATATATATATATATATATATATATATATATATATATATATATATATATATATATATATATATATATATATATATATATATATATATATATATATATATATATATATATATATATATATATAAAACGACGAAAACCATTGGTCAAAACTGCGACCAATACTGTCAAAACGGCAACAAACTTAAACGGCGACAACAGAACGGCAACAAACCAGATAAATGACGACGATAATTGTACACAACAGTTAATGAATTGCACATATATTATACTATTCTATTAATATTATTATTGTTTTTGAACGCAACGAAGCCATCTGCGTATAGGTTCTTTGATATCGTTTTTCATAAAATGTAAGCCCGGGTCACGGTTGCGAATGTGCAGCAATGTTTGTTATTCACACCTGCCCATTGTACGAGGCGATGCGTTGGACATCAGCATGCTTGCGCATCACGTGATGCGCTGACGTTTTGTAAACTTCATTCTAGTGCTTGTTGTTTTCGTGTGTGTTATGGTGGTAATAAATATTCAATATGCAGGAATCGTAATGTACATGATTTGCTTTGAATTATATTTTTGACTAAAGAGCGACAGAACAAAAAACCGGCGACAATCGAAATAGAGACGCAATATCTTTACACGGTTATTATTTAGTTGTGTCACTTATAACATAATTTAATTTGGGTTCCTTTAAATTTAACCAAGTGTACGTCACATCAGGGGTTATCTACATCGGGTATATGCACCATTATTATTCATTTATTTTTGCATGAGTACGTGACGCTTATACACAATATGATTATTTATTTGTGTCGCCGTTTTGGTTTGTCGCCATTATGACCATTACCCTGCCATATATACAGCGGCAATATCTGTCTATTTTGACCAATGTTTGTCGCCATTTTGACTCGACTTGTCGCCGTTTTGACCAAGGATGTCTCCGTTTTGCTTAGTCGCCGGTTTGGATCTGTCGCCGTTATTGTCGTAGATGGGATTATATTGTTGCCAAATATATTTCCCAACAACATCGTTCATTTTGGCATCATATCGCACACTATTTATTGCTTAATTCTCATTGGCTGAAAATACAATATTGACCAGGCTGGTCACTAGAGGGCACTTCAATTACAGTCTGTCAAACTTACTTCTAATCACAAACGTATTCGGCTAGCTTTAACGGTGTGATGTATTGAAACATATTTATTACGACCGCATGGTTTGGTCATGGCGCCGGCACAAGACAAGTTATTGAACTCCGAACTCTGACAGCGAAACCGGGAGCATAGGTTTTCTCATCCACTACATCCCTCCCAACTTTAGTGAGAAAAAACACATTCAATCGAGACGTAGCAAATTGTCCTGTAAAAAATAATAATAATTCTTGATTACTGTTATAAACAAGCAAAGACACTGCAAGTAAAGAACTAATAAAATTACAAATCCAAACGTTCAGGGTGTTTCCTGATACGTTCCGAACGTCTAGGCTCTGCTACAGATGCTGCAGCAGGCACAATGTCAGTTTGTTGACTTGCTGCGGGCGGCTTCGCTGGTGAGCGAAGCTGCGCCTGTTGATTTGCCTCAGACTTTTCACCAAACTCGGTCACATCCCCTGGGAATGTCTCCAACGGCGTAGGCCGGACCGATGGCATCACCTGATGACTCGACAGTCTTCCTTGCAGCTGATCGCTGTGATATCGTGCAATAGTGCCAACTTCTAGACGGACGGTGTACGATACCGGCCCAGTCTGAAGATGAATCGTGCCCGGTACCCAACTTGCAGTGTTACCGTGGTACCGTAGAGCATACACCAATTTACCAGGTTGGAAAGTTCGAATTTTGGCATGACGGTCATGTTTCGCCTTCTGTTTGGTCTGTTCAGCTACGACCTTTACACCTACGTCTGGTCTGATCAGGTGAAGTCGGGTTTTCAGCTGTCGATGCATTAATAGTTCAGCAGGGGCTATGCCCGTCGTGGAGTGAGGTGTGATGCGGTAATCGAAGAGGAAGCGTGCTAGCTTGGTTTCCAAGTCACCTCCATGCATGCGCTTTACTCCTTCTTTTACAATTCCAACGGCTCGTTCGGCTAGGCCATTAGAGGCAGGGTGGTGTGGAGCACTCGTAATGTGCTTGATGCCATTGTGTCGGCAGAAATCTTTAAACTCTTCACTGACGAAACCAGTGGCGTTGTCGCTGACGATGACCTCAGGGATGCCATGAGTGCTAAACGACTGTCGCAGTTTGCTGATAATAGCTGATGTTGAGCCTGACGTGAGGTGAGTGTCTATCCACTTCGAATGGGCGTCAATTACCACCAGCATCATTCTGCCCATGAAAAAAAAATGGACCTGCATAGTCGATATGCAGTCGCGACCAGGGTCTATCGGGGAATGACCATGGTTGTAGGGGAGCTTCCGTAGGTCTGGACCGGCTACGCATGCAGATGTCGCAGGTTTTGGCCGTTTTCTCAATGTCTTTAGCAAGATTTGCCATCCAAGCCAAAGGCTCAGATGGCAAGTGGACAAGGAAGCCATTGGCTTATCGAGAGTCCAACAATGTTCACCTACTTATAACCCGCCCTCCTGATATATGTGTCAACCTTGTTTTTAAACATATTCACGCTGCTAGCAGTTACACAATCTGTAGACAATTTGTTCCATTCATTTATTGTCCTCTGTGAGAACGAGTGCTTCCTGATGTCCAATCTACATTGATCCTTTACTAATTTTACCTCATGTCCTCTAGTTCTGCTATCCTTCTTGAGTGAGAAAAACATATTTCTATCAATATTTTCATACCCATTCAATATCTTAAAAACTTCAATCTGATCTCCTCTTAACCTCCTTGTCTCTAGAGTTGTTAAACCACATTCTTTCAGGCGTTCTTCATAACTAAGGTCTCTAAGTTCTGGAATCATTTTAGTTGCTCTCCTTTGTATGCGTTCAAGCGTATCTATATCGTTCTTACGATATGGTCTCCATGCTTGTATACAGTATTCTAAATGGGGTCTAACTATTGCTTTATAAAGAGGTATAATTAACTTTTTTCCCTTGTATGTTATGTTTCTTCTAATCAATCCAAGAATTTGATTACCCTTTGAAGCTGCAATACCACACTGCTCTGAAACTTTCATATCAGCGTTTATTGTAACTCCTAAGTCCTTTTCTTTTACAGTAGTACCAAGAACAGTATCTCCCATTTTATAGTTTACATTCAGGTTCCCATGTCCTGTATGTAGGCATTTACATTTCCCAAAATTGAACAGCATCTGCCATTTCTCAGACCATTTCACTAATCTGTCTAGATCGTTTTGTAAATGTTGTTTATCACCATCACTATTAACCTTTCTAAACAGTTTTGTGTCATCCGCAAATTTCAGTACGTTACTTGTTATACTGTCGTCCAAGTCATTGATATAAATTTAAAATAATATAGGTCCTAATACTGATCATTGAGGTACCCCACTCAAAACCGATTTCCAATTTGAAACTTCTCCATCTACTACAACTCGTTGTCTTCTGCCAGTCAGCCATTGTTCTATCCAGTCAGTTATGCTATCCCCGATACCATGGGCTTTTAATTTAAGTAGCAATCTTTGATGTGGCACTTTGTCAAAAGCTTTCTGAAAATCTAAGTAGATAATATCTACTGGCGATCCCACGTCTATCCACTTAGTGATTTCTTCCAAAAAACATAACATATTTGTTAAGCATGACCTCGCTTTAAGGAATCCATGTTGAGATGAATTTAATAATTTATGCTTAACGAGGAAGTCCACCATATGGTCTTTAATTAACCTTTCTAATAATTTACAAATCACTGACGTTAAACTCACTGGTCTGTAATTCTCTGACTTATTTCTCGAACCCTTTTTAAATAATGGTATGATGTTTGCTTCTTTCCATTCAAACGGAACAACTCCCTCTTTTAATGACAAGTTGAATACTCTTGCAAGTGGTATACTGATTTGATCTACTGTTTCCATTAGTAATTTTGGAGGAATCCCATCCACTCCCGGTGATTTGTTATCCTTCAATTGCCTTTATTTTCTTAGCTACCAATTCTGGAGTTACAACTATCGGTCCTAAATATTCAGATTTAGCCCCCTGAAATTTAGCATCAGCAACTGGTAATGAACTAATATCTTCTTTGGTAAACACTGAACTGAAGTAACCATTTAGGTCTTCCGCCATTAAAAACCCGTGATATTATATTTCCAGCACTGTCTTCTAGAGGTCCAACCTTGTCTTGTACGTTTTGTTTACTCCTGACATATGCATAAAAACTCTTGCTGTCATTTTTTATGTTACATGCCAGTTTTTGCTCATAGCTTCTTTTAGATTGTCTGATTTCAGTTGTAGCTGCATTAAGTGCCTCTTTGTATTTTGCATAGTCTTCTTCCTTTCTGGTACGCCTATAAACCCTCCACATAGTTTGTTTTAGCATTATTTTTCTAATAGCCTCTTTTGACAAGTGTTTCTTTCTACACCGTTTTCCTTGTTTTCGGAAGGGAGCAAATTTATCGATGATACTCTCAATTTCATATTTTAGAATATTCCAACATTCAATTGCGGTCTTATTCATCAGCATGTTATTCCAATCTAGCTGTGCTAAGTATTTTCTCATATCTTTGTAGTTATCTTTGTGGAAGTTTCTCTTGTACGTTTTCTTATTTTTACCTTCTGATTTTACATTGATGTCAAAATGTATTTGATTATGGTCACTATTACCCAATGGTTCAAATATTTTTACATTGTCCACTAATTCTTTTTGTGATGACAAAACTATATCTAATACATTTTCTCCCCTGGTTGGTTCTAGTACGTGCTGAGTAAGAAAGCTATCCTGGGTTAAATATAGAAATTGTTGATCCTCAATCCCTGTGCTCTCTAGAGAATTCCATTGTATGTGTCCATGGTTAAAATCTCCCATTATGATACATTCCCCTTTACTAACTTCCTTTATAGCGTTTTTTATTTTTGTGTTGTCCTCTTCGTTTATGTTTGGACTTCGGTAAACTAATCCAATAGTTAATTTTGAATTTCCTGAAACAATTTTGCACCAAACAGCTTCATCGCAATCTGCTTCCCTTTCTAGTTTTATTTCATAAGCCTGAATAGATTCTTTAACATATAAAATAACTCCCCCGCCCCTTCTTCCTATTCGATCTTTCCTAAACATTACGTATCCTGTCAGTCCTAATTCAGCATCTGTTATATCTATGTTGGCCCATGATTCAGTTATACCAATTATGTGAGCGTCAATATCTTCTACCATAATGTTTAATTCGTTTTTCTTATTTACTATGCTCCTTGCATTTAAACATACGCATCTATAACCTTTTTCAGAGATGTTTTTCGGATGATTTGATATTGGTTTATCTGTGCTAGTGGCCTCTTGTTCTGCTTGAGACACCTCTAGGTAACCCCCTGCACTTCTAGTTTAAAGAATGTTTACTTCCAAAAATATTTGTCATTGTACCCAAGTCGCTATCTACTGCTGCTGAAAGTTTGTCCGCGAATACTGCCGCCCCCTTTCCACTTAAATGAAGCCCATCCTTCATGTACATATCTGCCCTCCCAACAAAACTTCCCCATAAATCCACAAATCCAACTTCCTCTTCCCTACACAGCCTCTGGACTAACATGTTAATTGCCATCCCCCGGCAATTTCGATATTTGTGACCCCTCCTGCCCATTACAAGTAAAATCCCTGACAGTATTACCAGCTCAACCCGCGTCTGTTTTAGTGTTCTGACCAATTGCCTATATTTCCTAACTATGGCAGTTGTACCCTCCCTCTCTACGTTATTTGTCCCTACGTGTACTAAAACAGATCCACCCTTACCCGAGCCTACGATGTTTTTTACCCTCTCAGTTATCGCCTCTATTTTGGCTCCAGGCAAGCAGACCACCACATCATCTCCCTTGTTTAAGACTCTGTCGGTCTTCCTAACTATCGAATCCCCCACAAACACCCTCGCTCTCTTCCTCACCCCCTCTATCACTGCTGCAGAATAACTCTTCCTTTCGATCCCCTCCATCACATTCTGTCCTGACCCCTTCCCTCCTGTCTCCCCCACTTCCCACTCCTTTGCTCTTGTCTCTCCCACTCCCCTCTCCTTCACTCCGGTTGTTTTCCCTTCCGTCTCCCCCACTCCCTTCTCCTTCCCTCCTGTCTCCCCTACTCCCCTCTCCTTCACTCCGGTTGTTTTCCCTCCCGTCTCCCCCACTCCCTTCTCCTTCCCTCCTGTCTCCGCTACTCCCCTCTCCTTCACTCCGGTTGTCTTCCCTCCCGTCTCCCCCACTCCCTTCTCCTTCCCTCCTGTTTCCCCTACTCCCCTCTCCTTCACTCTGGTTGTCTTCCCTCCCGTTCCTTTCCTTCCCGTCTCCTTACGTCCTGTCTCCCTATGACCTGTCACCTTCCCTCCTCTCAGCTTCCTCCCAGGCTGAGGTGAGCTCTCCCTAGCATCTCTTGTGTCTTTCCCCACTTTATCGTCTACAGTTCCCCCACCGGAACTACTGGCACAACTCCCCTGTTCCCTTCCCACCATCGCCACAACGAGCAGCCTCAGCTCTTCCAACTCCACCTCTAGTTCCTTCATCCTTGCGCATCCCCTACACTCAAAACTAAAACTATCTGCCTGGACCTCAGCCCAGGACTTCTCGCACCCAGACTTGACGAAATCCACCCAGTTACTGCAACTGCCACAAATTAAGTGCCTTGTGGCCTTTAACTGCCGTTTGCACGCCGCCATCATACAATTTAGTTTTAATTAGTTTGCTACGTTAGCCTTGAATAAGGCTGTTTTTGTGATCAAAAGAACACTTTACGCTAAAAATCATGCCAGCGAATACGGAGAACACTGTGTAACAAAACAACGAAGTCAGTGTGTACTAAGTTACGCTAAAATCCTGCTGTTAATTCCTTTTTACCGAAAACGTTGACTACCACTATGTCAGATATTACCTTATGTATGTAATTTAAGTAAATAAATCACTTTATCTTATATATAATATAGCTATCGTTTACATTGGCTAATATATTATATTAGCCAATGTAAACGATAGCTCGATACACAGGTTGAATGACCTGTAAACAAACTCCCTTTTATCACTCGTCGAGTTTGAATCCGGGGAAAAAAAATACTACCTCTGTTAACAACAACGGTTTCTTAATATATGTCTACAAGAAGTTGGTGAACAATATCTGTATAATACTAATACTTATTCTAACCAATATTCAATGTTACTGACTATTCACTATGTTATCTCAATTTTCGAATTGTAAACACCCCTATTAACGCTCGCTGAATTCCCCGACAGAATCCGAAACTAACTTACTCTAAAATACTCCCTCCGACTAATAATTAACAAAACCTGTTTCCTAATATATGTCTACAATACGTTTGTGTATAATATATAAATCCATCCCTCGTCCTGATGAAGACTTGTGACAACACCGGGTCACGCGATGTTTCACGACGTATGTCACTTGCAGTGACAGGAGACATTTCCAAATACTGCATCGTCAGTATCGTGTCCGCTGGCACTGGTACATGTCTCGGAGCGCCACCTACCGGAAGGCGGCTAAGAGCGTCTGCTTGTGGGATGCTTTGGCCCGGCCTGTGGATAATATGGTATTCGTAGGCAGCCAGTGTTAGGGCCCATCGCTACATCCGTGGCGACAGCATCTGTGGAACGGCTTTCGTTTCTCCAAATAATCCAAGAAGCGGCTTATGATCTGTGACGATGGTAAATTTGTGACCCCACAAGTACTGGTGAAACTTCTTCAGTCCCACTATGACGGACAGACCCTCTTTGTCAATCTGAGCGTAGTTTTTCTCAGTATGCGAGAGACTTCTGGAGTGATACGCTATGGGTTTCTCTGCACCATCTTCCATAACGTGAGCAAGAACGGACCCAGTGCCGTATGGAGAGGCATCACATGTGAGTACCAACGGTTTGGAGGAGTCAAAGTGAGTCATGACCTGTGGTGAGCTCAGCATCTCTTTCGTCTTGTTGAAGGCCTCTTGTTGTGTCTTTCTCCAGTACCACATGGTGTCTTTCTTCAGCAACTGATGCATGGGGGCCAGCATCGTCGCAAGGTTTGGCAAGAAACGACCATAGTGATTCACCATCCCAAGATATGAGCGTAACTCGGTTATGTTGGTGGGCGCTGGAGCATCACGGACTGCTGACAGTGTCTCACCGGACGGGTGTATGCCTTCGGCATCGACCCGATGACCCAAGTAATCGACCTCGTCACTCAATAATTGACACTTGGATTCTTTCAGGCGGAACCCAGCTTGAACCGTTCGATCACGCGATCAAGTGTCTGCAAATGTTCATCTTCTGTTGGTCCTGTCACCAACACATCATCCAAATACACCATTGTGTTCGGTATGCCCTTCAAGAGCGAGTCCATGACACGTTGGAATATGCCAGGTGCTGATGACACTCTGTACGGTAGTCGCTTGTAGGTGCAAAGACCTCGCGGCGTGTTGATGGTGACGTACTTCCGACTGTCAGGATGTAGCTGGATCTGTTCATACGCGTGACGCATGTCGAGCTTCGTGTACGTGGTACCGTTCCTAAGCTGTGCATACAAATCCTCTATTCGGGGAATAGGATATCTGTCCAGTTTGGCTACTTGGTTCACGATGAGTTTGTAGTCACCACAGAGACGTACACGCTTGTCTGCCTTCATTACTGGTACCACAGGGGCGGCCCAGTCCGAGTACTGGACGGGCTCTATGATATCCTCAGCCAGGAGTCGATCAATTTCCTTGTCCACCATGTCTCGCATTATATAGGGCAGTGGTCGCGACTTGTAGTACTTAGGGATTGCCTCATTGTCTACGTAGATCTTGGCAGCGTCTGTTTTAACTGCTTGGTGCGAGTCTGTAGACCCGATGGCGTACTTGTCCAGTACAGCCTGCAGTTGAGGTTTCTGCTTCCGTGTTGAGTGTGATGTATTCAACTGCATCCTTGTAGTGACACTCGTCCGCCGAATGAGACGTTTTGCCACATCTGAAACATGGTTTCTGACGATTCTGAGCGGGTGGTTTCTTCTCCCACTTTCTCGTTGAATGTTTGCGGGGGGTTACTTTGTTTACGCACGGTGTACTGTCGTGTGCAGCAGCCTTTAACTGAGCAGTGTTAACAGCAGCTGATTCCATGGCAAGTACCATTTGTAGAGCCTTTTTGAAATCAAGGTCGGCTTCTCCCAACAATCGTCGTTGAATGGCCGAATTTGCTACACCACAAACTAACCGGTCCCTCAGATCAACTGGGCAGTCAGCTGTGCACTAACCTCCGTTTGACCAACATCACAGTTTCTGGCCAGATTTTTCAGTTCGGCTACAAAGTCAACTATTGATTGTTCCTTCTTCCTGTACGCAGAATAGAAGTTGTACCGTTGCAAAATTGTGTTTGGTTTCGGTTCATAATGCGTTTGTAGCAGTTGGCACAGTTCAACGTACGTCAGGTCAGCCGGCGTACGTGGCGATGCCGGGCTGCGGAACAAAGTATAAGTTTCGGCACCCACGGCTGTTAAAAGTATTGCGCGACGCTTACTTGCGGCGGCGGCGTCGTCAATGTAATTGGCCTCAAAATAAAACCCTAACCTGTCCTGGTAGGAAGACCAATCCTTCCCCGTAAACTCCGGCAAGTTGCCCTGCCGTGACATGTTTTGAATGCTGGCGCCTGTTGTTTTTTCGTGAAGCCGATTTGACGCGTTGTAGTTTTCCGTGACTTTTGCGGGAAAACTGTGATTACAGTCGGTCTCAGCGTAGTTTTGGCTTCCTTTTTGCTAACCTTCTATGTGCAGTGATGACCGCTGATAATCAGTGTATACCTTCTGACATGAAGTTTTCATCCTCGTCGCCAAATGTGATGTATTGAAACATATTTATTGCGACCGCATGGTTTGGTCATAGCGTCGGCACAAGACAAGTTATCGAACTCCGAACTCTGACAGTGAAACCGGGAGCATAGGTTTTCTCATCCACTACAAACGGCTTCCTCGATACGTTTTCTGAGGTGTTGAGTTGGGAACACTCTTGGCGGCGTATGTTGTCGACGTGCATCCTCGTGAGTCAATTGCTGGGATGCATTCGACGATACGTCGACAGGAGCTGTTTCAGTTTGCTTCTCAGCAGTGTTCATGAGGTGTCTGCGGTTTCTGCGATATTCTCGGCCTTCGCGAGTGACAATATAGGACCGTGGATGTCCTTCTTTCCGCATCACCACTGCAGGTTCCCAAACGTTTTCGTGACGCACACGCACCACATTGCCTGTTTTCCAGCAGTGCAATTTCAGGATACTTTGAATAACAGTCAACCGCAACTATGTAGTCGCGACTCTTGAATGTCATTATGTCAGCTGCGACCTTCTGCCAAGGTCTTTCCGGAACATGTGGAATTAGTGGTTCCTTCCAGGGCGTTTTTTATTGAATTTTCACTGGGGGGGCAATGTCTTAAAAGGGCACTCCAAATGGTTAAAAAGGGCACCTTACGTATTATTAATATTTATTTACATAACCCTTAGGAATGTATGAAACCTTTATATATATGTGTGTGTGTGTGTGTGTGTGCGTGCGTGCGTGCGTGCGTGCGTGCGTGCGTGCGTGCGTGCGTGCGTGCGTGCGTGCGTGTGTCAGTATCTTTTTATCCATATGGTTTCACACTGACGACTGCATCTCGGTATAAAATTAATGTTACACTTATATCCCAGAATTTTTTATTACAAACACATGCAGTAGTTAGAGAAACATGACACGTCTCTAGCAACTTGCAAGTCAGTACGTTTGACAGTCGTCTCAATTTTACTAGATGAGCCCCGTTTCGCGGGTGAATTTCCAAACGAATTCACGCTGCCCGTAGATATCCCAATCTGGAGCCCCGCATCTTCTGGTCTTCTCCAGGAATTTGACGACAGCGGGTCGAGGGTCAAAGTAGGCGGTGCCCACACCATTCAGTGCCACCATGAGGCGGGCGTTTCTCGTGTCCTCACCCATGCTGGTGCGGTGATTGTCGACAACGAGGTTGTGGTGGCTCACGATCCTTTCGGTCTGCATAGAGTGTGGACTCATGCAAGCCAGAGATGCCAACACCTTCTGAACTGAACTTGTGGTGTCTGGCAGAAGTTGCCGCAATCTGACAGTGATCTTACAACCGAAATCACAGCCATCAGGCAGGAACGGCACATTCATCATGTTCTCCCATTGCTCGGCTGCTCCGTCCGCAAAGTCAGATGCCTCGTCTGGAAAAAGACGCCTGACGACGCGCACGCCATGCTCAACGAATGATCCCAGATTGCGTGACATCACCAACCCCTTCATGTCTTTGATAACGTCCTCCTGCTCCGGGTGCATGCGTTCAGAGAGGTATTCGATGGATGCTTGCACGACCTCCAGCCTGATTGCTCGTGCATCACGGCGGTTTGTCCAAACGAACTGGTGGATCGACTTTCGCTGTGTTCGGTCCTCACTGGTGCCATCCGTTGGGCAACTCTCATTCTCCTATCTTCTTCCCGGGAATGGTCCATCCCTCATCAATCTCAACTTCTTGACGGCAGCGTCAGTCACAGTGAGAAGATCACTGATGAACAAATCACTCCTTTGCAACTTCTTCTGGAGTGTTTCAAATATCTCCAGGATGTCGCCCATCAGTGATGTTATCCACTTCTGTTGGTGGTTCCAAATTTTCAGAAACCATTTGGCTTCAGCCTTCTCCTTTCTATCGCTGGTACTTTCTGGTGCTTGCATCTGTTCCCACACCTTAATGCAGGCTGGTAGGTTATTCAGCACAGCATCCACCAGCTGCAGCTCGTGCTGAGCAAACCTGACATCGTGGTGCCGGGGGAACTGTTTGACATTCCCGGCTTGCGCTGACATCTTCACCCTTCTCGGCGTCCGGAAGAATCGTACGAGCCCCAGTAGATTAGACTTTCAGATGCCCAGCTCCGGTACGGTGCTGACGACCGACTCAATGGCTAAGTCGGACCGGTGAGCAGCACACCAGAAAGTTGCCATACCTCTCTGCACTTGGTCAGCAAGCAAACGCCATAACCCACCATGTCTGCCAGTGTTTGCCGATTCGCCATCAGTGGTGACACCGACGAGCTTCGTGTCTTTACATCCTGTCAGATCCAAAGCTTTGTTCACCGCTTCCAGTAGTCCAGGGGCGCCGTTCTTCTCCGGCGAATGCATGACGACGAACACACTCGTTACGCTACCATCACTGTTAGCCATCCGTCCACTTACAAACTTGTGGTTCAACATTTGCCTGTCACAGCTGCCATCAATCTGCACACTGAAGACTGTGCATCGGTTGAACATTTGAGACAGACGCACTTTCTCTAGTTCGTATATTACATCCAGCATCTGCTTATAGTAGTTTGGGTCCCTGTAGTGTAGGTCGCTAGACGCGGGCGTGAATGGAACAAATTCCACATCTGCGCCATTTTGTCGCATAGCGGCCAACAGATGATCCAACGCCAAACAAGCCAGAGACCGCATCGGCCACGATCGGGCGGAGACCGTTTCGATTAGACAGTCGTTGTACACGTCGACGGCCATTCGCAGAAGCATCGCAAAAACAGTCTTATTGTAAGTAGTGAGTGCGCTTAGCCATGGATGCGACGTTGTGCAATCTTCCCAGGCTTCGTCCATCTTCTTCTTGTTTGTTGCTGCTATGTGCGGTTCAGAGGTCATATGGTCAATGACCCTTTCCAGCTTATCACTACAGTCCGCGATTGCTATAGTGCCATTTTTAGAACTTTTCTTTGCCATCTCCTCATACTCCTGACATGTTGTGCATAGAATGTGAGCCCTTGTTCGGCCACATTTCTTTGCCGAAAATGAGCGAAGCTCGGGGAATTTGTTGACAACATCTGCAATAGTTAACGGAATTCCTTTGTACGTCGGTGTGCGGGAAGTTGCGTTGTCGGTTTCCTGACCAGGTAAGGTGGTGATCTTTGTCACCAAGTGTGTGGTCAGGTGTGATGGCAGTGGACGGATCATAGCTGCTTGATGAACTGGCTATCGGGCGAGAACACGACGAAAGCAGTATCTCTGTGACTGGTGGTACACGTTTATCTTTGGGAGTGTCATCAGGTGTGATGGCAGCGGACGGATCATAGTTCCCTGGCGGCATTGTGGGTATTTCTGGCAATGAGTCATTGAGGCTGCGTCGAAAAATTGTGTCTAGGCGTTGACATTTTGCGGCAGATTTCTGTAGCTCTTCTTGTTTTCGTTTTGCATTTCTGTCTCTCTTAGGCATGACTGGCAGGATATCGACCTGGACAAATTAGATGGTTAAATGTAATAACTAACTCAGGAAAAGCATGTCTATTTGAAACACTTTTATCGTGGAATTACAATGCGAGCGGCGATATGCTCTAGAGTCTAGACATAAATATACTGAAGATATAGGCATAAGGCAGAAAAGAGAGTAATACAAAACATGCATACCATGTCTATCAATCAAATGGTTGGCTAAGTACATAACAAATCAAAATATAGAAAATACGTACTTCCAAAACTGACATGTGCAAATGTTGATTACATTTGTTATGTTAATATGTGGACCACCAAATTTTGAGTAACAATTTTCCAAAGTTGAAGTCCCTGCTGACCGCCAACTTTCCATCTCACATGTAGACCACTATCAACTACTCATACATTTTAAAATGTATTTGTTTAATATGCTTCTTTGAGTTACCATGCTTAACATTTCGATTTCTCAAAGATGCGGAGAATTAATTGGCTAGGTTACTGCCTCAATAAAAATCTACCCTGACAGGTTTATGGCTGTTGTGATGTTTGTATCATCTTACCTACAAGAGGGATCATTATTAAAATGTGATTATTTTGTGATATTTGTTAAACGTTTCCAATTGCTTTCGTTGGACACTACACACACTTTGCCAGGTTTATTTATTATTTGAAAAAGAAAAAACAGCCGACTGAAAGGTTGTTGATGCATCGTTAATCCCCGCCCGCTCGCTCTCGACCAATGATAATAGCGAATGGGCGTGGTTTAGTCTCGCCTATGCTATACCGGGTACGTTTCGCAATTTCGCGGCCAGGACACCGGTTTATGTTAACAGCTATTTCAACATCACTGTAAAGAACTCGATTGCACGCGGCTCAATCGGGTAAAATGTGATGGCGGGTCTTGTTGAATTATACACAATTTAAACAAACAGTAACATGCAGGTACACATATTTACATATACATAATCATTACATTAGCTATTCTAGCACCGGAACACTGACGTCATAAGTAAACACTTCTATGACTATGGCTATGGTATGGCTACGCCATAGCACGTTTTCAGTTCTTCGCATGAACTGTATGAAGAAGCCATTCGGCAATACGTCACTGTTATTGCTATGATGCTATTACATTCCTCACTTCCTGTCGCATGCATTAACATAAACACACCATAACTCGGGTACTACTGCCTATGTCCATGATATTGCCATTAATCTTCGACTTTCGAGTCGAAAGTAAACCTCACCATTCGAGACGCATCGAACATGAAAATGGTAACATGAATATAGTAACCTGGCATCTAGTTATGGAACAGGAAATATAAAGCCTTTTTTGAAAATGTAAGATTACCCTCTGAGCCACATCAATAAATTGATCTTTTGTAGACATGTTGCCCTTCTTTAACTTTGGTACTTTCTTGATTTTGCCACCAATGAAAATTAACTAAATCACAGAATCAAAGAATACAAATTATGACCTACATTAATACAAGGGGCTGGTTAAGGAGAATGGGAGCACGCATTGGGGGGCAAGTTGGTTTGACTGGGGGGGGGGCAAATGAAAGGGCTGGGGGGCATTGCCCCCCCCCACTTTGTATGTTAAAAAACGCCCTGGGGTTGTGCCATAAAAGATTTTACAAGATTGCCATCCAATTTCATGTTGGGGCTAAGATGAATGTTCACCTATCAGAAGAAGACATGCAGATTCGTGTAATTTCTGGATCCTGTTATTCATGAAGTCAAGTCTGTTTTGTCACAGGTGTACTTTTATGTAAAACCAAATCAACTAAAATTCATTTTTCACAGCCAAATATTGAGTTTTGTACTCAATCGGATGCAAGAAAGCACATGGTAACCACGAGTATCAATATCACACATATAAACGGTATTGGTATATCCCCATCATCCTACAACTCTTTGACTAACCAAAGTGCCTTCTGGTTCTGTGACCATTGTGGAATTCAAAAACGATACCCCTTCTATATCTAGCAGTGAGCAATAACATTCTAACTACACCTGGTCTTCCAGCTCTCCACTTAGCAGCCTAATGTTTCATGCATGCCCAATGTAGACACAACTTTCGGCCCAAACCCTCAAAACACCTCAACCCCCGAACGTCACAAGAAAACCCAAGGAAACACACTTAAAGGAATTTTTAAAAATACCAAGGATTGAAAAAGTAACTCAATTAAAAGCAACTATTCAATGCAATAACCCAGATATCATATTCAAAGTTGAATCTAAATTAAATTTCTCCCACCCAACTATGAGTCCATCAGAAAGGACAGGAATGTCCATTGCAGTGGTCCTCATAGCCTTTTGCAATGACATTGTAGCAGTACCTCTTCAACATTTAAACTCAAATTGTGAAATAGTTTGGACAAAAATCCATTTTGAACATAACAAATGCATAATTATATTTTTATGTTATTACCGGCCCCCGAACGATCACCTCCAGTCCCTTGAAGCTTTCCATGAATCCCTAACTAAACTATGCTGATAAAAAAAACCTCCACCAATGTAGTCATAACTGGAGATATTGACCTCCCTGATATCAACTAGATAATCAACAGTCCTTTAATAACAGAACTGCTAGCAAGCATAATAAAATACTACAAATAATTAATGAATTTGGACTGCAAAATATGGTAACCGACCCCAAACATATTACTTCTGGTAACATTTTTGACCTCGTACTCACCTAAAATCCATCCATTATCATCAATACCCATACTACTCCTGGTAAGAGTGATCATGAATCCGTGACTTTCAATGTTTATTTAAACCCAGTTCACAACAGGAAATACCCCACAAAGTTTTTAGATACAAATCGGCAGACTGGGACAAACTTAGATGGCATGACATGGACCCTAACTCACACAACATAGACACAAACTGGACTCTCATTCATGAATGACTGATTGCTTTGATTAGCAATAACATACCTAGCTGAAACAACAAAAGTTAACGCCCACCTCCCCTGGATAACACGTGAATTAACTAGAATGCAGAGGAAACGTAACAAAAGCCACAACTGGATCAAAATTTTTCTGTCAAACCATAAACAGAGAATCTCGGTTGATGGAGCCCTGTGAAACACCACAGATGTCAGACCTGGTGTCCGACAGGGTTCAGTTCTAGGACCTGTCCTCTTCTTGCTCTACATAAATGACATAGAAGGGAACATCAAATCTTGTATATGTCTTTTTGCAGATGACAGTATTAAATATCGTAAAATGTGTTCCAAAACCGACCTGAACCAACTCCAAACATGGTCAGATAACTCCAAACATGGTCAGATAAACGACGAATGGAATTTGATATATCTATATGTGTCCACCTTCAAATAACAAACAAAATCAAACCAAGCACGCACAAGCATTCACTTTTTGGCCAGCCACTTTCTACAAATTTTACAGTATCCAGCCACGCATATCCCAGGGTAAAATTATATCAAAAATTAAACTGGGCAAATCACGTCCTTGACAAAACTTCAAAATCTTTGAAAGTCCTACGTTTAATTTTAATTTGATTAAAAGAATTCTTGGCCCACTACTGGATAACCGCTATGGATAACAAGACCCAAATTGAAGCAATCCTGCTCAACTTTGCCTAGGCTTTCGACAAAGCCCTCATCAAGTTAACAGAGCCCTGTCAGACATCACAGATGTCACATCTGGTGTCCCACAGAGTTCAGTTCTAACATGGTCATATAAATGGAATTCAACATATCTAAATATGTCCACCTTCTGATAACAAACAAAATTAAACCCAGCACACACAAGTATTCGCTTTTCAGCCAGCCACTTTCTTCAGTATCCAGCCACCCATATCTCACAGTAAAATGATATTCAAAATTAACCTGGACAAATCACGTCCCTGACACTGTTTCACAATCTTTGAAAATCAAAGGCATGATTAAGAGAACTCTTGGCCCATGTCAATCCGAAGTTAAATAAACAGCCTACAACATACTAATTCGGCCAAAACTTGAGTATTCATCACCCATATAGTACCCCCACACTCCACACAAACTTGAAAGAGTACAACACTGTGCAGCAGATTTAATAACTACCCGTAGATGGCCAACCCTTGAATGATGCATTATGAAACAAGCCACAACTTTCTAAAAAATTCTAAATAACATTGAGATCACTTCTCCCACTCTCCAGGCCTACTACCCCCCTCTCGATATACTGTGTTGCAGAAATGCAGTAGTCTTCATTCCCTCCCTGAGCAATTCACATATGGAATATGATCCCATAAAAAATTATTAACATAAAAACCCCAAATTGTTTCAAGAAGCTACCATGAAGCTTAGATGTTTAGTTGTTGTATGTACTACCCACAATGTTTAGTTGTTGTAGGTACTACCTACAATGTTTAGTTGTAGGTACTACCCACATTGTTTATTCGTTGTATGTACTACCCACAATGTTTAGTTGTTGTATGTACTACCCACAATGTTTAGTTGTTGTATGTACTACCCACAATGTTTAGTTGTTGAATGTACTACCCACAATGTTTAGTTGTAGGTACTACCCACAATGTTTAGTTGTATGTACTACCCACAATGTTTAGTTGTTGTATGTACTACCCACAATGTTTAGTTGTAGGTACTACCCACAATGTTTAGTTGTATGTACTACCCACAATGCCTAAAATTGGGCTGTTTGGAGTATAATTACTCAAGACTTGCTTTGATGTGGTTGCAAGTAGATTAAGTGGTGATGGACAAATCAAGCCAGTGCCCCTGGACATGAGTTGGAAGTGAAACATGTCCATGTTAAGCAATTAATGTGAATGATCAAACACTGTGATCTAGTGTGCACTGCATGACGTTCACAGAGAAATGTTGTTGGCCAGCAGGACCAAACGTTGCCTGCCCAAACAAATTTCATGAAACTTTTTTAATGCCTAAAACACAATAAAATATCACAGACCTGTGAGCATATGTTGCTTATAACTAGGTGTTTGTTTTTTATTTCCTGTTGTATTTATGCTTTACTTCCTCTTTACAACATGACAGTGAACACAGGAGTAGGCAGTTTACAAATGTTACAATTCAATGTACTATGAAAAATAAAACATCGATGGGTAAGGTAAATAAAAAAATCTACCTCTTTATTAAAGCATCTCTCCCATCTGTCCCCTATTAAAATCCCCCAATCGCACTACAATTATTTTCTTTCATGCTGCAAAGCTCCCCCAAATGAAGTTGAAGATGGTTTTCAAATACAAAAAGAAGCATGTTTCACCAATTATGTATGCATCGTCATCGAGTTTGCTCGCATGAAACAACACGTCTAAAGGTTGGCTCAAAATGGCATCAAACATCAGAGGTGTCCAGTTTGTGCATATTGTTTACTTGTGCCATGATATATGTACACATAGAAATAGCTACAGTACTTCCTTGAAAGATACATTTAATAATACAAAAAATATATATTTTTATAATACTAATGTGATTTCTCATCCGAGATTACAATTCAAGGGTGTACAGCAGGTATTCTATGGCTTGTTGATTATTTGATGTAATGCAACATCCAATAAAATATGTGACACACCGTACTCGACCTATTAAGCGTACATGCCCTAATCAGCGTACACCCTCTTTTTTATTCAACAGGATTCTTGATCGTTGTAATTTGACTGGTGTGGAACAACTGAAGTTTCGCCACCTGGTGTTTGTACCACTTTTCAGTTCTACACTAGTCACCAAATGACACCACTAGTGTTAGACAGTTACCTTATTGGCTAGAGAACAACATTTGTGTGTACGCTTATAAGAACAGATTCCTTGACAATTTTCCACGGCCCAAATTTTTTTTAATTGTACTGTACGCTTATTAGGTAAAATACAGTATTTTATGAATGTTTCTGAATATTCACAACTAAACGTTACTCATCAATTACACCTGATAATCGCCATGCAATTATTCAGTCCTACATGGTGGACTAGTAATTGGTTGAAACTGCACAAACACAACTATTGAGGTTACTTACTCAACATTTCAGCTGCCCACTGGCGAGCAAAGAACTAGTTGGTCCTGAAGAAAGTTACCGATGGCAGCTAAAATGCTAAGTAAATAGTCTCAATAGTTGTGTTTAGAAGAAAGTCGTTATTCATGCACAAGTACCATAAATTTGGAAAATGATGAACAATTCATAAGAATAGGTCTAAGTAAACTACATAGAATAAATATCAAAATTAGTGCACAGTTCGGTTCTACTGTAATTGTGCAATTAATTACAATATAATTTTAATTTTTTATGAGGATGTGTAACTTATTGTAAATGACCATTGCAACTGAGCCAACCTTAGCAGAAAGAATGCACGAATTCATCTAAAACCGTGTCTAAAAATTAGCAGTAATGGTACCTTTTAAAAAACATTGTAGTTGTACTGAACCTATGAACTATTACAACTGACCCTTTATGAAGCATAGAAATACATTTTTTTTATTTTAAAGCACCGCAACTGTAATGGATTGTTTGGAAAAGATATAGTTGTAATTGATTTTTAAAGTGCATTAACTGCAACTGAACTTTTATGACGAGCAATGTGTAAATGACAATTGTAAATGAACCTGACCATGGTGCACATTTCTACCCCCCTCCCCCAGTCCAGTTCTGCTATGTCTTATTGCCTTCCTTTCTGTCCTTGGACACAATGTCATGCCACCCCGCAATGTTCTCCATTCCCTCGTACTCGATCTCCTTTGATGTTTCTTTCGTAACTTTCACTTCTACAGTTTCCTTGTTAACTCTCAGAGGATCCTCCTGCTGCTCCTTGTTGGCAAATTTCGCGAGGAAATCTTCGTGCGTGAAGAGCGACGCAAATGGATCGGCAGTCGCTTCAGTCACTTTGTCATCATACTCTCGTCCCACAGTCCACAACGTCTCCAGATCGTACGTCTCCCGTGTTGTTTTCAGGAAGAAGTGAGCAGCGATGTTTCCTGAAACACCAAATATCTCATATATAGTTTCGCGAAAAAGCACAAGATTATATATTTTTTTCTTTTGAGAAATAAATTATACAAATTTCTTTTTTATTTTATGGTTGTGTCAAAAAGGAAATTGATACTGCATCTCTTAGGTTTTTTTAACACACACTATGAATACATTAATTCCTGCATCCAAAAAATAAATTTTAAAGCAAAATTTACAACAAATTACATTGTAACTTTTCAGTCACTGTCTTGTCTGTTCCTTTATTGTTGGCGAAGTGTTTATTGTCTTAGCTCTTTAATGTTAGTACACACCTGTTTATAATGGTTTTGTCATAAGGATGCATATTTTTAATAGAAACGCTATGAACCATAAAACATGATAACAGAAGTGAACCTCGTCGTGCATGAAATATATATATATATATATATATATATATATATATATATATATAAATATATATCAACTTAGTATTTACTGACATGTCAGATTAAATACAATCTATTTTCTAATCACAACAACATGTTTAGTAATATTCCATCAATGAATCCCTTGCCTACTAACCTAGGTCGATGGCATACCAATCCTTGCATGTGTCTAAGCCCTCTATTTTGCATGTGAGGGGGTCACTGCGTCCTCTCTTTCTTTTGTACTGAAACATTATACCAAGGTCAACTGTAGTCCAAAAACAAACTCTCTGCTTTTAGCAAGATGAAGTAATCTGGAGTACAATGAATTATTTGTAAGAATTTATTTAAAATAGGAGCACATTAAAGAAACTCCTGATGACTTCATCTTGTCAACAAAATGTTCAGCATAGATTCAAAGTACAAGACTAGATGTGAACTTTTAGATATGTTAACAGCGCATTGATGTGAACTTTTAGATATGTTTACAGCGTATTGACACTTGTAACAGTCCTCAATTAAATGAGGTTAACATAATACTAGTGAACTGCAGACAATACAATAATAAAATTAAATAATTTTGTAATTGCTAAGTTCAGAAGTGGTTTTGTAATTTTACTTACCCTGTTTCATTAACTATGTATCAAATATTCACTAACACCCTCTCAAAGGTAATTAACTTTTAAGCATCAACAATGAAAAGGCCAAATGCTCTAATTTGTGGTCTTTTCTACGATGGTGATTTCCTAAGTATTGCTCAAATGCAAAATGGTCAAATCGTGTCAAAATCCTCCGAAATGTGAGTTCAGATGAGCATAAAAACAACAGGGTTTCGCAATCTCGAAATCGACACACAATGCTAAAGTTGTCAACAGATGGACGGACACACTAAGCAGCAAAACCATGGTTAAAAATAAGTCTTCATATAATAGCAAAATTGTATATGTTCCCTACAGACCTAAAAGGGAGAGAATTCCAAAGTGATTGTGCAGCTCTTGGAGAAAAAAGTAGATCATAACTAGATGTACTGCGCATTTGACCTTTGCCTCACATTAAGACACCTACCAACCAGCGGACGTATTCTGCAAGTGCGCGAAGATGACGGGTCGAGCGGCCTGTGACCAGCACCACATGATCAACATAATTCATCACCTTCGGCACGGCAATCACGCAGATGTCACGACCATTCTCCTCTCTCAGCACGGTCACCAACTCACTGGCGTCAAACACTCCGGACTGACCACCTATGGGGGTCAATGTGTATGTTCATTGACTCGCTCTGTTGTTATACAGCATCACTGGTCAGTGTTGACAGGTACACAGCACTGATGTGTATACAAATTTGTTTGGCTAATATTTTAGTTTTATCAAGTATATATATTGATAAATGTTGCCATGTTCTAACATGACTCTTACAGTAGCAGGCTGCTATAACTTTTGTACTGCAGGCTTAATTGACCTCAGCACCACTCTTCCAACTATTGAGTCAAAGCAAATACAACATGTTCACTGTAATCATCCACAGCAAATGTTAGCTTGTTATCGGCTTTGGTATTTATTTTTCGTGCTTTCATTACGTTAATGTTCAGTAAAAATTGCACAATTTAGAAGTTCTGAATCTTTCTAAACAAAGGTTGTACACTGCTCGACAGCAAATTACAATAAGTTTCCAAAGTTTCAAGATCTATAATTCAACATTTATCTTTAACCAAAACTCTGCTTAAAAATCAGCATTGTTATGCTAACAAGTTTGCTGCCAGTTGTTCTTAGTTTCTGTAAACCTTGGTATTTGTCCAAGACAATGATATTTAGGGCATACTTACGTTCTAAACTTATGGGGTATGTAGGTTCTTTTGCCTCTTCAATTTCTGGTTCAAAATATACATCATCAAATTCCTCATAATCATATTTCAACAGTTCTTTGTCAATATCAATGGGTTCTAACTCCTCAGACAAGCCCATTGACATATCTTCTCTTGCTTGCATTTCACTTTCAATCAAGATATCCGACTCACTGGGTAAATGTGTTTGATCTTCTAATTCAATTTCATTTACGGTAAGTGCAGTTCGGAAGTCTGTGTTAATATCTTGTAATATTGATGCAATCTCGGGGTCGTCCAAGTCTTTAATATTGACATCATCCCTCAGCTTCCCGGTAGAGGGCGGGGTGACGTCGTCTGCTTCGTCCCCGTTCGTACCGTTGTATTTGTTTGGCAGGAACGACACGGCAGAAGTGTGATACGAATGCTCCCGTTGTCTAATACACAGGTGATCTAAGACACTAAATGTGCCGTTCATTAATGTTGTGTGCGAGTGGACGGAATACATGGATCCGCACACGTGCCGACATCGTCGACTGGCGTTCCCAGTTTCAAGACCTCGAAACAATTTCACTGTCACATTCGCACGCGTAGTTTGCCTACGCGCACATTGCTTCACTACTGATATATTGTTTATAGCATATAGTGTGCACCGCGAGCGCCCAATAATAAACTGTAACAACATCGTAGCGATCGCCTTTCTCCAAATTGTCCGAAGCGAAGGTTAAGTTGTCTTGTGACGGAAGTCGGCATGTCGTAAAATACATCAACGATATCATAAATCAATTTATTATTTAAGTTATTAACGAACATGGTTGAATTGCATGTCTCGATTAAAACGATATTGCTCATAAATAACGTAATATGTTGTTGGTATACTTAGGTCTTAGCTTGTCGTATGTCGTACAGCTTGCCATAAATGGGTTAATTTTTTCATGTAAACTTCCGGTTATTGATAGTAACGAATTTAGGACCCTGAATTTCAGGTTATTATGGGTTGATTTACACATGAAACATTCTCCAAGCTTCACAAATAAACCTTCACAACCGTTAGGGCGCATGGCATAGGCATAGCCATGGCATAGGCAATAGCCTTAGCCTAGGCGGCTTTCATAATGTGACTTTGTCTTAGCCTTAGGCTAAGCTTAGGCTTAGGAGGCTACCAAAGCTTAGCATGGCCTGGCCTAGATATAGGGATTATTGTCATGTAACTCATGTTTGTGAGGGGTGTAGCAGAAAGTGGGAGGTTCGTCCTAAAAATTGGTGGGAAATTTAGCTGAAAATGTACAGTGTCAGTGTGGGAGTTGGAGTCTCAAAATTATGGGTGGTGGCCGCCAAAACAGGTGGGTAATGGGCAGTTGAGACCAGGCGCCCTTCCACACCCTCTCCATAGTCATATTATCAGCAGCATAACCTTATAACTAGTCTATATCATGAGTGCTGGCTGTATTATTTAACCACAATGTTAAATTATTTCTTCACATTCGAATCTAGTAAAATTAATAAAGAAGCATTCTATATCTGCCCACGAGATGTACGTTTTTTCTAACAAAATAGTCAAATGTTGCAGGTGGATCTAGATAGCCAGCTAAGTGACCCACCTATGTGAACATTTTCGAGGAAACATTTATAAACCCCGCATATACGGCCACACCAGGATGTCGACCTTGCTGCGGCAGATTCCGCCCATTGTGTGCCTGCCTGTCATCTTCTGTGCATCTACAGCCTACCTCTACCTGCTCTCTGCGATTCTGGTATCTCTGGATGACCCAACAACGTATGTAAAACTGTTTTTGCATATATTTTCATGCACAAAACCTTGAATTAAGAGACAGTAAATGTTGATAAATATAAAATTAAATATATAAATAATAACAAATTAGTGGACAAATCTAAGTGACTGAGTAAACAAGTTTTCCTGTGGTTGTAGTGAGCGAGCCTCCTTGGCATTCCCTCACAATCTAGAAGAGCTGCAGTCACTCGCAGCAGAGCTGCTTCGGTACAAGAACAATCACTTCCTGTACATCCTCGTGTTCTTCTGCAGTGCGTACGTCTACAAACAAACATTCGCCATCCCAGGATCTGTGTTTCTTGTGAGTGCAACTGTGTGTGTCTGTATGACAGCTGTGTGTCTGTATGACAGCTGTGTGTGTATGTATGACAACTGTGTGTGCCTGTATGACAGATGTGTGTGTCTGTATGACAGCTGGTGTGAAAACACATTCTTATGTTAAAATTAACTACATATGTGTAGCCTGTTTGTATTTTAGCAGACCCTATCAGGATATCCATGCTGTTTTTATTACATAGTACTGACAGAATATTTTCATTCTGTCATTTTATAAGTATTTATTGTACAATCTATATGACCCTTATAAGCAGGCCCTTAGCCAGAAATAAATCATGGCCAGTCTTGAATGTTCTAAACCATGTAACCATAAGCGCACGAATTGTGGAAGCCATTCATGCCTATGACAGCCATTATCGTTCTTTTATTTTAATTCACTTGTCTTCATCAGACATTTGCCCATCTTCAGACAGGTGTGGCTGAGGGCCTGCATGTAAGGCGTATTTAATAAAAAAAATTATTTCAGATTTATTTGTGATAGACAGGCATTGACCATATACATATCCTGTATATTTTGAAATTCTACAACTTATTTTGGCTAAAGTCCTACATAGCAAGCTGATTCATGTAGTGGAAATGAGTCATGACACAGTATTATTTATTACATTAAAAACATTATCCACTCACTTATCTGTTGGCAGTTTTCATAGGGTGATACCACCTTGAATAATTATATAACACAACGTTATGTGAATTGTATTTAATGCTGAACCATCAATTTGTATGCCAGCAGGAAAATCGCAAAACTTATTTCATAGACTTATTGTTGGCACTAATTTGTTATATCTAGCGCATAGCTCAATGTACTTTCCATAAAATAAAAAATACATATAATTATACATAGAAAATACATGCATGCACGCATGCACAAAACTGTTAAAAATAATCAAATAAATTTCAAGGTAAACTAATAAAATATATAATAGGTAATAAATAGAGCTAAAACCTAACTCGATGTAGCTAAATACAATTATTTTTAGCTAAGATGTTATCAATAAATTAAATTAAAAGGAACTTCAGCAAGAATAAAAACATGGATAATGGCAATTATTAAGGTCAAATTAATTTTGTTAAATGTCAATAACCTGTTTGTGTTATTGCTGATTCAGAACCTGTTGGCCGGGGCACTATTTGGCGTGACTCTTGGCTTCCCTCTAACCTGCCTCCTCACGGCTATTGGTGCCACCAACTGTTACTGGCTCTCGTACTTCTTCGGCAAGAAACTTATTGTCAAATACTTTCCTGAACGACTAAAAGGCATGCAAGACAAGGTAAGTTGCGATCAATCTAGATACAGTGAAACCTCGTTAGACTGAACACCTTGGTCCCAGTGAGTATGTCCAGATTAATTACTTTCCAGATAGATGAATCATGTACATTTTCATTTAACAAAATTGCCATCCCAAACAACAAGTTCCAGATGGCAAGTGGACAAGGAAGCCGTTGGCTTATCGAGAGTCCAACAATTTTCTTATCTATGTGTAGCCGGCCCTTATCAAATATCTGTCAATTCTATTTTTAAACATATTCACACTACTAGCATTAACATAATCATTTGGCAGAGATGTTTGGAACAAGTGAAAATATCATCACTTATCCCATCAGACCAAGTAAAATGGTGGTCAACTTTTGGTTACTCGTTTTTTTTGTTTCCAGGTGAAGGAAAATCAAGATGGCCTGTTCTTCTTCCTACTCTTCCTGCGGCTCTTCCCAATGTCTCCCAACTGGTTCCTCAACATGGCTGCTCCCATTCTCAACATCCCTGTTCATCTCTTTTTCTTGTCTGTATTCGTGGGTAGGTGCAACTGTGTGTGCAGCTGCAACTAACTTTGCCATTTTTAGACTGTTGTAATGGTCAATGTTATGGTGTTGGCCTAGTGTCCAGAAGGTGTTATGTGATGGTCAATGTTATGGTGTTGGCCTAGTGTCCAGAAGGTGTTATGTGATGGTCAATGTTATGGTGTTGGCCTAGTGTCCAGGAGGTGTTATGTGATGGTCAATGTTATGGTGTTGGCCTAGTGTCCAGGAGGTGTTATGTGATGGTCAATGTTATGGTGTTGGCCTAGTGTCCATGAGGTGTTATGTGATGGTCAAAGTTATGGTGTTGGCCTAGTGTCCAGGAGGTGTTATGTGATGGTCAATGTTACGGTGTTGGCCTAGTGTCCAGAAGGTGTTATGTGATGGTCAATGTTATGGTGTTGGCCTAGTGTCCAGGAGGTGTTATGTGATGGTCAATGTTATGGTGTTGGCCTAGTGTCCAGGAGGTGCACTGGCAATCCACACATGTATGATCACTTTTTTAATTTCAGTATATGACTTAATTTATAAAAATTGGTTCAGCAGTGAATTGCCTAGTATTTGGCATATGGGAAGGAAGTTGGCGATATCTTTTGGAAAGGTGAAATGGTAAAGTGCATATACAGCCTGTAGTTCCATCTACCTGCTATTTATTTTAGAGGAGATAAGCCCTCATACTGTAAGTAAATATACAATACAACATAAAACACTACTACTGCGTTAAAATCCTCAGGAAATATACAATACAACATAAAACACTTCTATTGCGTTAAAATCCTCAGGAGAGACCGAGAAAGGGATTAGCCAATTTCTAATCGATTAGCAATTCCAGTTGTAAAGCGTTGGACTGGTACGGTGAGGAGCTGTAGAGGATAAGCAAATTTAAGCTCGTGGGGTTTTAGTTTATGGCAAACACTGTGTATATAAGGCGTAGTGGTCTAAACCACCAAGAAACAGTGGCCCAATAATAACTGAAAGAATTGGTCAAGTACTATGCTTATGAGTCAGGATGAGTTTATATGATCTACCAATTCAAATTTAGAGGCTGAAATAACTAAAATTTAACAAGAGCAACAATTCTTATATCCACATCAGTTAATGATTAAATTAAACATGGATTAGATCAGTTATTAAATAAATTTCTTGCAAAATCTACTTGCAGTCAACGTTACGAGTTAATATGATTTGGTTTACAACTGTTAAAAAATGTGCCATTTCTGCTAACTGAACATTGTAAAATGGGTACATTTTTAAGAGTAGTAGCTAAAATATGACTTTTGCCTAGAAAATGTTGTAACTTATACCTTACACACTGTATATCTGCACACTGTATTGTAATGTACATGAACAGCATTCTACAATTAGGACATTAAAACAAGACATCTGCACTAATCTATAAATCATGTTTACTGCAATACTTTCACATCACAATTCATTTACTGTTGAATTAGCCCATTGTAATTTCTACATGTAGAGAATTACTAAATGAGTTGTACTTCTGTTTCAGGATTGATGCCCTACAATTACATGTGTGTAGAGACCGGATGCCTGCTGTCTCAACTCACTAATATAGACGATATCTTCAGTATTGGCAACATAGTAAAACTGATGACAGTTGCGTGTGCGGCCGTCGTACCTGGCTTGCTGCTTAGGAAGTATCACACAAACAGTGCCACAGACAAAAATAAGACAACATAATATGGCGATTCAACGTATTCATGAAAGAAGACTTCAACTTTGCTCACGTTCATTGTGGAAGGTTGCAGGGGCTGGAACTAGTTGATGCGTTCATTGTGAAAATGGTCACTCAGAAAATGTATCCGTACTTTGTTCAAAATCTGTGGCAATCATTGTGTGATATCAGTTTTGTAGGTATAAAAATTGATGTTTTTGAGTACCATGTGAAGTTTTCTTTATACTTTTGCAAATGTTATTATACAATACCATACAAAAAGTTCTCTTGTGCTAAACTTCTTGGGAAACCAATTCCAGTCATAAACAGTTGGATCAGTACGCTGAGGAGCTATATATGATAAGCAAGTTTAAACAGGTGGGTTTTTAGTTGACTGCAAACTGTTACTCTATTTCCTGCCGACTTAATGCTAATAGGAAGTGAGTTCCACAGGGTTGTCGCAGCAACTGAAAAACCTCTAGTTTTGACATTTGTCTTAACATTAGGAACGAAAAGTGGATTGGAACTACACTGTAGATGATTGATGCTGTCTTGCAGTGTGAGCAATGAATGTAAATATGCTGGTTGCAGACACATGATGTGTTGTTGTTGCGATTGTGCAAAGGGGCAGACAGAAAACAACAGGAAATGTTACTGTCAAAATGGCTAGAGGTAGTTTGTAAATAGGCATAACAGGTGTGCCTTGCAAGCTGTGCATGGACAATTTTTATGTCCAATACAGATTTTTTTTGGGAGGAATACAGCCGAATATCCCGTATTTAGACGGATTTGTTTCATATTTGCAGAAATATCTGCTATGATAAAGTACACATTTTTGTGCTTGTAGCGAAAAAAAATCAAATGACAAACTTGTAGCACTTGAAGCACAAATACATTCAAGGCTTCTGTAAGCAGATTTCGTTTGATGTAGGTATATTTCATAATCTAATAGATGGTGATACTCGATCAGAAAAAAAATTGAATGTTATAGGCCATTTAACCACTGGAAAGGAGTTTTCCATCATGGCAGATCCACTGCCCAAACAAAACAAGTGCTCCCACACTTACATATTCATAACATAAATCATTATGCAAATACTATAATTCACATGAACTTGTCTCTTACATTTAGGGTTTATATACAAGACAACATAGACACGCCACATTATAGCAGGTTATGTAATTCTGCCTTCATTCATCAGTACACATTTGAAGAGAGATGCATATTTTGACTTGGTGAATTTGGCATTGGACAGATGTTATGTTAATATATAATATGCACACTATAATGAATATTCTTAAATATGAACACCGCTCCAAATATGATCTGGAAGACTAACATTTTAAAGGGAAACTTAATCACAGTTACTTTGAAAAACAATCACAGATTATCAATAAATTTAAATGAAAGCCAGACATGATTATGACAACTGAGGCATTACTTCATAAAATCCTTCAAAGCAAGGCACGTTCCTATACAGTGAATATGGACCTTAAATAGAATTATTGAGCATAATATCCAACAGCAAAATGGATTCCTTTAAATGTATAAGCACCATTAATTAATGTTGCTAATGTAAAACTATAACCTCATAAAAACTAAATATAAACAACCCAAGGACATAAAATTATGAAGAAGATATCAAATAAATGCGTCCAAGTCTTCACAGAAATAATTTCAGGCAGGTTCCTTGCAGAAATCTCCCAGATATTCTTTAACAGCGACATTGATTTCAAACAGGAAGTCCGCTGCAGCCGGGCCATCCCAAGACTTCTCCTGCTCAGCAGCAAGGAATTCTGGGATTGCTAGCATGTCTGAGATAACTTTTGAAATTTGCATGAGATCGAACAAAAGATGATTGCAGATATTCATGTTTTCCTGATGAGAACATTTTGAATTTTTGGAGCCTAACTGATATTTACTGTCCTGTGTACACGCAGTGGATTCATCACCCCCAGTGGCTTCTTTCTTCAGTCCATCAATTCTGTGGCTGCCTATCACGTGGAGGAATCTGAAGAACTCTGCAAAGTTGATGCCACCAATCGCCTTCAGGATTAACTGCAACAAAAAATGGTAATACTATGAGATAATAATAAAACTTCTATAGCACCTACATCCTCAGGAACGAGATCTCGCAGGTGCCACAAACCAGACCATTCTAGTGCTTCTGTAACAGTGTTTTTCGGGTATGAATAATGCATAGGACAAACACAGAGACTAAATTCTACATTCCGTGGACGTTGGCGTTGAGTAGTCTGCTGCGTGAACAATAATACCTCCCAGATTTGAATATCATTTCAGCCTTGGATAATAATGTTTACTTAAAAAGTTAATAATAATAATAAAGCATAAATTTTAATGAAACACAAATAACAACATCGTATGATATACAGGGACTATTAGTTATGTAAGTGTCAACTAACTGATCATCCCAGTCACTCCACTCCAGTCACTGACACAAGTGCAAACCTTCCCAGTATGAGATCTCCCAGTTTGGGTCATTCTTCAAACACCCCCTGATCTTCCGATTTAAAATAAAGCCAAAAAAGTTCCTGCTTTTGTCATATTTGATTGTACAATATAATTCAATGACATATGGATGCAAATACACTTAATAAAGCCAAAAACCTGAAAAGGGTAAATGTACGTTCTTATGCAGTACGGTGTCCAGTCATTGGGACTGTTCAAAACACTTTACACTTCACCCCCTGGCAGACTTGTTCATTCCAACTGCATTTCTACTTCTCTGGGAAGCATTCGGCCACGTTGCAATTATTGCGTGAAGACTTATTCGTTCAGATATCCATCTCTGTCTGTAGCCAGGTACTCATTTATACAGCTGAGTGAACTGTGGCAACGTGGGATGAACAAAACTGTCAAAGCCTGACATTCTACGCTACGCTACCGTGCCTCACTTAACATGCAAATGATCACTTTTTGTGGACGCCCAGATATAAAAACAGATCAGAGCTTTTGCATAGCTCAGGTAAGTCATTTGTTAGGTGGAGCATGCACCAAAAAAATCTTGAAAACTCCCTTTTTAATTAGTTTAATACATTAAATCAGGTTCAAATATGTAATGTGCGAATAATAATAGGCACTGTGCGTTTAATAAAAGGGAGCAGGCTTTTGTTAAAATCTTCAAAACAAGTGACTTTGTTACTGTATAAAAAATTATAGAGCTGGACTTTTGCCATTTTTTTATTTTAACTTAAAAAAACCCAAATAATTGAATAGTTTGTCCGATGATTTCCACACAAAGGAGCTAGCATGTCATTTGGATACTAGATAGGTGTGATTTTTCCACAAAATAAAAACGATGCAAACAAATTGCGGACTGACGTTTAACCTGATATAGACTGACCTGACATTGTCCGTCCCAGCCGTCCATCCCTCGGCAGTCACTGATCTCTAACTGTATGTCCACTAGGCGGCGCTTGATGTAATCCCAACACAGGTCGACGTTGCAACCGTTCAACCAGTTGTGGTTAATGGAGATGGTATCTTCCTAACAGAAAATAACATATTGCGTCACATACAACATGAAGAGTTAGAATCCCAGATGTAACCACTACTTAATTTCCCAGTTCTTTACACTTCACCCCCTGGCAGACCATTACTGCACAAAGACTTTGTTCACATAATATATCAACCACTGTCTACTCATTTATACAGTTGAGTTAACTGAGTGGAGTGAATGTGGAGTGAACAAAATCACGAGTCTAAATAGTAGGGTTGTAGCCATTCCTCGATGAGTTGCAATACTTTTCTCACGATGCAATACTTAATATATTTTTTAGAATCGTGATACATATACGATAGTGATAACGATACATACAAACATATTTACCAGTTTTATCATGTTGAAACTAGATCAAAAGAAGCAAGACTTAGAAACCATTTGTAACATAGTTGATGCCAACAAGCAATTTGCTTGTAGCGAGATGTAAATAAATTGCTTCTTTACAACTGTGTTTCATTATGTATCATGATATCATATTGTAACACAAATGTCACAATGGATATCATATCTCGGCTTAGTGTATCATTACAGACCTAATAAATAAAAATTCCCTTCTGAACTTTTTATTAATTACAAATTAATTAAGATATAAATCACCAGTGCCTACCAGATTAAACACTTCATGATGCCAGCCACTCGGTACAAAGATGATTTGGCCAGCTTCTTGAATCACTTCTAGTCGTCTCGTGACATCACCATATCTTGGATATCTCTTTCTGTCCTCCATCTCAGGAGAGTTGAGGTCAAAGGCCAACTGTCCCAGATTGCTCATCATGCATTCTTCTTCACCTGATTGACCTCACATGTCAAATTAATTGCTTCGATGCATCACTTCTTATGTGACATTAAAGTTATTTTTGATGCCAACACACTTGAAAGCCAGCCAAGGTCATGAACGTGTTCAGCACCAAGTAGCTTTAAATTATGTGTTTTGGTTTTGATACATAATGGCAACCCTTTGAAAATTAATATAGCTGGAAGAAAAACTTAATTTTGCTGGAAGATAAACATAACTTTGCTGGAAGAAAAACTTAATTTGCAATATAAATTCACACCAACATTTCTACTTTTCTGAAATAAACAATTGTTGGTGTTTTCTGTCTAATGCATCAGATATGTTTTACAATCACTGCTGCTAGATGCACATGTGGTATATTAGGTGTGTGCATGCATGTGCGCTAGCTTGTATGTTCGTGCATGTGAAATAGCAACTGTAGTATAATTCATTATGTCACAAATTTACAAATCTGTAAATAAGATGGAGCTCCACCTGGTGGGAAGAGGAGCCACTTCTTGCGTCCGCACACATTGGCTGACCAGCTGTACGACATCATCACGTCTGCATGGAAAGGAGTCCTGCAACACACAAAATAATGCAATGTTTATTCAGTTATTAATAACTTAGTAGGCTGTTAACTGTATCACTTTATATCAACCATATTACATACTAAGAATATGCTTTTTGAAATTAACTTCCCTGTTAACTTGCAAAGAAATATTATTAAATTAACGGTACCTAGTACTTCAATAAGAAATGTTCAAGAGGTTTTGAAATAAATTACCATGAACCCTGGGGTCCGAAGTAGACAAATCTGTAGTCATCTTTTTGGTCCTGTTGTTCATCGTAGAATTCATTCAGCCAGTCCGACTGGAAGAACACAGCCGTTTTATAGGCTCCATAGTCTGGAAAATCCCTGGAAATAATCCACAAAACTGTCCAGTATTTAAACACCCTCCTCAATTCATTCAGCCTATCGCGAACAGGTTCTTTTAATGTTCAAATCTGTAGTGCATGAATAATTTAATTAAGTTATATCATATGTACAGTCAGTTAAATAAAGTGTGCACGTTTGTTAAAATTATTGAAAGAATGAAAAAATCAAATAATTTTAGTTTTTTTCTGATGATTTCATCAAAACTAAATAATACATTTGCACTAATGAGCTAGTATACTTAGTATTAAGGATTTTATTTTTTACTCTGAAACAAGACAAGCAGAAAAAATAAAAGAAGGGCCTTTAAATATATAAGATCGTATTAATATATATGGTGCTAATGCCATAATTTTGACTAGCTGATGTGATGTGGATATTAGTTCTTAAAAAAAGAATTAGATATTTGATTCAACTCCCATAATAAAACAAGTCCTGCAAATATTGTATCAACATAATGATGTACATACTGTACAAAGTGCCAGTCTTTCAGGTAGAGACATTCAGCATTTGTGTCATGCTCCTTATCGTGGAAATCTCTCAAATAATCGATGAAATCAGCAAATCTGATGTCATTCTTTATGTGTGCATTATATTTTACTGCACCGCAATTTGCCACAGGACAGGTAGCGCCACCTACAACGCAAAAAACATGGTATGTATCAGGGCTTTATGGCCTACTATGGTATTATTTTGGTTACAAAACTGAAACAGGAATAACAAGCATTGTTGCATAAATCCTTTGTCTCAGTGATATGTTTATACATCTGATTCATGTACACATCTGATTGTATCTGTATATATCTTATTGTTTGAGACAAAAAGATGATTATTATTTTGGTGTGTATGTTTGCAAGGGTACGCGAAGAGTTGTTTTTGAGCTAAACACAAATTGATATATTGTGTTTAGCTCAAACATAGAATATGTTCTCCAAGTTAGTATCATAACCCAAACCACTACTGTTGCTTCTAGTTACATGCACAGCAACCTATTATTTCAACATACATGTGATTATTGTGTAGGCTGCATTCAAACATTATTTTATGTACCTTTCTTTTTGATCTTCCTATAGTTATCGACCACCTTCAAATGGCTTAAAATGTTGTCATAATATCACACTACAACTGCTGTCTTACAAGGTTCTTCCTTTGTGTTACCTGAACTAAGGGATGATCTCATAAGACATTACACAAAATTGGTTTCATGGGGAAGGTTGTTTGCAGATATCTCTTTTAGCTTTGTACATTAATGTATTTTCCACACAAAAAAATTGTGTATGTTCCAGTGACAGTTCACAAGGATGATGTCTTAGAGCAATGCAGGCAGCTTTGTGTTATTACTGTTGAAGCGCCACCTGGTGAATACAAAGTTGCCAAAGTTGCACACAGGTTGATGTAAAGGGAGAGAGGAATCTGAGGTTAAATCAACTTAAATTACATCGGTTTTGTGTAGTGTGATACATTGCTGTTTTGAGATCATCCCTAAGGAAAACAAAATAATTTTGATATGCAAATAATCACCAAACATATTCTTCATCAGCTCCACATTAGGTTGTCCATCTCCCAACATCCATTCTTCTCGGCTTCTCCAGCCCTTTGTGGCCCAAGTGTCTAAGATGCAGGGTCTATTGGGCAACAGGTATCCCAAAAAGAACTCTTCATAGTCGATCGGGGTAGCGATGACATCAATGCTTTGTGTGTTCTGGTATGCCGCTTTTCTTATCTCTGTTACGCTGATCTTATCTTGGTATAGCTGTCGGGTGGTAGCAGTGGAAAGTTCCATTAATGACTGTTCATGTCTTCATCAGTATGTCGCACTGCTGCTCAGATGCTGTGTTGTTTCTGAAGTAACGAAAGAACATGCCTAACTGTCTTGTTGTATTAAGCATAACACCCAGAACGCATAACTAAACATGGACATCCACAGTAACATTGTCTAATTTGAGTCTGAGTTTGATACCTGGATAACCTGATACGACATGTTTTTCAGATGGTTTCACATGCATGAACAGCCAAGGGACCAACGGCGTTAAGTATCAATGTCTCATCCGAACGAAATTGCACAAAACGACGTTTCAAAATGGCATGCAACAGGTGGATTCCAACATGTCTAGTCTTCTCGATTGACAGTCTGGTCATCTAACCACCAGACCACCACACCTTACATTGCCAGTAGGAGTGTACAAGTTATTAGCAAACCTGAACCAGAGGACAGCTGCAGGACCAGATGGTATTCCATGTTGCCTTCTCCAATCTGTAGCTAAAAAGATCATACCCGCCCTGACCCTCTTGTTCAACAGATCTCTCACAGCAGGCCTAGTCCCGCAATCATGGAAACACACACTGATCCAACCCATCTTCAAAAAGGGAGACAGGAGCGAAGCAGCAAACTACCGGCCCGGCATCTCCCTGACGACACATGTTGCAAGCTGTTGGAGAACACTGTGAGGTAAGAAATTACGAGTCACCTCAAATTCAACAACATAGTCACAGATGCTCAACACGGATTCCGCAAGAAATGCTGCTGCGAATCTCAACTAATCCTCATGATTGACGACCTGGCACGTGAAATCGATAAAGGTGGCAGATGCACATGATTCTCTTGGATCTATCTAAAGCCTTCGACAGAGTACCACATCAGAGACTCTTCCTCAAACTAAAATGATAGTAAAATCATACAGTATCACAGGCAACACCAATAAATGGATACAGAACTTCCTCATAGACAGAACTCAACGAGTGGTTGCTGAAGGTCCAAACTCGTACAATGGCGCAGTCACATCAGGAGTTCCCCAGGGCTCTGTCCTTAGTCCCACACTATTCTTAATCTACATCAATGATCTTGGTGACTGTATTAAGTCCACAATACACCTCTTTGCTGACGACAGTACATTTTACAACACCATCAAGGCTGTCACCGACTCCACCCAACTACAAGATGACATCAGAACACTCGAATCCTGGAAAGGAAGATGGCAGATGGCCTTCAATTAAGGGAAATTTCATCAACTAATCAACACCAAGAAAAGAAATAAGATCTCCACCAGCTAAATGTTGCATGACCAAATCCTGGATAAAGTAACAAGCGCCAAATACCTAGGAGTTGAGATTAATATATTACTGACAATCTCCACTGGGGAAAGCATATACAAGCAACTGAAGCCAAGGCCAACAAAATGAGCACCTTCGCCTACAGAAACCTCAAGCTAGGGATGCCCAACATATGTCCAAGCATACTGCTACAAAAGCCTTGTACGGCCAGTGCTAGAATACTCAGCAGTGGTGTGGGATCTGCACCAGTAACATCTTAAATCCTCACTGGAGATGGTGCAACAATGCTCAGTTCGTTGAATCCTTCATGACTTCAGCTCTAACTCTAGTGCCTCTGCAGCGGTTGCAAAGCTCCAACTTGAGAATCTGCATTCTGCAGTCCAGGGGAACGTCAGACAGAGTCAGCATGATGTACAAAATTATAAACGGATTTGTCGATGTGAACCCTGCTGCACTTCTTGAACCCAGCAACCGCAGCTCTAGAGGACATCAAGCGAAGTTCCAAAGCCCTGACTCTCGAACTGACACATACCTACACTCCTTCTTCCCATCATCAATCCGACTCTGGAACAGTGTACCTGTAAATGCATCATAAGCTACATCCCTACCTTCATTCACGTCTTCACTGAATGGATGGATAGAGCACCACATATAATCATCAAATAGATCAGTTCTTAACTTTTTACATTATGATTATCGTTATTTTTTTTCGGTTTTAACTTTTAACGTCATTTTTATACTGCTGATTTTTAATCACTAGAAAAGTGCTCGCTCCGCACGCTATTTCCTATGTCGAATTTATTCCTCGATACTCGGGGCATCTACAATGTCATAAAGAAAACACTGCGTTGGTACGTACACCGTCAGCTGTCAAACGTCACAACATACCATGTATTGGCTATTTAGGCTATTATCACTCAAACGCACGATTTACGAAGTAAATAGGTCTGGCAATAAGAACTGACACGTTCAACTTTGAGAACCTAATTTAGAAGTGTGACACATCAAACATTATTACGATTGCATTAAAAATAAACAACACGTAGTAGTAATATGTCGATTTTCGTTAATTTGTAGCAACAAGGAGACGATAACTCAGATTTATCTAGTAACTCCATCTGGCTTATAGTTGTGAACAAGAACCTACTAGCGGCAGGCGACGGAAGTTCCGAGTGAAACGTGCTTCCGATAACCATTGGACCACTCCATGGCGTGATAGTCCGTGGCCCCAAACCTGTATTATCTAAAGTTCCATCGGTGCATCACGTGATGAATTGCGAATCCCGTAACGAATACAGGTTCCTGCACATTCACGACGATCCGACGTTGTGGAAGAGGTCTTTCGTCGGCTGTGGCTGAGCCGGTCTCGTGTGCAGGTAAACATTGTTTTGTGCATTCCAAAAAATACAGATGTCGGTGACGTTTTGATATCGCCTGCAAATTACAGCTCGAGGGAGATATCAACAGAATCCAAGTAGGTGTGCAGATCATGTGTTTGCAGTTCAAAAGTATTCCTGCAGTTTCGGTTGGAAAGCTGCGTGCTTTGCCTTTGTTGACGTTACGATTTGTGTATTCCCAAAGCCAGAGGAGATAGTGATAAATGTGTTTTCACCGTTGAATGCGTTGTTCCCTCGGAAAACGCGCCTGAACGTCGATTTCTCTATGTGGCTTGGCCTGGTGTTTAGCCGTGCACGCTCGCAGACGGATACTCGAGCCATCGCAGCGACGTGCTTCAATTTGGGTTGTATGCACTTGAAATGCACCCGACATGCTCACGCTAAACGTGGTGATTGAATATTAACGATCAGTTTACACTTTCCTGGTGCAAAACTAATTCCCATTAACGGCAATCACCAGTGCCAGTGTTAGTTTTGTCAATTATCATGTCTGCACGTGGCTTCACCAGCATAAAAACCTTCGTGCCTGCTCGCATGTATGACTAGTCGTGCGGGGGGGACAGGGTACGGCTGTCATTGTCATAACACAGTGGTGCAGGTGACGTTATTGCCTATAATGGGTTGCTGTTGAGTATGTGACAATGTCAGGGACAGTGTCACAATAAACGCATGAGCTGGTGTGGACGAAATTCTAGTCGGATCTGAATAGATGTCACTCACACGAGCCCACACATTCGTTGTGACGTGTGAAACACATGATACTACCCAGATAGGCCATGTCATTACCTGGTATTTTGCACAACGACCATAATTTCGTAAGACCATATATACAGAGTAATTAGCTAGTTTAATTGCAATAAGGTTGTGAACCATGTGAATTTGGAAATATAGAAGTAGTGTTACTGTAAAATGTATAAAAGCAGCTAGATTTTAATTATATCTAGAGGGAGATAAAAGCACCAAAGTAGCAAAGTTGGGAGGCTGACATGCGGATGGATTTTGATGGTGAATGCTCTGAAAAAGGTATGTTAGTATTTACATAATCTGTCAATGTTGATAGTAACCATGTATAGGCCTGACCATGTAAAACTACAACATGAGTGAACGAGTTATATGGATCTGATTTTTGGGAAATGCAGTTACTCCTTGTTTTCTCCGCCAAAAATATAATATACAGCTACTAAATATTTTCTGCTTTGGCTAACATGAATTGTTGGGTATAAATATTATTTAAACAAAATTGTGTGGTGAACATAAATGTATAAGGTGTTTTAAAACCCAAACAACTGACCTTTGTACACTATTTTGTTAACTCTAGCATTCTGCTAGGCAGATACGAACTTGATACTTATATTATATGGGCAGCATACCATCAGGCCATTATCTGAACCAATCAGAGTTGGAGACAATGTTATCTTGGTTTTGTTTTTTATTGTATTTAAAATGACAGCAATGAGGGCAGACCATCCTCGTAAAGTAGCTTTCTCAGTTTCAGCATCAAGTGACCAGATTATTTAAATTAGAGTCACTCCACTGGTTTTAACTTTTTACTGACTGATCAGTAGCGGTGCCAGTTGGCATATATACAGAGTGCATCTTCACCAAACTGTCGCAGGCAGTCAGCAATGCTCAGCAGTTTTTATTGTTCAGTTTATCAGGAATTGCTGACTCTTAACATGTATTAAATGCTGCAGTACCAGTAGCCTCCTGAAGTGATTAGATCAAAATCATATAATATTTCAAGTTGTCAGGTGTGGTATCTCTGGGTAAGTTTTGCTCCAGAACTGCACTAGAGAGTACACAGATCTTGCTGAGATGCCACCCAATACGCAATACTCAACACGTCTTGAACTCTAGCAGTCAGGTCATGGTGACTTATTGTCCCCAGTTGTAATTTCCTGGCAAAATGTCCCTGACATGCTTCGTACACTGTAAAATGTATTAGTGATTATCATCTACAGTAACAAGAAATCTGTTGTACAATACTGCCATTGTAGAAATCATTCTAGCAGGCTTCAGTGTGTTCCTCAGTGACTGGCTGTGTTGCCCAACTTGCCGTCAGAATTGTTGTACTAATTTCATACAACTTTGGTGTGCAACTCGCCTAGCGCAAGATGCATTGTCTACATGCATTGTGCCAGTTCAGTGCTTTTCTATATGCCTAGTAATAGCTAGTATGAATATGTGTACCGGTATATATATATATATATATATATATATATATATATATATATTTCTGATATTTATATAAAATGTTACATTTTCTTAACAATGGTATTGAACTTGATGAAAATACTGCTGATGTGAGTGTGTTGGCATAGTGCGTAATCAACAGTCACCGTTGCTGCTTCCTGTAATTGTTGCTGGCTCATTTCAGCCAATCCACCAAAGTCTCTGTTACATGGTTGCAAATATTGTGTAACCGGATTTGTTTGCCATTGAGTACCATAAATGATACTGTGCAGAAATTAAATAAAGCTGCTCTAAAAAGAGATGCTCTGTTCACATACTGCTATTTCAATATTGATATAATACAATTGTCTAATTGACCCCCCCACCCAGCCTGCTTTGCTGTGGTTATTGTCAACGTAAATCACAGGTTCTGGACTGTCTGAGGTGTACAAGACCTTCCATTGATGCATTGTTATGTTATTCATTATATTTACATTCTACTTCCTAAGTGACTAGATCATGCATTGTCAGGTTGTCTTAGCCACTGCAGTTGCATTAGTCACGTTCATATTTCAACGCTCTCTGTCGGATGCGTCAATTCCATTTTGTCAGTTCCATTCAATAAAAAATCCACCCCCTGGAATTTATCGATTCCAACTGATCAGTTGCAAATCCAATTCACAGTCTTTGTACAGCATAGATTGTGTATGTCTTTGTAGTGAGTCAACATACCCGGTACATTTTGTGTATTATTTGAAAGTCTGAGGTGAAAAGATTTGTTAAAATTTGAACAAAGGTATTGTAATTGAGTAGAGTACTAAAGACCATAGAAGTTTATTACATCACTGCCTTTTGTCCAGAAGAATTTTTGATGTGTTCATTGTGTTTTGGTTGGTAAGTTGCCTTTAACAACGTGCGTAGGCAGATGGTACCATTTTCGGGGATACAACAAACAGGATAGTATATAGTATGTTTGTCAACAACTCCATTGATAACCTTGATGCCCTGCAGCAATAATATTTATGGTTTTAGAGAACTGGTATTCCTCACTGAAAATTATTTTATAAAAAAGTGAGTAATTGTGTAAATATCTTTACTGGACGCTTGTGGTCTCTATGGGTGAGAGCCCATTAATGTATGCAACAGTGATTTTATATCATTTAGTTATATTGAATTATTATATTAACTTATTTAAATATTTTTAAAGTGTATTTGTATTTATATGAGCGTTTTAGTTTTTAACCTAAAAAAATCATATTTATTATCTGAACCTGTGCATTAAATTAGTCAAACTCTATCAGAATCCAAGTGGTGGTGCTTAATGTTACATAGTTAATTCACTCATATTTCACAAGACTTGTAAAATGGCGTCTGGCGTTTATGTCAGAGCTGGTGCAGATATCTAAGTCACTGCGGCCACAGTTTGACTTTTGGACGATGATTGACCTGTCCACTAACAACGGTGGATTGATCAATAGTCTATTTCAGTTGGTTAATCCACAACTGTTGCCTTTCTCCTTTGTGATGTCAAGTGCCCTCAATGCTGAATGTCTTCATATACGATGTGCTACATGTTACACAATACTTAGCACACCTCTACAATGACATTGTGTTCTCGTGTGAGATCGAAATTACCACAAACTGATCATGTGTGACATCGTCATTACCACATTGTGTTCTTGTGTGAGATCGTCATTACCACATCACCAGGAGTTGTTTCTAGGGGTTTGTAAAAAAAATCACTATTCCAAAACAAATTTCATCCCTGTCCCCCCAAAAAATTGGAGGCACTGCATTGCCATTTGTAATGGCAAGCCAATTATTGCAACATTTTAACTGAGGAAAACTATTTGAAATGTATACCTTTAAAAAAACGTTGGTGATAATCCAAGTGGACATTTGACCCACCCACACTCAATATTTTTTGTATTATTGGAATTTGTCTAAATTTGTCTAAAAAGTGCCCTCCTAACTATGCCAGTTAGGATGGCACTCGGGTGAACCTGCTCTGTAGATTGCTGGGCCTTATCCTTGAAAGACTTACGAATTGGAAACTCAAAGTATTCCATAAATATGACGGCAACACTGCTTCGGAGGGGGGTCAACCAAACACCAAAAACAACTTGGCAAATTTAAGATTATAATGCAAGCCAACCAGTCTTGTCTGAGATTCAGCTGTGATACTTCAGTAGGGCTATTCAGTATATACCCAGATATTCCATGAGTGATCCCCCATGACAGTTTTATTGGTGTATTTACAGAGAACCTGAGTTATAAATTTCAAGGATAAAGGCACTGACGTCTATGCAGTCCACCCATTGGTGCAACATTTTGCATGTCTTCTTGCTTAAGTGCTCTAAGTGTTAAAACAAGGATCTCTGTTTGAGAAGCACTTGTGTATAGAAGTGAAATTGAAGTGATTAGCTACGGGGGCGAGACTCACATTCTGTTTCTACCTCAGTCTGGTTCGATTTGAAGAGTTTAGAAATGTTAGTTACACTATGCAAACAAGATACAATTACAGGAATTTGAATACGTTTTGTTTGCAGTGTAACATTCTTGGAACGGCCATGCAGTTGGTTAGATTTTATGTCGGGGCATTAATGGGAATATGAACCGAATCCTTATTCGTGCTGTGGAAATTTATTAAGGTTGAACTAAATTGTTGGTGTCCCCTGATAAAACTGTTGAACTCGTATACCTGCTTATAGAGGAAGAACTGTATTTTAGTCGTAATGAAATAAATGCCAAATATGGGAAGGAGTGACAGTGACATTGCATGTTTTTGAATGCCGACACACACACACACCCACCCACCCACCCATTCAATGATGCAGAATAAAATTTCCAAATATCAGTGATTGCTATTGAACAGTGCTTGCCAGTTTCATACCCTAATTCTGTTCGTGCTGTCTCTGTTTTGCTAGGCATCATGGGTAAAGGAGGTCAGGGGGTCGCTCCGGAGGAAGGCATCCGGAGTATCTGCTGGGACGAAGTCAAGCAACACCAACAGAAGGGAGACTCATGGGTTGTCATAGATGGCTACGTTTATGACACGTCAAAGTTTGCCAGACGCCACCCTGGTGGCAACGTCATTACTCACTGGGCTGGACAAGATGCCACAGTAAGTAGAAAATATAGTGGATTTGTCCACGTTTTGTTGGTTCTGACTGCAGTGTTACTAGTGACAACGGATCGGGTGAGAATGGTCACAGCGGTCTCCCTAGCATTTGTGTAAGGGAATGGAAGGAACGAGAGCATCTGATTCCAATTAAACTTTAAAAACAAAAGAAACAAAAGGGTAACCAAGATTTGCAGGGTACGAGTGCTCCAAAGGTGTCCCCTACAAGATATTCAATGGTTTCAAAAGTATTTATTGTCAGTGTTCTAAGGGTAAATTACCATGTTTATTAAATAAATAAATAAAAGCAACGCATCTTGTTATTACACGTTATTTTAATAAATCAACGTTCAGTTCAGGCATAAAATGTTAAAGTGATAGTCCTAATGGTTTATACCCAAGGACCAATAGCCTGTGGCTGTTTCACTTATACCCCGTTCACACTAGTAGTTTTAATCCGGTGCGAAGCCGGCTTCGCTTCAGTGGAGCGTTTACACTACAAAATTTAAACCGGATCAGTGAGTTAAACCGGATTAAACTACACCACCTCCTTGAGGTGGTTTCGCACCGGTTTAGTTTTACTCCGGTTCAAATTGCTAGTGTGAATGCAAGGGGGATTAGCGCCAAGATTTGACCTGATTAATGCCAGATGTTGCGGCTGGTGATCGTTGCTGCCCACTGAATTGTGGTATAGTTACGCAGGGCTTCATATTTGAGGCGAGCGATCGCTCTCGTTCCCTATCGCTTGCGCAAATCAATAATCTAGGGAGCGATTTATTGCTCGCGTCAATTGCTAAAATCGCTCGCTGCCTGCAAGTGTTCGTCTTGACAAGGAGTTTCTTGGGTATTAGATTCACTAGGAAAGTCTACTCTCTTTATAACACAGTGTTCGGACTCCAATATTCAGAGTTCACATATCATCCATCACCGGGGATGGCGATCGCAGCCTGCTGCACCAAGATTGCAAAATCGCCATCGAAGCTGGCCACACGGTTTATAAAGAAGTTATCAAAAGAGTGGACCAGCGTCAGTGTGTATTATCTTTAAATGTCACATACTGTTGTATGTCGAACTGAATAAAATACATATATACATGTACAGTTATGGAATAGATAAGGAATCAACAGTATTTCGTTATGATTGTAATGGGAATCGAAAATAATAACCTGCATCCGAGCTACCGAACACACATAAATATATGTGAAAAAATGTACTACATTAACGTTATATAATCAATATTGACAAGTATATGTGTATGTGTTTTATAAAGCGTTATGTCCAGGGTTGAAAAAAATCGGATTTTTTTTATTTATTTGATTTTTTAAAATCTGGTATACACAATGTCATAAAATATTTGACTATCAGGCTATCTCGTGTCAATACAGCTACACAAGTGTGCGCACTTTGTGCTTTTGTATTAAAAAACACAAAACTTTATTGATCTCGATGCTTGAAAACAATTATTTGTGCTAAATTCATATAAATCAGCGAATAAAAAACCAGAAGTCAGAAAAAGCATAAATCAATGATTTTTTTGGAGTGATTTAAATCAACAACAACCCTGGTTATGTCAAGCCTGGTTGTTATAAAAAGTTGAAATAATTGGAACAAAGTTGTAAAATTAAAAAAGATTGTCTGTACGGCTTGCCATAAATAGGTCGAATTCCACCGGTTTCCTCGACTTGCACGACATGGTTCAGATGTTCAATATTCGTAAGTTTTTCACTCAAAACAACTGTTTTAATAATTTGTTTGCATTGAATAAATGAAGTAGCTGTTGGTGTTATTGCATATCGATCTCAAAATGTTAGCATCATTTGACCTAATTAATGCCCCGCCCACTTGCTACTCTGTGGTCATTAATCAAAAGAACCGCATTAGTTGATGAGAACTACTCCGGTTCAGGCTGTTGCGGTGTGAACACAACGGGGTATCTGAACCAGCTTAGTTAATGCGCATTAACTAATCCGGCTCGAAACCTGTTTGTAGTGTGAACGGGGTATTAGTTTCACACTTTTACGTTGACTCGTCTCGGTTTCTGCATCCAGATCTGGCAAGCTGCTTCGAAATCGGAGTGGTCTGGGTCAGGCCCCTCCAAGGTTGTTTGATTTAAATCATTTCATTTAAATCATGATTTAATTCACTCCAAAAAAAAATTTTTAAATCATCAATTTATGATTTTTTTACTTCCGATTTCTTTCCGCTGATGTATATGAATTTAACACAAATAATTGTGTACAAGCACCGAGATCAACAAAGTTTTTTTTGTTTTTTAAAACAAAGCGTGCACACTTGTGTAGTTGTATTGTCATCAGATCAAGAGTTTATAAATACAAACATCTATAAAAATGTCTATATACCAGATTTAAATAAATAGAAAATAAAAAAAATCTGATTAAAATTATTTTTAAATCCGATTAAAAAAAATTCACCCCTGGGCCCCTCTATTACCAGCAACAAGCGAGCGTTTAGTATTTTGATCGACAAACTGTTTCTTGATTTCGTTTAAATTCTGCCAAGTGTCGAAAAACCCCTGTTGACGCTGGAATCAGCTGGTAGATCTTGGCCAACACTGCCAGATTTGGGAACACTTGGCCTAATGGACGTTCTGTTGACAACAACCTCATCATTTCAGTTGCTGTCTTTCAGGCAAGGTTCTGGTCGGCAACAACCATGTATTTGTAGAGTTGCGTATATTTGTAGAGTTGCACCTGGGTCTTGTCAAGCTGAGACGGACCATCGTAATGAGGCAGAAATGCATCGATTCTGTCATTTCCATGCTGGTTCAGTGCTGCTTGGTCATTCCTGGGAAACTGACATCAACGTTGGCAAGTTTAACCCGCCCCTCGGGTTATACCCGGGTTTAACCTGGATTGGGCTAAGCATCCATTTTGGGCTAAACTGGGTTAAACCCAGGTTAAACTATTTTTCAGGCATATTTTATCACAATATGAAAGAATAAAGTCTTAGTTGGTGAGTTGAGCTGTACTTTATTTAACCTGCAAGCTGACACCAGACTATACTGGTGCAGGTTGTCTGACTTGAATTACTACACTTCTTGGAAGAAGACTCAGCTAGCAATTCATGGCACTGTCCATTGAGTGCAACAAAGGCATTTTATGGCTATGGCTAACTGATAAAAGTCCCTTTTATTATGGACTCCCTGGCCTGGTTTAAACAAATAAAAGGATTATGGTCTGAACTGTTAACTAGTACGAGTTGTTTGCATAAGGTGGATATTAACTTGGGGTTTCTGGCTGGGGAAAAATACAGCCAACTGAAGGGAATTCTTTGTAGCTTCTATGCATTCAGTGTGCAGAAAAGTTGTTTCAATCATACAGTGATATCTAGACACATTGACAGACTTATTTAAAGAGCAATTTTCATCTTTTATTGCATGAATAATGTGACACCAATGTTAAACCATCATCAATCCACATGCCACTTGTAGTAATGTTGACAATGTCTTCCCAATAATATCATCCTCGGTTCTCAGAGTAAAGCCCAGTTTAACCTGGGCTAAACTAGTAAAACCCAATTTTACTATATGTGGCATTTGGCGAAACATTTACTAAAAAATTTAATTGTAAATTGCGTTTTGTCTTATTACTTTTCACCTGACATTTTCTCCATGAAGAAGGCAACTTTTCAATGAGCAAGTTAATTTTATATTATGCGCTTTTCCCTGCTGAAAACGTAGGTATATAACATACTCAAGTATCTTAGATAGTAATCTTGTTGTGAACAATGTTGTACTAATACCCCCATGCAAGTCTACACAATTTGCAGCGACTGTATGGAATTAGAGAATACGTTATGTCAACCATGCCAAATGTTGTCACTCACTTCTTATAACTACCAGACTAATAAAATAAAGTAATGAAATTTAATAAACATTTCAATACGAATTTTATTTGTGAAATAGTTAGTTGTTGAAAGAAACATTAGGTTTTATGCCGCCGTAAACTGCGCGCCATGGGCGAAAATGGATGCCGTCCTCGATTCACTCCAAATCGAAGCCTCCAAAGTTCACTTTCACAATCAACTATCACAGTCAAATATGTTAATCAGAATGTCTTGACACGCTATATTGTCAATGGGTTTGTCTGCTTCCTTAGTATCACCAGTATGAAGTGAATTGGCGTAATATCCTTCAAAAATTGGTTACGATCCGCGCCTTCGTCCGCCATCTTGGCTTCGAAATAGCATGGGGTGTCCTCTTTCCACAATGTTTCTTCGGTATTCCCCAATGACAACAAGATACTGACGTCATTAAATATGAATCATCCAATAGGCATCCATGTTACAAATGCGAGGGGTTTCCCCAGCAAGTGCGAACCACGACTAAAATCGTATCCCGGATACAAAGGGTAACTACGACTGAAATCGTATCCCGGATAAAATGGGTTAATTGGTACTTTGGGTAGTGGCTTAAATAAACAGATGGCGGATATTTATATCGTTGTCAACAGATAGCGGGCATACTCATAAGAACTCTTAAGGGATGGCGGGCCCGTCATCGCTTACTATATGTAGCGAGACCATTGGATCATGAGTGCGCGTGCCATCACACATGCAGAGGTGGCTACCTGTTTGCCTTAGTTTCCATCTGTAGCGTATCATGCTCTAAGTCTAATTTAGTCTACCCACAAATCTAGAGGGCTGTTTAGTGGTCTGCTTAACCACTTTACTTGCGGGAGTGAATGACTAAGTTCATATCTGGCCTTATTTGGAGACGTAAACCTGTCTCTTCAGTTCATCGTCTGTTTCATTTCACACAAAAATTTAATCTAGACATGCTAGGCTTTGCTAGCTTGTTTGTGCAAATGTGTCGCTTAGTTTTGATGAAATCACCAGACAAACTATTAAATTATTTTCGACTTTTTGTCAAGGAGCAAAAGTGGCTCCTCTGCCTCTATATACCATGCCGCCTCAGCCTCTATATACCATGGCGCCTCTGTCTCTATATACCATGGCGCCTCTGTCTCTATATACCATGGCTCCTCTGCCTCTATATACCATGGCTCCTCTGCCTCTATATACCATGGCTCCTCTGCCTCTATATACCATGGCTCCTCTGCCTCTATATACTATGGCGCCTCTGCCTCTATATACTATGGCTCCTCTGCCTCTATATACTATGGCGCCTCTGCCTCTATATACTATGCCATAAGACTATTCAAACTTTTGCGAGTCGCCCAGTCCAATTATCAAAATACTTTTGATGATTTTAACAAAAGTAAGCACTTTTCTGTTTAGACGACTGCACATATTACTACACGTATAGACTATTCGCCACTACACTAAACTGGGGTGAAATGGCATGATTCCATTGCATCACAATGCCAAACGCACAACTCAAACTCAGTGCGCAAAAAATATGAATTTGTCATCCGCACATGACACAGTGAATCAATGTTAAATGGTACCGGAGATGTGCGTTGTGAATTTATGTCTTCAGAGCGGTTGAAAGACGAAGTGGAACAATTACTAAAATTATCGTTTTCAATGTCTGATCAACTTTTACACTCCGTGTCAACCCATAAATTTTCGGTAGTTCAGATCCAGGTTATTATTTTCAATTCCGTTTACTGCGTAGTCGGTCAATCGGATCGTAGGAAAATATTGTTGATCCCTTAACTATTACATAACTGTACATGTATTTTATTCAGTTCGACATACAACATTATGTGACATTTAGATGAGACTTGAATTATGAGTCTACGAATTCCCAGCTTAGCTTCTCCGACAATAGAGGTGCACAACATATATTTTATTTAGACATTTCAATACCGAAGGGTCTATGTGAAGAGCGTGACTGGCTTACGTGATGGGAAGCATACCCGTGTTTCCCACTTCACTATAAATAGAGGCTAGTTTGTCTACTTAGTATAATCTCACGGAATCTCTCATCTCCCGGTACCAAGGGAGATGATCGGCAACTTGCAATTGTATCTGTATGTGTCAGTAGCGCTGTAACCTATGGAACAATAAAAGCCTACGCTGTAGGTCGAACCTGGATAATACACCAACGTGTATGAGTTGTCTTATTCGACATCACGCCAGGGCTGACTGCTGAATGAAGTAGGTAGAAGGTCCTGACGTGAGACAGTTAAGAGAGACCGGTAACAGCAAAGTTACAAGTTGACGCGAGCGATAAATCGCTCCCTAGATTATTGATATGCGCAAGCGATAGGGAGCGAGAGCGAGAGCGATAGGGAGCGAGAGCGATAGGGAGCGAGAGCGATAGGGAGCGAGAGCGATCGCTCACCTCAAATATGAAGCCCTGGATTCCTATAAGTTGCCTGGCTTAGCAGGAACTTGAGGTAGACCAACTCTGTCTACTCCAGTCATTAGGGGACTGGACCAGCTCTGGTATTCTGTCCTCTTGTATCACTAGGGGTTGCAGGAAGGGGGACTGGACCATTAGTGGGCTGTAGTGACGGGGACTGGACCAGCTCTGGTATTCTGTCCTCTTGTATCACTAGGGGTTGCAGGAAGGGGGACTGGACCATTAGTGGGCTGTAGTGACGGGGACTGGACCAGCTCTGGTATTCTGTCCTCTTGTATCACTAGGGGTTGCAGGAAGGGGGACTGGACCATTAGTGGGCTGTAGTGACGGGGACTGGACCAGCTCTGGTATTCTGTCCTCTTGTATCACTAGGGGTTGCAGGAAGGGGGACTGGACCATTAGTGGGCTGTAGTGACGGGGAATGGACCAGCTCTGGTATTCTGTCCTCTTGTATCACTAGGGGTTGCAGGAAGGGGGACTGGACCATTAGTGGGCTGTAGTGACGGGGACTGGACCAGCTCTGGTATTCTGTCCTCTTGTATCACTAGGGGTTGCAGGAAGGGGGACTGGACCATTAGTGGGCTGTAGTGACGGGGACTGGACCAGCTCTGGTATTCTGTCCTCTTGTATCACTAGGGGTTGCAGGAAGGGGGACTGGACCATTAGTGGGCTGTAGTGACGGGGACTGGACTAGCTCTGGTAATCTTAGCTCATGTCATTAGGGGGCTGCAGGGAAGACTAGCTCTGTCAGTTACAACTGATGATTAAGCCCTGGTGTAGTGTAGAGTTACTGCCATGTTCTATATGGCTGGCTTTATTGATCATCTTTGCCTCTGCTTCATCCCAGGCTTCTACATTCACAAGGCTGGCCAGACTGTTGCTTTGATAGTGGACACTGTGATGGAACTGTCTGATGAAATGGTGGCTCCTTCACCTCTGACCCCCAGGACATCCTAGTGAACAGCAGCTATTACTGTTGTTCCACTGATCTTTGTTTCAAGATCTGTACTTGATGCAGCATAGGGGCCTACTGGTGGACAGCCCAGGGCAGCTTCATTAATGCCCAGTTACTGTCACTGCTGAGGCTATGACCCAGATCCACTCAGTTACCCCCATATCGGGTGACTTCATGGTGTGACATTCTTACCCCTTCTGGGCCAAGTTCACAGTGAGTTGGCATTGCAAACAAACAATGTAGCCCTATACATATTCTGTGGAGTAAGTAGTGGAATGGACATGCATGTCCAAGTTAGTATGTCAAGGTTGTTTGGGGTGGTTGAGGGGGGGTGACTGCTTTGACTGATTAAGCAGGTTAACTGTGATGTTCTTTGCTTGCTTGCTGGGCTCAGCAGAACGATTGGTACATTTTTTACACTATTTATACTTGAAAACACGAATGATGCATTACTATAAAACAAAATTGGAGTTAAAACTGCACTAGTATTTATAATAATGATTACCATGCCCTTGATCTAAGCAGATGTGTGTGATTGTTTTGATGAAATTGGATCATTAAATGACATTCTCTTCAAATAGTGGTGTCCAGTTTCTGCTGAAATTGGATCATGCCATTGGGTATCATTGCAGTTGACTTGCCTCTGTTCAGTCAAATGACTGGGTCGTAACCATGGAGACAGTGGCTGGATTGTAAGGTCGTCATATTACAACCCTGGGACATTGGTTCAACGTGAACTGGAATTTTGTAAAGCTGATTTGACCACTTCCCTAATCCCCTAAATAGAGATATTTATATTGAATCCCCACCAGATGTAATAGGATTAATACCACAACTCTTGTTTACTAGTCTTGTCTGTATTTCCAAGGTTGCACTTAACGTCCTAGCTGTTAGTTAAGGTCTCAGAATAAAAGCATTCTGTAGGGGTCACCTAGCCAGTGGTCAGTTGAAGCAAAGGGTTAACGGACAGCACGATAGCGTGTTGTTCAGACCATTATACATCAACACGAGTAAATAACTGGTCAATGGACACGAGTAAATAACTGGTCTATGGACACACGTAGGCATGCTTAGTAACAACGTTGGCCTTGTTGGCGTAAGTGTTTAGCAAAATTTAACAATTGGCTGAAGTTGTCGTCCCAACATCAAAGTCCTGTGTTGACCAATGGCTAGTGAGGGTGGAGTGAGGAGCGTTACCAAAGCCCCAAGTGTACTTATGGCCCAATAATGATGCAGTGCATAGTAACAAAGTTGTCACGTTCAACCCTGTTGTATGATTATCACTATAATAGACAGAGTCCTCAGACTAGACATCACAGAGGCCTACCAGTGCTGCAGAGCCAAAGAAATAAGGTGGTCACATTAAACGCTAGGCCTATGCAATGATTAATTATCTACTCTCAAAGGCATCAGTTGATACCTGTCTTGCATTATCAGCTGCAGAGATTTGCAGGTTTTGTTCAGCAGAGAAACATTGGTAATTTAATTAAATCAACTCCGGTAGTTTACTGTTTACCGGAACGAGTTGCAGCCAGTGCAAATACGGTCATCTTGCTCTGTACAGGCCATCTGTTAAGTAGCTTAGTAAATCTGTCTGTTTGCAAGTCATGGCATGCTGTTACTTGTTTGCTTTAGCAGGCACCTACTGAAACTACTGATACACTGTATTCTGATTAGTTTGTGCAAGTTTCATTGCAGATTGGGCAGTATGCATTCACACTGTATACCATCTTCGAATAACGGGAACTACTGCTAATTCTGAATTCTGCCCCTCCAATTTTCTTTTATATCTTAAGTGTTGATTCAGAAAACAATCCTTTAAAATGTTGTAATTTACATTTCAAAGAAAAAGCATTAAAAGATGTATTGTTTATTAAACATTACATCATGCAAATAGCAAGATTCTGTTCTAGTACTGCATCTTAAATGAGACAAATGTGAACTTTCCATGCACGCACAGGGAAATTCTACCATAGAATTGCTTTAACAAGATTTAACAAGATTGCCATCCCAAACAACAAGTTCCAGGTGGCAAGTGGACAAGGAAGCCATTGGCTTACTACTGCCTTCTTTAAGTTTGAAGAACATATTCCTATCAACATCCTCAACCGTTCACTATTTTAAACACTTCTATTTGGTCTCCTCTTAGTCGCCTGGTCTCTAGTGTTGTCAAACCACATTGTAATAAGCGACTTTTGTAACTAAGGTCTCTCAATTCTGGAATCATTTTGGTTGCTCTTCATTGTATTCTTTCTAGCTTGTCCATGTCCTTTTTACGATACGGCCTCCATGCTTGAATACAATATTCCAGATGTGGTCTAACTATTGCTTTGTACAGGGGTACAATTAGCTGTTTTCCCTTATACATGATAGTTCTCCTAATTAGCCCTAGAATTTGATTTCCTTTTGAAGCAGCAATCCCACATTGCTCTGAAACTTTCATGTCACCACTAAATGTTACTCCTAAGTCCTTTTTTTGTGTGGTTCTACCTAGTACAGCATCCCCCATTTTATATTCTTCGTACATGTTTCCATGTCCTATATGTGTATATATTTACACTTCCCAAAATTTAATAACATTTGCCATTTTTCTTACCATTTAACTAATTTATCTAGATCATCCTGTAAACTTTGTTTATCTGTATCATTTGTAACCTTTCTGAATACTTTTGTGTCATCTGGAAATTTGAGTACTTTGCTAGATATGTCGTCTTCTAAAGCATTTATATATATATATATATATATATATATATATATATATATATATATATATATATATATTAAAAACAGTATAGGGCCTAATACTGATCCCTGTGGTACCCCACTCAAAACCGATTTCCAGTTTGAAATCTCACCATCTACTATTACTCTCTGCCTTCTGTGTGTAAGCCACTTTTCTATCCAGTTGATTACATCATTATCTATACCATGAACTTTTAGTTTAAGTAACAATCTTTGGTGTGGCACTTTATTGCTGGCAGAAACAAATATATATATATGTCTGCTCAGCCTATCTTATCCACAGTAAGGAGCTCAATGTTTGATTCGTCATTCATTCAGAAATAAAGGGCCTCCTTTCATGGTAGCTGAAGTGTTCTCTTGTTTGTGTGATCGCAGACACAACAAAGAGTTTCCCTGGTAGGTGTGTCTTAGAGGTAATCTCTGTTAATGCAACAATGGGGAGGTATCAGTTAAGAATACACTAACAACCAAATTGAGTTTACTACAATGACAATATTTTATTTACACTACAGTACTAATAACACATTCCAAACATTAAACCAACTGACAGTGAAACACTTAACTCATCTTGTCTCACAGACAGAGTCCCTGGCTCACCCCAAACTTTAAACAGCTAACAATAAACCTCAACTACCATAACACTATCTGACATACTCTCTGGCCAGTTATGACAGGGCCTGATTACACACCAGCTACTCCCAGGCAATCACTCCTGCCTCCCCACAACTCCCAGAGCCTCCTCTCTACCTAAACTTATATTACCTTTTTGACAGACTCCAGGAAAGATGAATTAGCCAATGGTTATCACCCATAATTCAGGCCAACCTCTGGATCACCCTGTAAATGATTTGAATAGATAGCTGGGCTTCCCTCAAAAGAAGGTGTCAGGTTGTGATGTCTTGTTTATGAAATTGATGACTCCAAAGAATCAGTGGTAATTAATCCTGCATTAGGGTTAATGACCACCAGATTTATCTACTACAGACATCTGATAAATGGTCCAGCTGTCACCCTGTCACAGTCCCTCAAGGGAAGTGAAGTTAGCCACCTGCATGTTTCATCACCACCCTACCCTTCTATATAATGTGCATCATTCCTAATATATGTGATGCGCCACGCCAAAACCAGGCGCTTCTCGCTAGATTTTGTTCGGCGCAGGAGCCTAAAACGCACGATGCCCATTCGAATTGTCGAAAATGGGTTAACAACGGAATCGATCAGCGAAATTATCCATCTTTCCATAAATCCATTTATATAAGCTGAAAGATTGTTCAAACTAGTAATATTTAGCACTTTATTGAAGCCCCTGATTAGCGTCGCGGTTGAGAAGTCTGAAACAACGCCATTTTTACGTGTTTTTGATCGACTGTCTTCGCTCGCTTACAAGTGGGAAATCCCACATGTTATACATGGCTGGAAAGCTTATGACGTCAACTACACGTGTGATTGGGAATCTCTTACTCTAGACCAATAGAACAGCTCCTGTTATACATAATTTATCCAGCAACAAAGTGCTGTTGTTGCTATGGAAGTTGCGAAACGCTCGCTGATTGGTCGAAAACGTAAGCGCGCATGCGCAGTCGGCTTGTTTACACATTCCTTTCGTCTTTGTTCGCCAGTTTTGCCCGCTGTTTTTGTCTTCGATTTGTTAAAGAATTGCATTACGGCATCAAAAGAAGCTTATTTAGCTACCGGGTTGGATTGTGCGAGGGGTTGCAATCTCGAAGACAGCAATTTATAGCTGCCGTGATTGAAGATTACTTCGAAAGCCACGTCGCACCCGTGGAAGTCGCCTCGGCAGGGCCCGGGGCAGGGGAAGACCATATTGAGCCTGCTCTGGTTGGCTCAGCACCAGTGGGAGAGGACTTTCCAAATTGGGGAAACTGACATTGTGTAGTGTTATTATATATGTAATATGTAAACAATGTTTTATTTTCAGATATTTCAGGGATTTACTTTAGGGGTTCGGCTCCCAGTGCTCGCGGCTGGTAGTCTCGGGGAATACCAAACCTGGTAGTAAATGAGGTGGCATTCAATAAATATTACGTTTTCCACTTTATACTTCTGCATCTTATTTATACACACCTACTGGAGGAACATACAAAATTTCATTCCATTTGGAGCATAATAAGTGCATGGTTGCTATGGGAGAAGCATTTTTTCAATGCTGTTTTTCAAAGCTGATTTTCTCAAAACTGTTATTCCAAGAATGTGTACACAAAAAGTGTAATATCTTGGCCCAGGAGTAAGATACACTATTCATGTTGGTGTAATTTTAAAGCTGTGTATCTCCTCTATTTGAATCTGTAATAAAATGGTTTTGTAAAATTGTCGAGAAGAGCCTGGTTTTGGCGTGTGGCATCACATACACACACATATATATATATATATATATATATATATATATATATATATATATATATATATATATATATATATATATATAATATATCATTCATATATATATAGGAATGATATATTATGATGATTATATATATATATATATATATATATATATATATACCACGTGTACTCTGGTTGTTTCTCCTTCATACAGTACATAGTACATGTGTATTTGTGAATGTTGTGGCCTTGACTGACCATTAAATCATTAAGCCTTGGTGTCCAAAGATTGACCTGTTCAACTCATCCTGGGTGTGGTAGGGCTGCATTCTTTGCAGCTGGATATCATTCACAGTAAGCATATATTCATTAATTTAGCACTAATCAAAAGGGCTTGGTTATCTCATCAGTGCTAGGCTTTGTCAGCACCAACAGGTGGTTTCTTTGTTCAGTCGAAGATTGCTGTGTTTGTGATGATAGATTCAGAATATTCCCGAGTTGTTTATCGTTGCCAGGAGCGTCTTTATTGATGGACAGTGCTGCCTGTTGAGTATGGCGTTATTAATTCTAGAGTTGATGTATTTACAAGACATTCTTCTGAACATTGTGGTATCATGGAAACGAGGGCATTTCTATTATACAAGATATTGGGGTAATTTGCACTTTGAAGACCGAGTGAAACTGCCTCCAGGCAGTCTATAGATCATGATGTTTAACTATATGATATATTATGAGTGACTGCATCAAGATATAAAAAACTTACATAAATCTACAAGGCATCTGTTACAGTTAATTCAGGGCTTCATATTTGAAAACAAGAGGCGAGCGATTTATCGCTAAATATGCCAAATTAATTTAGGCGAGCAATTTGTTGGTTGTTTTTTTTTATTGCTTCAGTGCTAAAAAAGACTTATACTAGTGACCTTTTTGTACCGTACCATTATTTGTTTTGACAAATTTTCCCCCTATACTGTTATTCGGCATTATACTATTATTAAATTTGAACAATTTGCCCCCCTATGCTGTTATATGGCCTATGCATTTATTTGGCACTTGAGAGTAACACTTTGTCATCAATTGAAGACTTATCTTTTTAAGCAAGCTGACTCTCCTTAGCTCTGTAGCATATCAATCCACCTGTTGAACACTTCAATATTGCTTACCAATTTTTAGATTGATTGGGTACACCTTTTGTTTTGGTGCGTCTCTGTCCTTCTGAGTTTTGTTTCTGCGAAAGAAGTTTTCTTATTAGTATATTATATATTTCTGCCAAGTTACGCCACATCATTGCTAATTATCGTGTCTACTTGCAGGAGGCGTATCGCGCCTTCCACACAGACTTCACGCGGGTGCACAAATACATGGCCAACATTAGGGTGGGCCGTCTCGAAACAACAGTGACAAACTCACCTGATGAAGAGATGAAGAAAGACTTTGAGGAGCTGAGACATAAAGCCAAAGAACTGGTGAGTAGGGTTGGAAACTGGGGAATCTGTTTGATTTTCACGTTTGACCAGCGGTTTGGCCAAACTGATCGACGATCAATTATCAGATATTATCGGTTTGTGCCCATAAATTGTGGGCATGTTGTAACATAAAGAGTGTTGCCGCCTACTAGATTCCACTACAGGCGATTGTAAATATTTTGGTCGTTCGTGACGGGTGCAATTCAAGTTAACCTGACCGCTGGTCACATTTCTGGGGTGGTCACTGATGAGTGATAATTTTTGTAATTGTTTATGTAATTCATCAATGAAAAAATGCTCAACAAAATTATAGATCGCACAAGATAGTAATCGATTAATTAATTGAAAGCATGCACCAACCACTCATCGACAAAATTCATTAACATTTGCAGATCCGGATTTTTTTTCAAGAAATGTGTATGCATATTTTAAAATGCATGTGATTTCATTATTACCAAGACCTTCCATACACCCGCTGGACTAGCTCTGATGTTGTAAACTGTGTTGTTAGCCATTTTGGCTAAAGCCCCAATTTGTTTTGTCAAATACAAATTGCTTTAGCCAAATTGTTTTAACATGCATCAAGAAAGCAACAAACGCTCATGTATTCTGTGTGCTTTTCAACGAAAATTATTTGGTGGCCAAATTGGCTAAAATGCGTAACTTTTGTTTCGCCAAATCCGATGCCATGTGGCCTATGGCCCAAATAGCCACCGGCAGCACTAGCCTGGACTTGTATACATTTTTGGACAGGTAACATCCTCACAAATCCATTGATGAAGTCATGTGACTAATAATTTATTCAAAATGGCCACAGAATATTAGGAGTACTAGTGTACTATCGTACATCACATGCAATAACAAGAGAACTACTAGTCACAGATGAATAATGGTTGCATATTTAGAAAGAACACTAATATTTATACAAAGTAACAAAGTATGAAGGTAATCAGTACATTATTTGACATTTTATAAAGACATCATTGACACGTGTAAACATCCAGAAGATTTCTATATGTGCATGCTTGCCAGCTACTAGTACTTGCGACAGTGTAAAAATCCAGATGATTTCTGTATGTATCATCGACAGAAACAGTCACTTCACTGTTGTTCATTGAGTGTCCAGACATGAGCAATGTTATATATCATTGTCACTGGCACTGTTGTCTTCACCAGAACATCTATCACTCATATTGTTGATAATTACGAGTACTTCATTTGGATCCATGCCATTGTTGCTTTATCCGGATTACAGGTCTCAAACCAAACATTTCGTGATGACATTACAACCAGGCGATGCCTACGATATGCCTCTGTTGATCAATACCCCCTCTGTGGAGCAATACAAAAGTCGTACCTGACCCCCTATGCCATCGCACAACATATTGCGTGACTGGTCTTTAAAGGTTAATTGGAACAACACTGCTGGTGAAGATGAATTTAAGTAGTAGTGGTTTATTCAATTGCTATTTTGAAGGCCTCTGTCATTGGATGGTGGAAACAGAAATGTTTGTTTTCTAGTGAATAGCTGAAAGATGCAACCATTCTTGTCTGTAAAGATAGCAGGCTGATAAAGATTTTAAATTGTGTGATAAAATTGGACACAATGGTTTTATGCTGTTTTATTATGAATTACCTATTTATCAGTACAAACCACCAGGTTAAAACATAACCAAGCATGCAGTGTGCTTGCCCTAATTACCATTCACCCACTTTTTTAATCAGCAGGATCCACAATTGTAATTAGACTAGTATGGAACAACTGAAAAGTGTCGCCATCTGGTGTTAAACAGTTGTCACCACTTTCAGCATCCATGATTATTGTAATTTGACTAATGTACAACAACTGAAAAGTGTCGCCATCTGGTGTTAAACAGTTGGCACCACTTTTCAGTTGTTTTACTACTTGTCACCAAATGACACCACTAGTGTTAAACAGTTACCTTGTTGTCTAGCGAAAAAATGTTTGGTGTACACATATAAGAACAGATTGGTTTGGTGTACACTTATAAGAACAGATTGGTTTGGTGTACACTTATAAGAACAGATTGGTTTGGTGTACACTTATAAGAACAGATTGGTTTGGTGTACACTTATAAGAACATATTGGTTTGGTGTACACTTATAAGAACAGATTGGTTTGGTGTACACTTATAAGAACAGATTGGTTTGGTGTACACTTATAAGAACAGATTGGTTTGGTGTACACTTATAAGAACAGATTGGTTTGGTGTACACTTATAAGAACAGATTGGTTTGGTGTACACTTATAAGAACAGATTGGTTTGGTGTACACTTATAAGAACAGATTGGTTTGGTGTACACTTATAAGAACAGATTGGTTTGGTGTACACTTATAAGAACAGATTGGTTTGGTGTACACTTATAAGAACAGATTGGTTAACATTTTTCCATGGCCCAATTTTTTTCAGGCATTCTGTATGCTTTTTAGGTCGAATATGATATGTCTTAGAACTCCATCCTCAACTGATTTAGCCGATCACGAATCCAGTCCATTGATGTTGTAATATGTTGTAATATGTTGTAATATGTAGTGTGTGAATAGTTTAAGTAATATCCGCAGTTGGTTTAATAATAATATGATATGTCTTAGAACTCCATCCTCAACTGATTTAGCCTATCACGAATCCAGTCCATTGATGTTGTAATGTGTAGTGTGTGAATAGTTTAAGTAATATCCGCAGTTGGTTTAATAATAATTGCAGATTTTGGTTCAAATCATCAAAAGAATTTTCTTAAGTCGTTAGATCTGGTAAGGCTCAAAATAGTGGATATCCCAAATGGTAAACACTGTGTGGGTCAATGCCGATCATGGGCGTGACTTCCATCCTCTCGCCGATCACGTGACAAAGTTATGAAATTTCACCAAGGTTGAAATTCGTAAGTTTTCAGCATTTCCATTTTCACTTCAATAAATGCTGGATCAAGCATTAAATAATTTAATAGTTTGTCTGATGATTTCACAGAAACTGCATACAAATGTTGCAAAAACGAGCTAGCATGTTGTAGTGGATACTAGGTAAGTTTGAATTTCCGCAAAATTAATTTGAAATGAGATGAGCAAAAATTCGAATTGAGGAGGACCCTTTAAGATCACATCTATAGTTTCTGGTGTGTTTCAGGGTTACTTCAAGCCATCGATACCATTCTTCCTCGTCACTGTCGGCCAGCTGATTTTCTTTGAGCTCCTTGGCCTGTTTATCATCTGGCACTATGGCAACGGTTGGTTTCCTTGGGTGCTCAGTGCCTTCCTTATCGCCGCTGGTCAGGTATGTCATATTTTACTATAATCAAGCTAGAGTATGTTTGCTAAGCTACTCCTATATGTTTACATCTGTTTTTAATTACCCTTCGTAGATTGTTTGCAATGCTATGAGAGTTTTCATCTCTGTGTACGACATTGTACATACCATCCTCTAGCACATAATATCATGCAATCTTGAAATCGGTATGCCAATTACGTCCAACACATTTAATTTTTTCATTATATGCCTACAATAACTAGACGGGAACACAGTTTATGTATGATAATAATATCATATTTGGTTCAGGACTGTAATACATGGCAGTAAAAGTACTTTATATCCCAGCATGCAATGCATGGCTAAAGTTCAGGTATGAAAAACATAGCATTTTATTGAAGGTTTGGGGTGAAAAGACTTTTATGATTAGTCAGGAAATTTCACTGATTAGTTGATTGAACAGTGCGTTTTTAAAAGAAACTTAAGGGTCATTATGTGTGCTTGTATTTTTATTTATTTTATATGTTTAATTTTTCTTTTTTACGAGTTTTATGTAAAGTGCATTGAACCTGGAAACTGCACTGTTAAAAATACATGTGTTATTGTAATTATGAAGACTGTTGTTTGCAGGCCCAGGCCGGATGGTCCCAGCACGACTTTGGTCATCTGTCAGTGTTCAAGAGTGTCTCATTGAATCACGCCATGCACTGGTTCACCATGTGCTTTATGAAGGCAAGTAACGCTTCATGTAAAACCAGCCAGATCATAATGGTATACAAATTTATGTCATGCCTAAACCCTCAAAAACCTCAAGACAAAAGCGTTAGGCAATCTCGACATTGATATACAATGTTGGCATTGTCAGCAGGTAGATGATGAATATCTTAGGAGTTACGGAAGGAAGGCAAAACTAAAATTGATATACAATGTTGGCATTGTCAGCAGGTAGATGATGAATATCTTGGGAGTTACGGAAGGAAGGCAAAACTAAAATTTATATACAATGTTGGCATTGTCAGCAGGTAGATGATGAATATCTTGGGAGTTACGGAAGGAAGGCAAAACTAAAATTTATATACAATGTTGGCATTGTCAGCGGGTAGATGATGAATATCTTGGGAGTTACGGAAGGAAGGCAAAACTAAAATTTATATACAATGTTGGCATTGTCAGCAGGTAGATGATGAATATCTTGGGAGTTACGGAAGGAAGGCAAAACTAAAATTTATATACAATGTTGGCATTGTCAGCAGGTAGATGATGAATATCTTGGGAGTTACGGAAGGAAGGCAAAACTAAAATAAGAGAAAGTCATAGTTCAAATATTTGTTTCAACTTTGTTCATAATACAGCTCATTCGTTGTTCGTCATGTTAAAGGTACAAAGGGTGTTTCGTAAAATCACGTTATGTAGTATAAACTACATCTATCCTAACATCCTCACTGCCCAAATGGGTTTTAATGAACCACAAGTTTGGAACCACATTTGGATGGTTAAGATGTGATAGATGTAGTGGATAACATTGATTTTATGATAAAAATAATCAGACTTTGGCCCTGTAGCGCTCATGCTGCTGTCATATCTAGGAAGAATGTAAATTCTTATCCACTTGTGACAACGAAGCCAAGATTAACTATGGACTTTGTCAGTGTTTTTAAAAAAAAATTTACATGATGCTTGACGAAACAGCTGCTCACCCCGGTTCCCATAAAACAAATTTATGTAGTATCTTTCATCAAAGTTTTGAGATCATCCCTCAGTGGCTGGGTCTTCAGTGTGTTGTTGTTTGTGTTTCAGGGAGCATCGTGTGACTGGTGGAACCACCTACACAATCAACATCATTCCAAGCCGAATGTGGTAAGAAATAATTACTTCTCCCGCTGTCCACCTTTAAGTTGTACGCTCTATGTATATGTAATTATGTATATTAATAGTCTGTATGGAGTCAGAGTGACTTCCTCATTGAGTCTATTTTTTTAACAATATGATAATGTTATAATGTTTGAATGTGTCGGATTGTAAAATACGTAAATAAATTTTAACGTAGACTGAATCAATGGTTGTCGCCATGATGACGAGCATGGTGAAGTTGGCCAACTGGAGCACCATTTTTCCTTTCGACGACTCATCTTGTATGGTGTGGCTAAGTACAAGTAAATACAAGCACAATTGAATGCAGCATTATACATGGCTTGAAGGCTTCTTGCATCAAGTTGATCCAGTTTTTAGACAGTGACCAGCCCATCCACGTTTCCCCCCAGAAGTGTAGGACCACAATTTACCTCAACTTATTGTGTTGTTCCCTGCAGATCAACAAAGACCCAGACGTCAGGTTGGAGGCACTATTTGTGGTCGGCGAAGAAATGCCAAAGAGGGTAGGTACAAACACAGTTTTTTTTACTTTGATTTTTTAGTATTTACTTAAAAAGTGGTGTACAGTCGCGCCTCGTTATTACGCGGATTCGGATATAACGCGGTCGGTCGTGGACCCCGATTTTCTGCCACCAGAGGAAAATGCCAAATGGGCCTGCTTAAACCTACTTAGAATTGCTTTGAAAATTTTCAAGAAACATTGGGCAAACAATGTCGGTGAACAAGAATCAACGTGTTGTTTGTTTTGCGCTGTCGCCGACATCAATCGCTGTCGCTGGCTTCGCTTCGACGGTTTGTAAATTGCAATCGAGATTCACAAATGTGCCTCGCATAAGAATCAGATAAACAGTTTTGAATGCATTGAGTATGCAATACCAACATAACACTTGGGTGAAATGACGTTTCCATTACATCGTAAATTTAATTGTTTTCGCGATGCGAAACCAACTAGCCAAATTCCTAACCCAAGGCTCTACCGGTGCGCGAAAATACGAATTCGCCATCCGCATATGAAACGATGAATCTATGTTAAGTGGTGCATAATAAATTTATGCTTCTGTTGAGATTGGTTGAAAGAAGAAGTGAAACAATTATTAATTCTACCTATTGTCGTTTTCTGTGTTTTATCAGCTAACATACTGCATTTGTCAAATCATATACATTTTCGGCTGCTCAGATCCAGGTTATTATTTTCGATTCGTAGGCCTATTGGTCCAGTACATCATCATCATAGTAGATCTGTTCCATAACGGTATATGTACATGTGGTTTATTCAGTTCACGAATCAACAGGGTGTGACATTTAAAAATAATACACGTTGATGCTAGTATAGAAAGTTTAATAAGTTCCATAAACTGCATGTTGGCGTATAAAACAGTGCTGCAAGCTCACAGGGCTTCGACAGCATTCATCATAGACTTGGTGCGGCAATCGCTGTTGTTTAGTAGCTCCCTGGTGGCAGTTATGAGAACACCTAACACGCCTCGCGTACAGCGCGGTCCGATGTCATGGACCCCGACCACTGCATTATAACGAGGCTCGACTGTATCAAGAACAGGCATTACTGTTGTAATTTTGTTATTTATATATTTTTTTTCATTTCAACGTTTTGACATGTATTAATTCAACTGTTTTTGTTTGCCAAATAAACATTGATATGAAAATATACATTAGTTAATCATAATTTATGTAACTAGCAAAAATACCAAGTTCATAGAAGGTAATTCAGTCCAATATTCTCTACCCGAGGGCGCTACATACACAGAGATTGCAGGGGACCTGTTTATGTTACTTGGAACAATCGTAGAAAACACGCATAGTGTTGCAAAGGGTAATTCTTAGAGGAGGAGTAGCATAACAAACATACATACACTGGCTTGATTTTAGTAAGATTTCACAAGAGAAATCAATTACGGCATGATTTAAAAACCAGAAATACATAATTTTGCTTGTGATCAGTTGTGTGATTGGACCCAGTCCTAATGGAGACCAGTAGACGCGTCTGGGAGTATTTGACCGACTCGTGACTGCCATGTTAGTGAGACTCTTAGATTTTTGTCATTATTAGGCCTCGAGGAATGCCATGTTAGTGAGACTCGTAGATTTTTGTCATTATTAGGCCTCGAGGAACTAAGATTCCCTCGTCATATTGTTGAGATTTTAGTGACTGGTATATCTTCCATATGAATCAAGAAACTGACATTTTTGTGGAGCTGAGATTTTACACTACTCAGGCATAATTTGGCACTTGTTAAATATGGTACAGGTGAAATGTGTGACATGCTCTTGCAGATGGCAAAGAAGAAGAAGACTATGCCGTACAATTGGCAGCAGAGTTACTTCTTTGCAAGTAAGACAACAGGACTAGAAGTCAAATATGTATAGTCATCTTTAGAAAACCAAAAAGTATTATTTGTATTCAGCTTAAAGCTAGATCGACTGTTTAAGCCGTCTGCTTACAAGTTAAATGAGAAGTTGACGGAAGTTGGCTGAGCTGAACACGTAAATGGGGGTGCTTCTAAAAAATTATGAGTCGAATGTGGGTATGGAATTCCCCCCCCCACATGTCACAAGTTCTCCGTAGAACCCAATTGGCTTCACAACATTCTGAGATTGTGAGCCTGGACAATGTTTTTGTGATATTCTAGTACAAAGGTTCTTTACCATGGGTATGTGTGCTGTGCAAGTGGTTGTCTGTGGGTATGCATAGGTTGTCTAGGAGGTATGCAGAGGTTGTCTAGGAGGTGTGCAGAGGTTGTCTAGGAGGTATGCAGAGGTTGTCTAGAATGTATGCAGAGGTTGTCTAGGATGTATGCAGAGGTTGTCTAGGAGGTGTGCAGAGGTTGTCTAGGAGGTATGCAGAGGTTGTCTAGGATGTGTGCAGAGGTTGTCTAGGAGGTGTGCAGAGGTTGTCTAGGAGGTATGCAGAGGTTGTCTAGGAGGTGTGCAGAGGTTGTCTAGGAGGTGTGCAGAGGTTGTCTAGGAGGTATGCAGAGGTTGTCTAGGAGGTATGCAGAGGTTGTCTAGGAGGTGTGCAGAGGTTGTCTAGGAGGTATGCAGAGGTTGTCTAGGAGGTATGCAGAGGTTGTCTAGGAGGTATGCAGAGGTTATCTAGGAGGTGTGCAGAGGTTGTCTAGGAGGTATGCAGAGGTTGTCTAGGAGGTATGCAGAGGTTGTCTAGGAGGTGTGCAGAGGTTGTCTAGGATGTATGCATAGGTTGTCTAGGAGGTATGCAGAGGTTGTCTAGGAGGTATGCAGAGGTTGTCTAGGAGGTATGCATAGGTTGTCTAGGAGGTATGCAGAGGTTGTCTAGGAGGTGTGCAGAGGTTGTCTAGGATGTATGCATAGGTTGTCTAGGAGGTATGCAGAGGTTGTCTAGGAGGTATGCAGAGGTTGTCTAGGAGGTATGCAGAGGTTGTCTAGGAGGTATGCAGAGGTTGTCTAGGAGGTATGCATAGGTTGTCTAGGAGGTATGCAGAGGTTGTCTAGGAGGTATGCAGAGGTTGTCTAGGAGGTATGCAGAGGTTGTCTAGGGGTACTCACAGGTTGGATGAATTGCAATAATTTTGCCTCTTAGTGGTCCATGAAAAAGAACATCTACTTCTGTAATATTATCAACCTCACAGAAAATCATCTATGCGAGTATTAAGCACTAGTAGAATTTTTTTTCACCCACATTGGATTGTCATATTTTGTGCAATTGTTGCTGATACACTTATCAATGGGGGCAGGGTGTTATACACGTGTCAATGGGGGAGGGCAGGTGGATGGGTGGCCACACCCTTATGATGGGATTATCTGAGGGCTCGGGGGGTATGCGGGGAGAATAAGGTAGAGAACCCATGTTCTAGTATGCGCGATTCTTCTGTTTCAGTCGGCCCGCCCCTGCTCTTCCCCATCTTCTTCCAGATCATGACCATTAGACACGCCATCATTCGCAGGAAGTGGAATGTAAGTAACTGAACAAGAACACAACACCAATTTTGTGCAATATCAGACATTATTGTTTTGAAATTATCCCTGTCTCTTAATAGTTCCATTAATTAAGAGGTGTTTTGAGAATCCCCTTGTGCATGAAATTTGGCTGCCTCGTACATTCCTGGTCGCACTTCAGCCAACATAATACAAAATGCCTGCTAGCACTCCACGTCAGCGCTTTGTGTGAAATATGATCGAAAATAAACTGTTTTTTTTCCCAGGAAAATACATAGTTGTATGACAGTAAACGAAACATTACTAACGCCCAACTCCTCCATGAAACCAATTTCATGTAAACATCGATGTTTTGAGAACGTCGTTTAATGGCACTATTAAGAGAATTTTATGTTCTATGGCCGTAGAAAAGTGTTTGAATAAACTGATGTTCTCCGTTGGAAAGGAAATGATGTTTCAACGTTGTGTAAAGGTTGGGGTTGGTGAACTGTAGCCATCCTTCTTTGCCCTTCAGTCTTTGACTCACAAGATTCAAGTCTGCATCTGCAGCCACCCAGTAATGCACCAGTCATATTAGGTCACATTGATACATCCACGGTGACAATAACAATGGGGAGCAGTAGTTCATTGGCTAGAGCGCTGGACGTCAGTTGAGATGACTGTTTCAAAAATGTTGCCGTTTCATTCACTCCACTTTCCATGTGTCTTGGAGGAAACACTAAAAGCCGTTGGTCACTTCTACCGGGTATCTATGTCGGGAGAAGTAAAATCTCCCACTTGGGTTAATTGGACTCGTAAGGTCTAATATGTATTGCACCAACTGTGTGTGGGAATGGCACTGAATCAGCTGCTGACAAAACAGTTGCTCTGGTGATGGACCAAGGTTCCATGAGCACCTTGTCTAGATGATACTGGTGCTATGTAAGACATCATTATCGTTATAACCAAGATGACCTCTGTTTTCAGGACATCTTCTTCATGGCTTGTTTCTACCTGAGGTTTGCCCTCCTCTACTCGTCTTTGATGGGTGTCTGGGGCATGTGCAAGTTCTACTTCATCATGAGGTGAGTCATACGTTTCGTCAGCTAGCTGCGTAACTGAAAGAAATATTAGACGAGTTGTACTCATACCCCATGTTGTCTGTTTCTCGACACCATAAAAATGGAGCCCACTCTGTACCTGTTTTTCGGTAAAAAAAATTCCCAACAAATTGTATTTTGTGATCTCAAGTGTTTGTCTAAGAGGCAAAGTCAACAAAAAATATATGTAAAAAGCAGTAATTACTAGTGCTGTTACAGTTCCAGTTTTCTTGGTGACAACGTATTATTCACGGGACGGGTCTGCCTCTGTTCCAGTATAGGAGACTGGAAGTCGTCTACTCTTGAAAAGGGGCAGAGTAAATTGCTACAGTTGCTACAATTGTTAAATACCCCAACAGAGAGCTAAAATAGGTCACAAGCAAATACATAACCGAAGAAAATGTATTTAAAGACAGAACAATTTAAGAATTTTCGTCGGCCCATGTAACTGCAACATAGAACAAGAACAAGAAAATAACTTCCACATAGAGGGTCAATCATCCGAGGCTATGATAAAAATATTTTTGTATGGAGAAATTTTTTTATTCCTAATGAAAGATGCATTTCTGTCGACAGAATCATTGAGAGCCACTGGTTCGTGTGGGTGAGTCAGTCGAACCACATCCCCATGGAAATCGACGACGACAAAGAGCGACCGTGGCTCCCCCTGCAGGTTAGATAATTAAATCTCGATGGTCTCCAGCAGTCAACATATTGCCTGTGCAATGTTGGACTAATCATGTGTTATCCTGCCCTAGAACACATACATCATGGGTGGTCACAGCCAGAGTGCTTGCTATTGGTTGTTGTTGTGAAGGGGGAACCAATATTAAGGTGGACATCCGAGCCACGATGAGCTAAGATTTTAAGTCATGTTTTGGTAAAGTAAAAGTAACGTTAAAACGGTATTTTCTTATGTAGCGAGGTATTCTGTCTGCAGGACCGGTTAAAGTGCTTTACACATGTTTGATGCTAAGTACTTTTATTATGTAATATTTTGGTGTTGACATCTTGTGTTTCAATGTTATTTTTCTGATGTCATTTTTTGATGCGTTTACCAGTTGCGTGCATCGTGTAACATTGAGGGGTCATACTTCAACAACTGGTTCACTGGACATCTCAACTACCAGATAGAACACCAGTGAGTGCCACTATTACATCATCCTTTGGGATATTAAATAATGCTAGTGTTTAAGATTAGTAATGTTTGTTGATGCTGTAGGAATTGTCTGTTAATTAAAATGCAGTTTAGCGGCGAGCTATAAATTTTCTTTTTGGAAAACTAAAAACGTTCACTCATTTTTCAACAACAGCTTAGTCCCAGAATTCAATTCCTGACAAAGGAAACTGATCGTTGTCATTATTCTTTATTGATAGTGGAAACTAAAATTTTGGGTCATAATTTTATGACGGCTATTTAGTTCAGAGACACTTTAGACACTTGTCTACTCGTGCACTATGTGACCTTGGTGTGTGCACTGTGTGACCTTGCTTGCTTGTTGCCATGGCAGCCTCTTCCCTACGATGCCACGACACAACCTGTATAAGGTGACCCCGCTTGTAAAAGAGCTGTGTAAGAAACACAACATTGAGTTCCAGAACAAGCCCATCGTAACAGCATTCTGTGACATTGTCAGGTACGTTTTTTATTTTAGATACTACACACATGTCTACAAAATACGGGTAAAATCGTTAAATTCTAAAGTTAATTTGTACAGATGCAGTAAAAAAAATGATGTCAAAGTTGTGTTATTTTTTTATTACTGAATACAGTGTGTAAAGAAATATTGTACAAAATGATTATGAAGTGGTTGTCTCCCGAGGACTTTTGTGCAATAGAAGTATTTTATATATTATTATTATAAGTATTAGACTTCACCATCTTGCTTGATGAACGGTTTGTATTACAACTTGTGAGATCTACACGTGTGCCAGAATGGCGTTGTATATGTAAAAACTAATAATACAAAATTCTTTTGTAGCGAGACTCCTTTTTTATACAGATCAGTGTGCGTTACAAAACAGTTATATATCGAAATTTAGATAAAGTACCTCACATGTCATCAGGTTGTGCCATTGCAAGAAATGTTCTGTTGTATATTGTAGGTCGCTGAAGCACTCAGGTGAAATCTGGTATTCCTACTACCAGTCTTACCACAAGTTGTAACCTGACAACCAGGTTAGGAGACTTTGCATTGGGGGCCAACGTCATGACAGACTCTACCGTCTCATGCCACTGTTGCCCACATGAGCTCGTGGCGATGTCCACAAATTTAATTATTGCAGCTTCTATCCTTTGTACACAATAGTTAGCTCACCTGAGAAATAAGTTGTCAGCCTGGCTGATCTAGGCTGGTGCCTGTTTTTTGTTGCCAAGTGTAGTAGCACTAGTTTTTGCAGAGGTCAAGATTGGTGACATTGAATGCCGGTTTGTACAAGCAGTTTGTGCCTCAATTGGTTGAGCGACACAAATCTTGTGTGTAGAGAAGTGACGTATCTAAACACTACGACTTAGATTTTAACTCGTGCCACTCCCGATTTGAGCTATGATGATAGGTCACAATGGATGCACCTGTTGATTGGCCACTACAAAATAGCCACTGACTTTTGTTCAAGTTGGGACCAGCTGCCATTTCCACTGATATGATCATAGCCAACCTCACTAATCAGTCTCGCGAGTGAGTATACATGGCCAATTCTTGCATCATGTCGGCCAAACGGGCAATTAATCTTTCCTGTAGCCTTAGGAATATTGTTAATGTCATGCCAAGCTGTTCCCGTGTGAGTATTCATCTGAGTTCTAAGTGCTGTTGTCAGCTAAATTTTTAGCTGTAAATACTGAAGGCTTTTTCAGGCACTGTTGGATCCATTGACTGGCTACGGTAGCGTTGCAGGTTGGCATAAACGCTGCAGGTTTTCTGCAGTCATCTGTTTGCCGTAGATGTGTATAGATTCATTGCAATGTAGAGTCAATGAATCATCAGCACATTCATGACTTGTTCTGCCAGTTGTGGATGTTACTAAATATTGTTTGCACTCGTATATTCTGTGCTTGTTTACATGTGTGTTTACCGCTATGTTAACCGTTATGTTAGAAGCATGTTAGGCCTTTGTATATTGATTAACCTGTCGGTAATACTGTTAACTGGCAATTTGGCCACAATATATTTGGGACAAATGAACATTGTGGACAAATATTTTCTACATTTGTGGTGCTTTGTTGAAGACTTGCGTCGTTGTTCCAGTTACGATTGTTCACCTGATTATACGTACACAAGTACAGTGTATGTTCACAATGGAAAGATGTATGAACGTATACATGAATTATGCATATTTATTTTCTTATGGCTGGAACTGATTTGCTGCCAATATGCAGCTTTTAATGCATGTGTTGGCTACTAATGCATGCTTGTGTGTGTGCATGCACGCATGTGTGCATGCACGCATGTGTGGATGCTATGGTGGAGGGAGTCAAAATGTGTTTTCACATGTTTGCCAAAAGCCTCGGGTAGTTTGCCAACTCTGTTGTGCAAAGCTTTCTTATAAACTGGCGTGATTTCAGGGAAGTTTAGAATTTTTAAACGGCTATTGTTTGAATATCTGTATGAAAGTTAAACTAGCAACATCACAAGGGTATCAGTTAAGCTCTAAACAAACATGATCCTTTTTGCAGATTTCATGATATGGTTAGCAAATTTTTGACAAAGTCAAACACTGGCATTTACTACAAAGGTGAAAATAGATTGTAGCTTTTAATTATAAAAAAATATATTTTTAAATGCATTACAAAATGGTTGGCTTAAAGAAAATGAAAACTAGATGGATTTGAATATTATGGAAATGTTGCTACAGAGTTGTCATGTGTTATGATTTATATTTACGGCAAATATGTATTGATTGTGCATGATGCAATAGTGTGTTTTTATAATGCATTGTTAGATATATTTATGGATGTATGTTGTAGATATCGAACAGCAAATTGTTTCATTTTCTGATCTAGGTGTGTAACTTTAAAAAAGAAAGTATTTGTTATTGAGATGATGTTAGGTTATGTAATTATGCCGAGATCGGTGGTGTTTATTCAGAACATCTTGTGGCTTATATCAGATGATCCATCTAAATATTTAATATGCCAGACTAGCGCAAAGTTAAGTATTTAGAAAATCATACAGGAATTTGTTGTGCCAAGGAAAGCTAGTACTGACATAGCATTGGTTTCAAAATAAAATATGTTTCTATCTGTAGCTTTAAAAACTGCATGTTGGCGGACCATTTTCTTGTGGCGCTGACCACTTCTTGTGGTGTGGACCATTTTTTGTTGCACGGACCATTTATTGTGGTGGATTCTCTATTTTATTGGCCTTATTCTAAAATGAACCTTTATATTTGTTGCTCAGTCAGTAATTGCCCAATTAGTTATATGTGAATATCTTCGTGATCTAGATTGTATTCAGAGTTCCTATTTTAGTAAAAGAATTAACAGGTTTGATGTCTAAAAATACATTCGGTGTATTTATCTGTGCTGTGGTTAAACAGACCTGTGCTTGTAAAATTTCATATCTTGTGTGAAATAAAGAACATGGTTCAACTAAAACAATGTTGTGCTTCCAACTATGGTTTGTTGTTGATGTTCAGTTGTTTATGTGTGTGTTGCCAATATAATCATAGCTGTCCTTTCGGTTCACTAGCAATCCATTCGCCTGCTCACAGAACAGACAACTGCTTCATGTGATTTAACGGTAAATATCCCCCAACATAAACTTGAGAAACCTGGATACATCCCCTAATACAGACAGAGACATCCCCACGATTGGATTACACACCCACCCCTCGATACTCTATGTAGTGATACAAACATAATATATATTATTAATTTAATTGGCCATATGTATATATTTTTTACAATAAAGGCTTCTTTGACAGAATTGCAGTATAGATGAAGGTGGATTTCTTTGGCATTCCCAGAATATGGTCAAATTGACTCTTGTATGTTCTCAATGTTTTTTTGATAGAAAGTTATCCAAAGTCAGAACTTGATGTTCTAAGATAAGATAAAATAACTAATGCACAATCGTTCCTTATTACAAGGAGCGTTACAACTCGGAAAGTTAGCAATAATTTTATCAGATGATATAAAGCAATAGAAGTAAAATGGCTTATCAAAGTAATAACTAACACCCTTTTTTGACTTGGCACATATCTGTAACCTTTGTTTATACAGCGCTGCAAATCCAGAAATTAAACCTGTTCAGAGGCACTTAAATTACAGCATTGATAATTTAAGTATTTAAAAAAATCATAAATTCATATAAAAGTGATCCTTACATATAGATAGAGTTATATGTATAAATTATATTATACCCATGTAACTACGTATAATAAAATAGAATACTAACTTTAAATATCATTGTGTCAGGAAAAAATCTAAAATAGAGTAGTGGCTAAATGCAAAAAAAAAAATTACTGAATAGATAAGGTATTTAAAACCGTTCATATGAACACAAAAACTGCTTTAAAATCAATGAAGTAATAAAATGCAATACAATACAATATTACAAAGAACACCTTTTCTACTTGAGCATGCAGAACAAACATTCAACAATGCAATAGAGTTTATTTATGTTGACATTCACATGATTTATTAGCATTTATATCCATCCATACAGTGTTAAATCTCAACATTACCATGATGCGTTTATTGCATGCCACTATACAGCTATGTCTTAATTAAGCAGTTTACATCGCATGCATCGCTGCACGTACTGCAATGTACGTCAACATCACAGAAATCACACATTTCCTCGAGATTTTTCAAGACAAAACATAAAAATGTAAAAACACTGTGCCAGTGATAATGTTCTGCCAAAGCGTAACTCAAGTCTCAATGATACAGACTTGGCCTCCTGTACAGTGACTTCGCAGAATATACTTTGAACCGGTCTTGTATGCCTTGCCTGCTGCTTTGAGACTTCCTGGTCTCAAAGTCTACTCACATTTAACAGAGACTGGAATTACATGCAGACAGAGTATATGTATATATGCATGCATATATATATATATATATATATATATATATATATATATATATATATATATATATATATATATATATCATGACATTCTTTTTTCTAGTCAGATCATCTTTAACATCTTGACAATACCTGTCTTGTCTACATAGGTATTTCTGTCCACTAAGACAAGCTGGTTGGGAGGCATGTTTCACCCCAAACGAAGCATTTATCTAAGAATCTAATATTTTTGGTAACATTATGGAGGGTGTAAAACCCTGTCTTATTGCACAGTCATTAATATACAATGCGTATTTGAAACTCCAGCCATCCAGGAAGGAATGAGTTGTGGGCACATCACAAGCGAGGCTTTCCAAAGGCCTATACTTCCCTAAACGGAATGTACAACCATTTTTATTGGTGAACATCAATTCTCAGAATTTTTTCGGTTCTCAAAGTACATCTAAATCAATAATAGGTTACACTTCATGATTTAATAGGTATTGCTGCAGTATAGTTAGTCAGAAATTGTGTAAAACGGAAATTTGACCACAACATTCAGTGAAAACATGATATCCCACCTCCAAAATTGAAGATTTACTGGTCAGTATTTAACTGCAGTAGAGTGGCCTCCACATCTGTTGTAAAACTACCATGTTTTATTTCAATGCCAATCATGCATCTTAAACTATATTAAGAGATGAAAGATCACGACACTAACACGTCTCTTGTGTGGATACTATTATTAACCAACAGATACTACTATTAACCAACAGAGATGTTATAAATACTTATAAATTAAGTGTCGCAATATCTTCAGTTAACCAATGTAAATTGTACATTCCGTTTAACCAGAGCCAGTTGTAATTTTAAGCGTAAAGCGCTTTGAACAGTTCCAAGGACAGTACACACGCACTATATACGAACGTACCTTCTACCTTTACGAATTCCAAGGTGACAATTACATCCTGGCTGACATATAACAGCCGAGATGCCGAGACCAAGCCAGAGAATTATGGCAAATACATGCATCGCTGAATCTTATTACACTGCTGTGATGAAAGAACATTTCAATACAAAGGTCCTTCCAGAAATCTAATTTTGATACTGTCTTGCCATATTCATATATACATTTGAGGTGTTTATCTGCAAAACGCTACATACAAAATAAACAAATTTAGTTAAGCATGGTTTTGTGTTGCCATCAATTTGATAGTGGTGGAGGTAAAAGAATTTTTGCGGAAAAAGCATTACATGGTACGCTATGGACTGATGAAATACCTGTTTTCCTATCTATTGCATAACAACATGTGGCACCAAACATGATTTATCTCAAAATGCACAAAACAGATAGAGCACATTTTGCAAATAAACACCTCATACGTACATACATGTATACATACATAATAAGACAATTTGGGAGAATCTTACACATGCACTTTGAAAACAGTGGCATTTAAGCTTGCTTACTGATGGTTGTCATCTTAGTTTCGTATACCCATCACAGTTAGTACACATTCCATGTTTGACAGTGACATACGACAACCACTTATTTGACCAACAGACTAATGAGGGTGAACACAAAAGCTCACGATACACCAGAAGCTGATGACATCAGGATACACCAGAAACTGATATAAGGATACACTAGACACTGATGACATCAGGATACATCAGAAACTGGTGACATCAGGATACACCAGAAACTGAAGACATCAGGATACACCAGAAATTTACATCAGGAAACATCAGAAACTGATGACATCAGGATTCATCAGAAATTGGTGATATCAGGATGCACCAGAAACTTATATCAGGATACACTACAAACGGGTGATATCAGGATACACCAGAAACTGGTGACATCAGGATACACCATAAACTGGTGACATCAGGATACACCATAAACTTATGACATCAGGATAGAATTAAGAAATGATGACTGATAACATAAGGATACAACAACATAAGGATACAACAGCAATACCTGCATTTCTGATAAACTGCTACACGGAATCACAACAAATTGCCACTTCAGATCCTGCCTGTGTTAACAAACTCACACACTGTGACCGCTTACAGTACAACGCACTTATAATATAAAGCTCTCAACACTACATTTAGAATGCAGCTGAAAATAAATAGTTCCAATGATGGGAGTGAGCCATGGTATGTGCGCTGGTGTCTCTAGACCAGATGCCCTATCCTGGCATACTACATTCTCAACTGTCTGCATACGTCAAATTCAACCAATCAGCCTCGACTTGCACTGGTTAATGACATAAAATATGCTTAGTGAGCAAACAGTTTTTATAGTGCTGCAGTTTCGTCACCTTCTAATACACGGGTGGCTCTTAAAATCCACCCCACATGACTCAAGCTGACCAATAGAAACTATGGACTGTCAAACAGCCTACGGTCAGGGGTCACCTCAAAACTGAGAGCTGACAAAACAGTGGTGTACGATTCATGTTGACTTTTCTCATTCTTATAATTTTATATGTTTTAATTAATGTTATGACAAGACAAAATATCGACAACCCTACCCTAAATCAATCGCTTATGATTAGAGTTGTACACCAACATTTCACGATGAATCAAATTTTTTTATTTTGGTTTTGCAACCTGCTTTATGCAATAGCCACAGTTTAATGCAACAATTTCCTAGCATAGTACATATACAAAAAGCATATTTTAAAAAGCATTTTCCTGTAGGCTGTAGCGCTGATCTTTCTTTGAACCGACTACAAGGAAATGTGTAGACAAATCATCACAGTTAATAGTATATTTCTGGGTCTGCTAGGTATCGTATGTTTGGACCCTAGCAGTACCCTGTTCTACTGATAAATCCAACCACCTCTGGTAGTTTATACACATATAATTTGAACAGACATCGACCTCCAAGCTGCAGTCATAATATTGCCCCAACAAGTCACTAGGAAAAAGGATTTTGCACGGGGCTACATGAGTTCATCAGATCGAAAAACAGGACATTGCATTAAAATAATTTTTGTATTTATAAGTTATAATGACTTAACCTAAAACATAATGGCAGCTAGGTGTATGTACACAACTAAATTCACTTGGACAGTGTTAAGATGAGAAAACAAAAATCTCATTTACAACTGTGGCACATCACAGTGTAAATCTCTCACAACGGCCAACACTCGAGTGACTTCATACGAACTCTTCCATATATAACGAATCAACCATCTGACACAAAACATTGAATCAGCCACTTCTTATAGAATACGAAATTCCATACACACATATATATATATATATATATATATGAATCCCATTATATATATATATATATGAATCCCATTATATATAATATATATATATATATATATATATATATAATGGGATTCAGCAATTCCACATAGAATGGGAATCAGCCATTCCATGTAGAAAGGAATCAGTTATTCCATATAGAATGGGAATCAGCCATGCCATATCAGAATGGGAATCATTCCATGTGTAGAATGGGAATCAGCCATTCTATATAGAACAGCAGAGCAGGAATCAGTCATTCCATATAGAATGAAATCAGCCATTCCGTAATGTGGCTGTGCCACACTGCATGAATCGACTGCCCTTCCCAGAACATGGAGTCAGCTATTCGGTACAGATACTGATTCAGTCACTTTGTTCGTTTCTGACCCTCCCAGATCATTTCTAATTCATTCCAGTTTAACAATCAGCCTGTGCATTCCCACCATCATCGCAACTTCGACCATTCATGCAAAAAAAAAACGGCCAACTCAACCCACTGCTCAATCAATTGACTGATCTCCACACTTGAATAATGATCGGCGGTAGTTCATCATCTGACCAGCAGGTGAAACGTGTATGAGAATGCTTCGAGTGGCCTAGTGACAGCAGCAGTCAGCGAGATTTGTCACAGTTCACTGGAGCGCGACGTCAGGAGAGAATGGCCTTGCTGGAGTGGAACGAAGGACTGAGGCCATCGAGACTGTGCGACCGACGCATCGTATGTGTCTGTCGTAGCTTGTCCTCGTACTGACACGACATGGCCTGACACAAATATTATCATAATATAGTAAGAAGTACATACAGTATTCGACCTATTATGCGTACATGCCCTAATTAGAATACACCCATGTTTTTAATCAGCAGGACACATAATTATTGTAATTTGACTAGTGTGCATGGTTGGCACCACTTTTCAGTTGTTCTATACTAGTCACCAAATGACACCACTAGCATTACAGTTAACTTGTATAGAGAAAAACATTTTGGTGTACGCTTAAAAGTACAGATTCTTTAAAAATTTTTAATGGACCATTTTTTTCAAACGTTCTATACACTTATTAGGTTGAATACTGTACATAACGTTGTATATTTTCTATTTAGACTCAGAGACACTTAAAATACAGGTTCTAAAATGCAAAGTAATTATATATAATTTTATATATATATATATATATATATATACAGTCGCGCCTCGTTATAACGCGCCCTGTTATTACGCGAATTCGGATATAACGCGGTCGGTCGTGGACCCCGAATTTCTGCCGCTAGGGGGAAATGTCAAATGGGCCCGCTTAAACCTACTTAGAATTGCTTTGACAATTCTCAAGAAACATTAGGTGAGCGATGTCAATGAACGAGTATCAACGTGTTGTTTGTTTTGCGCTGTCACTGATGCTGGCTTCTCTTCGACGGTTTGTAAATTGCAATCGAGATTCACAAATATGCCTCGCGTAAGAATCAGATCAACCGTTTTAAATGCATTTAATATGTGGTACCAACATAACACTTGGGTGAAATTACATGCTTTCCATTAAATCGTAAATTTAATCGTTTTCACGACGTGAAACCAACACGCCAAATTCCTAACCCAAGGCTCTATCGTTAGCGAAAGTTCGAATTCGTCATCCGCATATGAAATGATGAATCGATGTTAAGTGGTGCGTAATAAATTTATGCTTCGGTCGAGATCGGTTGAAAGACGAAGTGAAACAATTATTAATTCTACCTATTGTCTTTTTCTGTGTTTTATCAGCTTGCATACTACGTTTGTCAAATCATATACGTTTTCGGCTGCTCAGGTCCAGGTTATTATTTTCGATTCATAGGCCTGGCGGTCCAGTACATCATCATCGTAATAGATCTAGTCCATAACGGTATACATACATGTGTTTTATTCAGGTCAAGAGTCAAGAGGGTGTGACAATTAAAAATAATACACGTTGATGCTAGTATACTCGTTTAATAAGTTCCATAAACTGCATATTGCCGTATAAGACAATGCTGTAAGCACACGGCCCGGGCTTCGGCAGGGTTCCTGAACTTGGTGCAGCGGGCAGCGGTCGCTGTTGTTTAGTAGCTCCCTGGTGGCAGATATGAGAACACCTAACGCGCCTCGCTTACAACGCGGTCCGAAGTCGTGGACCCCGACTACCGCGTTACAACGAGGCGCGACTGTATGTAGGTTTGCATATCTGCCAGCAGAAACCTGTTTTTGACAAGATAGCAACCTGACATAAACCTAGTTTTTGTCAGTTTCAGACACTTTCTATTAGCAGAAACCTCCAGAAGATTATGCAACTCTGAACAAAATCTCTGTATGCTGTTTTACATAAACCATGTGAATGTGAGATAGTGCATGACAGATCACAAAAGGTACAAACAAGATCATAGTCTTTGTAGTGGCCTAAAGCATGGTGAGCCAGTCATTAAGAGCATCCTTCTGTTAACCATGTAACCACCTTCAATCAAAAGATCATAGGGAAATATAATTGTCTGATGGTTTTTGATGGAAAAATTGTGTTTTTAACAGATTTTGCCACCTTAAATAGTCAGAAGTGTGACATACCTCAAGTTTTGATGCCCGTTCCTTGCTGAGAGGTTCAAGGGGGAACGAGAGGTCATGGGCATCGGCAAGTGCCCGCAGGTCAAAGTAGTACTTGGCATACACACTAGATGGCACATTGATGTTGAACTGAAGCATCTCGAGAAATTGCCGTTCCAACTCGTTCCTGCAATATAACAAAGACATTAAATCATTCCATAAAGTACTGCCGTCTCACTAGGGGGAGCTGCTGTGTTTGATGTTCCCAAAGAATGTGAATTGGCAGATTAGCAAAACATATTTTAATTCAGATACAACGTAAGAAGCTACCATTGGCGATAATCTTAAATAACTTACGTTGTTTATCAGAATCATTCCATTGACACTAGCAAATATGGCAAACACCAAATAAAATTAAAACTATCATAAAATTTTATTTGTGTGTGCATGTGTGATCGCATTTTCGCATCACTGCAACAGTGGGCAAGTTTTGCTTGTGCCGCTTTCAAGATGTTCTGGCTCATTTATGATATAAATTGAACAATCCATCACTGACATCAGTCAATGTAAATATAGGCTTTATTTCACGCTGGTTACCATGTCACATTTATTGCGTGACGGACATCAGAATCACAAACAGATTGACATCCAGTTATACAACTTTAGTGAAATGAATCCAGGGCTTGTTACATATTTACCCCCCGTGTGGGATCTTTTACTTCCCCTGGCAAAGACACTAGACAGAAGGGGCCTATGGTTATTAGTGTCTCATCCGAAAGGGTGCATTAGAAATCCGTGCTGTTGTGACAACTCTGTGTTAACACCATAAGAAACTGAACAAACACATAATATCTGTTGTGACAACTCTGTGTTAACACCATAAGAAACTGAACAAACACATAATATCTGTTGTGACAACTCTGTGTTAACACCATAAGAAACTGAACAAACACATAATATCTGTTGTGACAACTCTGTGTTAACACCATAAGAAACTGAACAAACACATAATATCTGTTGTGACAACTCTGTGTTAACACCATAAGAAACTGAACAAACACATAATATCTGCTCTAAAATATGTAAGAAAATTTGGGTACTGACATGGTAAAAAGTTTGAAAAGAATGTGCACAAAAAACGTGTTTATCACTGAGGGAGGAGGTTGGTGTGAAGGAGAGTTTCCAGAGGAAGCTGGTGAGGAGTCGACTAAAGTGGGCTGGAAAGAATGGAAGAGGAACGGTTGTCGAAGAGAGTGGATGTGCTTACAGGGGAGGGCAGAAGAGGAAAAAAGAGACTGAGATGGGAGGAATGCATGAAGAGCGATTTGGCAGGAGTGGGAGGGGAAGGGAGAACGAGGGTTGATGGAGCGGAGACAGCAGTGAAATGGGACCAGTAATGAAGAAGGGGCGACAAAAACGTACGACCAGTATCAGTGCCAGAAAGAGGAGAGCAACAACTTACATGTCTTCGACTGAGACGTCTTTTATGATCTGACAGTAGTCGACGTTCCAGACGGCCTGGTCATCCCATACTTTAGAAGCCAGGAGGATGGCGCCCAATACAATGCGCTTCCAGTTCGCTGGCACAATTTCTATTTCTGTGTACATCAGCAATCGTTCCAAATACACCTACAAATAAGTGTGTGCAACATTTAGTCTTAAACATCAAACCTATTGCATTCACCATTCGGAAAAAATATGTTGACATTTTGTCGATGCAGCAGAAAATTACATAAAAGCAATACCCTCTATTTTATAAAATAATGCTCTCAACAATTAAGGTAACCAGCTGAATACGACAGTCATGGGCAAGTATTAAAAATTATTGAAATTGACACTTGTTGAATTTCCCTCATTGTCTTAAGCTAATCTGCTAAGATTGCGATTTTCCATAATTGTATTTTATTGAATTCTGCCATCACTAAAATGTACATTTTCATGCATAGCTACAAACATAAGCTTGTCAAAAATAATAATAAACTACTACAGAGCCTGTGTCCTCAGGAACCTGAGCTCAGAGACGCAACAAACAAGAACAAGAGACCACCAAAGATTTAAGGTGGAAATGCAATTTGGATCAAATATGTATTGATTTTTTTACAGAAGGTAGCTGTAGTTTCGGATGATTTCAAAGTGAAAACGGGAGTTCATTCCAGACACTAGGTGCAGCTGCAGAGAAAACATGTTCTTCCAAGTTAAGCTAAGTTTTAGGAGCAACAACTTGTTGTGAAATGGATGATCTGAGCTACCTAGGGATATTTAAAAGATGCAGGAGACTGGCCAAGTAGGGTGGTTGCTGCGTAGAAAGAGTACGATATGTAACATATATTACGTATGTTATGGCGACGTAACTTACCAGAGTGACAATGGCGCATTCAGCAGTGAGCTGAGCGGCATTGAAGAGCATGCGGATGAAGCGATATATCGTCTTGTGTTCTGGATCGCAGTGGTCGAAGTCATGGGGTACGGGCTCTTTCTGTAGAAACAACAAGCAAACATTGCCAGTAGCCATAGACAAATCACCAGTGAAGAGCTGACTTTCAAAACCATATATATATATATATATATATATATATATATATATATATATATCCATTTTTATACAAATGAAGTAATTAAGGGAAAACGTTTAGAGTATTATGAAATTATTTTATTCAAACGTGAATACAACAGTGAACTACAACATTCAAAAGATGCTTAAATCCGTATACAAAGAAAATCTAATTACGTTTTAATTTTCACTTGGCTGGTTTTTATTACTTTAATGAAATGCATGTGTAAGTCACGGAGGATGCCATCTTAAACAGTACCCAGTCACTTGACACAAGTCGATGTCCTCATTGGCTAATTTTGGAAATGTCTGGTTTTGAATGACACTTGTTCTGAACAACAGGCATAATGTCTGTCGTATTATTAGTTTGGTAACATGTTTGTTTGAATGCAAAAGTTAACTCATGGCATGCAGCATGACGTATATAGTATGTTAAAGGGGTTTACTCAAAACTTCGCAAAAGAGGATATGTCTGGTTTTGAAAGTCAGCTCTTCAAGTGGTGTCCGTTCACATCAACCCTAGTATGCTTCAATATACCCATGCAAGTTAAATACTGATATTGGCAACTCACAGATAAAATAAAACATAATTTTCCAATTCCATGACATTTAAAAAAATAATTCCATGATTTCGACGACCCATGGGAACCCAGCGAATCAAGGTATGCTGAGGGAACTTCGGTTGCAATCAATGCAAAGTCACTGAATAAAAGAATCAAGCTGATGTAATCAATTATTCATATATATATTGCACTGAAAATAATGAAATCATCAATAAGTGGCACTGTCTCCATTTCATATGATGGCCACCATAGTAATTTTAATTAACCAGATTAAATGGAATGCATAATGATTTCGCAGCTAGTTGGGCGTTTCATATAATTAAAATGCTAAAATTCTCTTAATTTTTCAATCTCAAAATCCAATTTCTAAATTAACAATGTTTTACTTCATATTTGAATCTTTACTGCTGTAGTATATTCGCTGTCAGAAATTGAATAAAAAAGGAATGTAACAAACCAATCAATCATCAGATGAAGAATGTTAAGTGGTGACTTATTGGCCTGGAACTCTAAGTAAAACCAGCACATTTTAATTCATCGCCAAATCATGTATTTAAAAACTATTAAGACGTGAACATTACGATAGTGACACGTTTTGCATCAATATTAATTTTAACCAATCAAAATGTTATTAATACTAAAAATTCAACATTACGACCTGTAACAGTCATTCGGTTAACCAAGAAAAATTGTTGTATATCACATTTAAATGGATTAAAGATGTCCATTAAATTGTGTTCCACCAATAAAACCATGCATCGGTAAAATAAATGATGAAAACAGTCAGGGCTTTTAGGTAATATTATTTTATAATGTAGATAATACTATATTAAGTCATTTCAACTGTTGTGCGTGCGTGCGTGCGTGCGTGCGTGCGTGCGTGCGTGCGATATAATAATAATATAATCCTTTTATGATATATATACACTGTTTTTTGTTTCTTTAAAATATTTTCTAACCTAAAGCGTACACATATAATTTTAGCAAACGCATATTTTGTACTCTTATTCAATGATTTCATGATTGCAAGAAATAAAATAGTATTATTATAACCACATATAGAAAATGATTACAACGTCATCCCATACCGACAATGGATGTAATTTCTCATTAAAAATGTCCAGGACTCGCCCGTCATGCGATTCTTGATTGCCCTTCTCCCGATTGCGAATGTGGAAGTAGGTGGCAAGGGCCACAGCCTTGATCGTGTTCTTCAGATTCGGCTGGCTCACGGTTGAATCATCGATGAATATTGTTGAGCAGGAACTGAATTTCTTTGTCAATCCACTTTGTTCAAAGTGCTGCAAACACAAGTCAGTGTTAAAAAATGTTCTTCAAACAACCATAGCAAATGTGTTAAAATTTCAGTTTTTCAATCCATTGAGAGAAAGTGACCGCTCACACAATACAAAGTATACCATTATACATTATATATATGAATTTAACCCTGAAATTTCAATATATATATATATATATAACAGTAATGCACTATCTCGAAAACTACTGAATCAATTTTCATAAAAGTTTCACTGTAACTTATTCATCAGACAAGGTTTATTCACTGAAAAATTTACCTAAATCAACTGATTAGGATTCTGTAACCCAAATATTATATCTAACCTAAGCCATAACTGGCTGACTGAGCTAAGATCTTCAGGGAATAAACCGTATCTGATATTATATCTACATGTCACAGTGAAGATATTATGAAAATTAGTTTTGTATTTTTCAAGATATTGCATTATACATAGGTATTGAAATTTTGCATAACGGTAAACTTGATGTATAATGGCAAATTATGTGTTGTGTGACCAGTCACTTTCTCTCAAATTGCACCTGTTTAGCTCATATGCACGGTTGTTCGAAGAAATAATTTTTTTCTCACACAAAAATTGAATACACTACTGTATATCATACATGCCAACTCTTTTTTGTACGACCGTCTTCTAGGTATAAGAGACATTTCTTATGGTTTTGTGCATTTTTAACACACTGTTTTTTATTGCCTGCAGAAAATAATAATAATAATTGTTATTGTATTACCATCAAAAGATGCCTGGACATTGCGGAAAATGGGGGTCGGACCAGTGGGTGCTAACGCACACAGGATTGGTGGTAATTAGTGGGGGTTGGTGCTAATGCGCACAGGATTGGTGGTAAGTTGTGGGGGGTGGGTGCTAATGCACAGAGGACTTGTGGGAAGTTGTGGGGATGGGTGCTAATGCACACAGGATTGGTGGTTAAGTTGTAGGGGTGGGTGCTAATGCACACAGGATTGGTGGTAATTAGTGGGGGTTGGTGCTAATGCGCACAGGATTGGTGGTAAGTTGTGGGGGGTGGGTGCTAATGCACAGAGGATTTGTGGGAAGTTGTGGGGGTGGGTGCTAATGCACACAGGATTGGTGGTTAAGTTGTAGGGGTGGGTGCTAATGCACACAGGATTGGTGGTAAGTTGTGGGGGGTGGGTGCTAATGCACACAGGATTGGTGGTAAGTTGTGGGGGTGGGTGCTAATGCACACAGGATTGGTGGTAAGTTGTGGGGGTGGGTGCTAATGCACACAGGATTGGTGGTAAGCTGTGGGGGTGGGTGCTAATGCACACAGGATTGGTGGTAAGTTATCAGGGTGGGTGCTAATGCACACAGGATTGGTGGTAAGTTATCGGGATGGGTGCTAATACACACAGGATAGGTGGTAAGTTGTGGGGGGTGGGTGCTAATACACACAGGATTGGTGGTAAGTTATCGGGGTGGGTGCTAATGCACACAGGATTGGTGGTAAGTTATCGGGTTGGGTGCTAATGCACACAGGATTAGTGGTAAGTTGTGGGAGGTGAGTGCTAATGCACACAGGATTTGTGGTAAGTTGTGGGGGTGGGTGTTAATGTGCACAGGATTGGTGGTAAGTTGTGGGGGTGGGTGCTAATGTGCACAGAATTGGTGGTAAGTTGTGGCAGGTGGGTGCTGATGCACACAGGATTGGTGGTAAGTTGTGGGGGGTGGGTGCTAATGTGCACATGATTGGTGGTAAGTTGTAGGTGGTGGGTGCTAATGCACACAGGATTGGTGGTAAGTTGTGGGGGTGGGTGCTAATGCACACAGGATTGGTGGTAAGTTGTGGGGGTGGGTGCTAATGCACACAGGATTGGTGGTAAGTTATCGGGGTGGGTGCTAATGCACACAGGATTGGTGGTAAGTTATCGGGATGGGTGCTAATACACACAGGATAGGTGGTAAGTTGTGGGGGGTGGGTGCTAATACACACAGGATTGGTGGTAAGTTATCGGGGTGGGTGCTAATGCACACAGGATTGGTGGTAAGTTATCGGGGTGGGTGCTAATGCACACAGGATTAGTGGTAAGTTGTGGGAGGTGAGTGCTAATGCACACAGGATTTGTGGTAAGTTGTGGGGGTGGGTGCTAATGTGCACAGGATTGGTGGTAAGTTGTGGGGGTGGGTGCTAATGTGCACAGAATTGGTGGTAAGTTGTGGCAGGTGGGTGCTGATGCACACAGGATTGGTGGTAAGTTGTGGGGGGTGGGTGCTAATGTGCACAGGATTGGTGGTAAATTGTATGGGTGGGTGCTAATGCACACAGGATTGGTGGTAAGTTATCGGGGGTGGGTGCTACTGCACACAGGATTGGTGGTAAGTTGTGGGGGGTGGGTGCTAATGCACACAGGATTGGTGGTAAATTGTGGGGGTAGGTGCTAATGCATGCAGGATTGGTGGTAAGTTGTGGGTGCTAATGCAGACAGGATTGGTGGTAAGTTATCGGGGTAGGAAGGGGTGTTACAGTATAATGCCCTTCATTGACAAACACAATTGTTTGAAGTTACCTACCCGCGCGTTGTGATTGTCATACTGGCTTTTCCGTCTCATTTTGTTATCTGAAACATAGTTTAACATATAATGTGTAACATGCTAGTAGTTAATCGACATTAATTACTACATCTAGCTTCAATAAAGAATTTCCTGAAAAATACCTTTGCTTTTAAAACTGACACCTGTTAGTATAACTTTGCCATCAAGTTAATGCAACAGCGCCCACGGGATAATACACTAAATAGTTCTTCACATTGTTAATTTATGTGCTAGTACTTAATTTTCCACATCATATATTTTGAAGGCTTAGCTCATAATCTTAAAACGGTGTCTATTAAAAAAAATTCAAAACCACTCTAATCACAGCAGCTGCATTCTTAAAGATGGTGCCGGGAAACGATGAATGCAAAACTACCCCAGAGAAAAACATAAAAATTATCACTTGCATAACAGTGGTGATACCATATTGCCTGTCCAACTTACTTCTCTGTATTTCACTTTTAGATCGTGTCAAGAATATTGTCCCTGTTGACGGATGAATAGATGGGTCACCATCAGCATCTGCAAACAACACCAGTTATAAGACATTTGTATTTATACTACAGTTGTGTTACAACATTGTTACAAGCACCAGTTATAAGACACTAGTAGTTACATTACAGTTATGTTACAACACTGTTACAATCACCAGTTATAAGACACTTGTAGTTTCAGCACAGTTGTGTTACAACATTGTTAAAAGCACCAGTTATAAGACACTTGTATTTTCAGCACAGTTGTGTTACAACATTGTTACAAGCACCAGTTATAAGCCATTTGTAGTTACACTACAGTTGTGTTACAACATTGTTACAAGCATCAGTTATAAGACACATTTCAGCACAGTTGTGTTACAACATTGTTACAAGCACCAGTAATAAAATCTTGACTCTTCTAGTTACACTACAGGTGTGTTACAACATTGTTACAAGTACCAATTTTAACTTTCAGTAAATAGTTGTTACCACATTGTTAGGAGTAGAGCATCATGCTATGCAAAGCCTATTGTAAAACTGTATTCTTAATTCACCAGTTACAATGTTCTACTTAACTATTTTTACATTATAATTAAAAAACAAAACATCTTATTAACTTATTTTATTGGTTAAATGTATTCTATTGCATGGTATTCCTGCCCCACTTACAAATTATCTAATAAAATATGCATTTTCCTCTACATGCCATGTTAGTTGCTGAACAACCAAGCAAACTGTCACACAAAATAAATATTTGTAGTTTGAACGAAACTCATGCACGCACAAACTGCATCATAATTTATAGTCAATTTGGATACGAATCTAAAATCAGCCCATTCCACCTGACATGCAGTTGGGGTGGGGTCACTAATTATCAAGATGAGCTGTGGTTTGTATTATTCTCACCTTCCTCCTAATCTCATTAGTGATTACACATAGTAAAGTGTTCCCCTCCAGCCATTCCTGTCATCAGTGTCTCCCACTGGCTTCTCATTAGGGTTGGTGTCAAAACATTGATGTTTGCCAATATACAAAATTGGTTTAACGGGGGGGGATAAGCAACTGTTGCTTAGTGTCGTAAATCGAAGAATTTTTTTAAAGTACTATTTATTTTCCTATCATAGTTCATAAAAGAGCTGATTTTGATCATGACTGCAAGCAGGCAGTTTTGCGTTATGACAGCTGAAGTGCCACCTCACAAATATGTTATTGAAGTTGCACACAGTGACACAGGTCGATGTAATGCAAATATATATGTAGCAGGCTCATGAGGTAATACATCAGTTTTGAACATCAATATTTTTAGATCATCCATTAAAATCTGAGAATTGACAGAGGAGCCAAGTAACTGCCCATACAGTAGAGTGGGACTAATTGTTGAAAAGACAGATCTATGATGATGGCATTGATGGACGATTTGTTTGTTAAACATAAATTAATAAATCCATCTGAACATGGGTTCCGAAAAGCTAGTCGGACACAAACTTTCAAACATAAATGGTGGCTGGCGTCACCCCCACTGAAAGGAAGTTATCAGAAAAAGAATTGGTGCTTACCAATTGATGCTAAACTGATAAAACACTGTCCACATCATCTAACAAAATAAGGGATACCTAACTTAATCCTATCAATATAAATTATTTTTTTTATGTGTTGACATACATCATTATGATTGCCCGTGGTTTCTTTGTGCCATGACAAACTGCTAGACGAAAATTCCAGTAATGTGCTCTCAGCCAATATCTTAGTTCACAGCAACATCTTCTTTAGTGGTTAGCAATCCATACATTCCCTGAAGCCACGACTGGGTCCAATTACATAATTGTAACTGATTACAGGCAACAATTACAACTCATTACGGTTTCTATGTTAAAGTTTACTGCCAAAAAAAATGCTGTCACATACATTTTTATCAATCTAATACAAAATATCCTAATTCAGCAGCACACATACATGCCATTATAAATTGCACATTTAATTTACTTAATAATTATTTGGAATAAACAATTGAAACCAAGTAACAAATCTGTAACAGTGATAAAGTGGCTTGTCACTGTTATCTTAACCTGAATAGGTTTGATTTGATCACATTATCTATAGATCTCCACATTAAAAAAGATGCAGGCTGATATGCTTCTTGGCATTTTACATCCCAGAATAATCTTATGACTTTGTTATGCAATTTGCGTTTCCCTGTTACTGATTATAAACATAGATAATAGCCACACAAATGACTATCTTTAATTGAGATTAACTATGCTGTGATGTTACCTTCAGGTTGCATTTATTATTTTTTTATTTTTATGTAAATCATTTGTGCTCTTTCGCATTTGTTACATAGCCATTACCAGAAACAGGGATACCCTAATTGCAGCTGTGCGACATACACATTATCATTTGAACTTCCGGTCACGTTACCGGTTTTTATTTTATGTAAATTACTTGTGCCTCTTCACATATGTTACATAGCAATCACCAGAAATAGAGATACCCCAATAGCAGCTCTGTTGAAATGAGCATTCGTGAGATGGCTACGCATGTAATTATTATCTACATATTGAGTGATGTCATTACAAATGCCATTAAAAAATTAATGTGATTTTTTCATTCAGCAATCGATGTATGTGCACATTAGGTCTGTGAAATTGGAAAGCTGACTTTTGGTGGTCATCCAACATTTCTGTAGACTCAATTTATGCTCGTTTTAAGGATTGAAATTTTCTCACTGCAACCACAGGTAGGACTTTATCCAGTTTTCTTTGCAGTGACCATAATTTATTTGATGAAGTTGGGCGATGTCATGCAAAAATGATAGCCCCTGAAAGTAGTATGAATCTGGGAAAATGGTGAACATTTTGGACTAGAGTGGTTTTATCATCACAAAACGCAGGGTGTATGTAGCCACAAGGACAGCTTTAGCCAGACATAAATAATTTGTGGTCTAGGATTGGGTAGGCAAGCACTCACCTTTCCAGTTAACAAAAGGCAAGGATCCACGCCACTGAAAACTCATCTAGGCTATTTGGCATATTATTAAACTGCAATAAAACACATGAAACAAGGACATATCTCATGTATATAATAATTATTATACATACATCACTAGTTACTTTACAATGACCACGCATACATATAAAGTTAAGACGTTTTGTGATAAAAATTGCAACATCACGTAACATCTAGCATGGACAATAGCACTCACTATTAAGACAATAAATGTACTCATTCTAGTATGTAGTATGAGGCGGCAATGATGCCTAGGGCTAGGGTAAGGGGTAGGGCTAGGGACTGGGGTAAAAACTAAAATTCCAGAAGCGTGGAAATTCTGAAACAGTTAACATTTGTGAATACAATGACTGGGTACATTAAAGTCACGGTTCACATACCATCTGGTTCTCTCTCACTGATGTGCTGTAGGTTTGAACAGCTTGGCATTGACTTGGGTTCGTTGGCCTCTGTGGGACCGGGGAGAGGGGCGCAGGCCGCCCAGGAGGATCGCTGTGACTGGGACTCCACCGGGCCCCCTGTTTGACGGTAGCGGTATTTATCATCCACTTTCTTCCTGCCGTCCGCCTTGTTGGCGCAACACGAGTAGTTATTGCCCATTGTGCCGCAGTTGTAGGCGTACGCTGTCGCTCGTCGTCCCAGTACTCAAGACCCAAAACAAACACTCGCGGATCGACGATTTGACGGAAGCGCGGCTTCGCATTAGCGCCGGCGAGATGCCTCGTTTGTGATTTCGCCTAAACAAGGATGCCAATCATGCCCTGGCCTGCTTCATTTCGTTCCAAACGCACCACTGTTTTTAGGTTCGCGGTTGTTAGCGCGATCGTTACATCCTTGCCGAGCATTGAGTGAATGTTTTCGTAACAAAGACCTAGCTTTCTGGCCTGACACACCGGGTACTGGCAGATTTCACTGTGACAACATGGACGAATGTAAATCTGTAACGACTGTTTTCATTGGTAGACAAACCGGATTTACGTCAGTCGACGAAAAACCGGACGTTCTTGGTGCAGTCCGCGGGAAATACGTCTCTAAAAGTTGGACAGTCGAGCAAAAGTTGAGCGAATTCAGTGAGATAATTCTCTGGCATTCTAATTAAATCATTCACACGAAAGGATGCGCCATGTTTTGAACGAGTAAGTACGCGCTAAATGCGCATGCTGCTAAATAAAGGTATATCATGCTTCATGCCCGAATCACGGTGTGGTTTTATCGTCACAAAAACCATTGCCTTGGCTTGGGATTGCCATTCCGGTATTGGCTATTGCTGCGGCCACATCGTGTGCAAGAAACTAACGAGTAACATCTTACAATGTGTTACGATGTGGCCAATTCTCCAAATAGCTTTTTTCCGTGGCTATTTGTGTTGGGCGCAGTGTAAATGAGTGTTGCAGTGCCAATGCCATGGCAATGCAGGGCTTGACAAGGTTTTTGGCATTCTACTTACCTGACCAAATTTTTTACTTGCCCTGAAATCATGGATGAAATAAATGTATTAGCATGCGTTTGTACACAAATAAAAGTAAATTCACCGTGTGGTTGCACCAAATCATTAACATAGCAACCATAAAATCAATGACATTGCAGATCAATAAAATAAATTCTGCAGTCCCTGCTAACAAATAGCTAAGTCCCAGACACATTTAGCTGTATATCAACTGTTTAGAGAGTACTGTAGTACATCAACCATAAAATGCGTTCACTTGTCTCAAAGACACTTCACGCCACGGGTCCCAGCGCCTTGTCGATTTTATCGTCCAGTTGTTGATGCTGGCGGTAATCGTATGGGTTGACACGTGGTCTTCTAGCAAGTGGACACAAGGGGTACCGGCGGCCTACTGCAGGTCCTGCGTCGAAATGGTCAGGATGCGGTCCTTCAGTAACTACTACCATTAACCACTGGAGTTGTACTGTAGCCGGTGAGGACCTCCAGTCACTCTTAACATGCTTCATCGTTGAGAATCACGCACAGCTGTGTTGACTGGCAGATCTCCATCAGGTGGCTCAATGCAGCAAATTGTTCCCAGAAAGGATCAAGGATCACACAAAAGAGGTCTTGTGTAGAATATCCTTCCCTGTGGCGTGCAAAAACTTTGTAATCCACAAAATTGGATTTCATATCAGTTGCCGTGATTTTTTCAGCCAGGAGTGGCTGAAAATACGATGCCAACTCTTGGCGGTTGTCAGGCCATGTCATGAGATCCAAGATGTTGAAGGCTGCCGAATCAATCTTTAAGGTTGCTGATGATGGTTCGACGTTCCTCAAGCAGTGTTGACTGGGAGTACCCCCGGAGTGCAACACCACTGAATACCCCTGGGCATAAGCCTGTATGACTTCAGCCTGCTTCTCTCCAGCGTTTTCCTGCAGGGACACCAAGTTGAGACAGCACACCTCCGATGCCTCTACTGCCTCACCCACATTCAGACTGTCCAGCTGGAACTTGAGGGACAGTGTGGAGAGGTGACCAAGGGCATCATGGAGGAACATCCTTGTACTACAGCAGGTTCTCCAAGGTGTTCTTTGCCCTGTCTGACTTCTGCCGAGCGAGCAGGCGTTCACTCAGTGCTTGTAACATCTTCAAAGTGTGCCACAATCACCCAGTAACTCTTCAGGAGTACCTTCACTGCCAGACACACTGGCATTTCATAAAAACAACACCAATATTGTCATCAGTAGTAACACAAATATAAGTGTCTTCTACAGTCGCAACAGCAAACTTGCGCGAGCAGCTGGCCCTTACGCCCGCTTACACCGCTTCCTTTCAATTATTGTTCAGTGTAGTTTGCTCCGTTGGGTTTTATTTTACGATTTTGTTCAAACATCACCCAGTCTGGGAGCTGCAATGATTGATACAGATGATTGATTAAGCTCAAGCTTCAAAACAGCAACAAGATCATTCAAACCCAGGTTCTCTCTTGATTGAGGGTCCAATGTTTTAACCACATGCCACCGTGCCCCACACAATCTTACAGCAATACAACAGTCATGTCCTTCATCAACTCTTTTTCAGCTCGTTTTGTCTTAAGGAATATTTCATGAAAAATCAAACCTATCTACAGTGTAGTATCCAGTTTGGCATGCCAGCTCTTTGTGCAAATGTGCTGTGTAGGTATGACACAGTTCACTATTGAAATATCTTTGTGCAAATGTGCTGTTTAGTTATGACACAGTTCACTATTGAAATATTTTTGACTGGATTCTGCAAGATATGGCAAAGATGGTCTGGTTATTTTAAAGTAAAATTTTAAATAAAACTATTTTATACGGCTATTTAAAGAAAATGAGCTGATCACTAAATGACTGGCTGGTACAGTGCATAAACTGTGTGCTTGCATAGGGGACCTATTAAAAACTTATTTAATAATAACTAACTCTGATGTATTGATTTTAAGTATTCATCTGCTGTAGTAACATTTTTTGAGCTCAACTCCTTATAACCTAATAGTCGTAATAGATCTGCAATTCCACCTTTTTGACCTGATTTTTAAATGATTTTTAAAGTATGTTTCTATACACATACTGCAGTATTTTTTCTAATTGTAGGACCACTTAAGATCTACACCCATTAAATCACGCAATTCGTACTGGTTGCCATGACCACGTACAGATATTCTGGCACATGGAAGACGACAGGCTTCATTAAAGGCAACACAAAATGGCATTCTGGGCAAATAGTGATCGCATGCGACGTGTCTGGTTTCTGGCGGTGCAGTCTCGGGTTCAGTGAAAAAAAGCCAGTCAGTAGAGATATCCTGGTGAGTGAATGGAACAGCATTAAACATTGGCATGTTGCATGTAGGGGTTGTATGGTTGTGTACAGGTAATGTACAGAATGATGACTATATGCGTAACCAAGACAACTGTTGTGGTGTCAGTTTATATATTTAGCTATAAAAGTCGGACATGTTTTGAACTAAAGATCTGTTATTTACATGCCATTGGACGATGAGCCGTATACCGTAATACAAAAAGGGGCCGTATACAGTAATACAAAAAGGGGGCCGTATACAGTAATACAAAAAGGGGCTGTATACCGTAATACAAAAAGGGGGCCGTATACAGTAATACAAAAAGGGAGCCGTATACAGTAATACAAAAAGGGGGTCGTATACAGTAATAAAAAAAGGGGTCGTATACAGTAATAAAAAAAGGGGCCATATACAGTAATACAAAAAGAGGCCATATACAGTAATACAAAAAAGGGGCCGTATACAGTAATACAAAAAAGCTTTGTTCAAAATGCACAAGTCTGTAAGGAATGTCTCATACGGCCTGTAAAACTAAAAAAATTAAATCTAACTATTAAGGGTTAATTGAAAGAGTTGGCGCATATGTACAACTGTTTTGTTATTCTTTCCACAAATAAAGCATTTGCAATGCACAGTGGCCCAAGACAACATTTTTACAATATTCCAATTGTAGCTGTTTAGGCTTGCTAATATTCAACTTACTGTAATTTCAACACTTTGATGCAGCTGTCTGGAAAGAAAGGTCACAAGATCAAGAACGTCCATACGAAGAACCGTTTACAGATTAACCTGGAAGACGGCACCACCATACACGTCGGAGACCTGCATAAGGACCAGCTCAGTGAAGTGGGCACACTCCTCATGGAAATACAGAACGGCAAGCTGCCTGACAGGGGTGAGCAAGCGCTCTTATTCCGTTGCAGTGGGAAAGAATGTTCTTTTAGGGGCTGTCTTAACATGAACCTATTGATTCCTCCAACCTCTGTGTAACTTCTTAAACTTTGTACAGTGGCACTACTTTTAGGGGTTGTCTCAACATGAACCTATTGATTCCTCCAACCTCTGTGTAACTTCTTAAACTTTGTACAGTGGCACTACTTTTAGGGGTTGTCTCAACATGAACCTATTGATTCCTCTAACCTCTGTGTAACTTCTTCAACTTTGTACGGTGGCAATACTTTTAGGGGCTGTCTCAACATGAACCTATTGATTCCTCTAACCTCTGTGTAACTTCTTCAACTTTGTACGGTGGCACTACGTCCATCAAATGCAAAGCTGCATGCACTCGAACATTTTTTTATTAAACCTATTTTGTATAGTGTCGTACATTGATGTTTATAGACAATAATAGTAATTAGCGCCAATATCCTCAGCAAATTCAAAGGCACAATAAAACAGAATCATTAAGCATAATTGTGAACAGTGGCGTGCAAAAGTCATTATCAGGACGACGCCTAATCAATGTTCCTAATCAATGTTGCATAATTTACACATTACTTGACCACTTTTGTAGCAATCATATACCATAATTTATATACCGTATTCAACATAATAAGCATACAATATGCATGAAAAAATTGGGTCATGGAAAAATGTCAGAGAATCTGTTCTGATAAGCTTTCTCCAACATTTTTCTCTCTAGACAATAAGATAAATGTTTAACATTAGTGGTGTCATTTGGTGACTAGCGTAGAACAACTGAGAAGTGGTGCCAACTGTTTAACACCAGGTGGCGACACTTGTTGTTCCACACTGGTCAAATTACAATAATTATGGCTCCTGCTGATTAAAAAGGGGATGTACGCTAATTAGGGCATGTATGCTTAATAGGACGAATAAGGTACTTTACATGGTAATTACCTCTCAAGAAACTGAGTATATCGACCGACTCTCTTGGCCTTTGTCAGCTGACTTGGTAATTAAATCTCAAGAAACTGAGTATTCAGAAAGAATATATATAAAAAAATTTATAAGTAATTACCATGTCTAATATTACATTCCAAGAAACCAGAACGTTTGTGAGTCTTCCGCTACAAAGACTTAAATACATTGCACAGGCTTTGGTCGGAAGTTGACACCACCAAAGGCATCTGTGCCATGTGGACGTCAATCGCTGGTGCCAAGCCAAATGTCACCTGCCTCCAATGTCCTGTCTGCATCACCGCGTCACTTCACTGGGTCTGTGACTCATAGCACGCCAATGTGAGTTACGTTGTGAACATGTTGTCGTTGAAAGGCTTGCCAGTAATATAGAGTTCATGGTACGCTATTTATGTTAATACCAAATTTTTTTATTACTGACAACCTATGGAAAGTAAACGTAGGAAATAACCCGCTCTAACTTGACTTGTTTTCAGTATGGGTTTAATTTTGTGTGTGATTGAAATGATGTTAATTTTAATGACTTTGATTACGGTAACGTTGTGACATTTAACTTGGCAGTGTTAATCTGCAGTCATCAAGTCATTACTAAACTTGTGTAATATCTATTTATGTATTTGATGAACGTATTATTATATAGCTTGCATTCAATGCCTGATGCAAACATTGCTTCTGTAACTTGTCTATATAATTATATTCTTGTAGCTTGCATCTGACTATATATCAATGTTTTGAGTGTCTAGAATCTCTCAATGTTTTATTTTGCTCTGTTTGTTGGTGTGCGTATTTTATGGTAAACATTGCGGTTGTTTCTAGGATGAAAGACAGTTACAGTGAACGTCATGAGAACTTATTTGCTCTCTCTGACACCGAAGTTGAAGACTTCAAAGAGAATAAGTTTGACAGGTGCTTGGTCTAGTTGTTTATACTCATAACATTTGACAAAACCAGGCAAGCGATAAATCATATATACCAAGTTAATTTAGGTGAGCGATTTGTTTTGGTTTAATTTTATTTGACACTACCACCAACTTAAAATTGTCACCATCAATGATAGGGCTGACTAATCAATTCACAAAAATTCTGAATGCCAATTGATAGCACAAGAGTGATCTTCTTTCGAACAAACGAGTATGTTTTGTTGCAAGAGGGAGCCGCTTGCATCTCCAGCCAGGGGCGAACAATTCTAGCAATTAACATTAGCGACAAATTGCTCCCTAGATGATTAAATGGGTTAAGCGATAAGTGATTGCCTAAAATTGGATGTAATTTTTCGATTTATTCAATACACTTGAAGGCTTTTTTGCAACAGTTTTTTGTGTGTCATATTTGGCAGGACCCCAAGTTCCCAAAGAAAGACGGGAAAGCGCTTCCTGGAGATTAGTCAGGAAAAGTCACGCGACACCCTGGCACACCTATCAACCAGTGGTTTCTATGGTAACAAAACCGGCAACATGCAAGGTCCAGTGGGCATCGTTAGGTGGGTGGCTGCCTTGTTCATGTTAAAAATGCTGCACAATTACATTTTTCGCTTGTCTCAATTTAGAATGATTTCGCTAAAAATCAAACCTGCCTAGTATCCACTATGATATGCTAGCTTGTTTGTAAACATTTTTGTTTTAGTGAAACGATTGGACAAACTTAAATAATGTTTGAATGGGTCTGGTCAAAATTCAACAAAAATGGCAAGTGGTCAGGCTCTTTTGCAAGTTGCCAGATCTAATGATCAAAGTAAATCAACAAACCTGTTCGTTGTATCCTTTACCAAAAACAAACAAAAACCGTTATAGTGCACAGCGTTCTACCCAGGACACAGTTACAATATCCCATGATTGACAGTTATGGCGTGCCATGATTGACAGTAATAACCTTTGTTCCTGTTTGGCTGACAGTGGCATTAAGAGGAGACCTGGGCTAATGCCGCAGTTTCCTGAACGCAAAAAGCTGTGTATAAGTAACAGTCCATCCAGTGGGTACACCTGGCAGAGGAAGACGGTACTAACACCATCGAACGACAGACAGACATCATTACGTGGGTAGGTCAAAGGTCAACAGGCGATTCTAGTGGGCTCTGTCAGAGTGGATGCTTGATGTGTATTATTACTAATAATTAGACCCCAAGTTTGAACCCTCGTTTCCTTATTTGCAAATATAAATAATTTTATGTAATTTGATGTATATTCCATCTCTCATCCACGAGTCATGGCAGAAGGGTTCATGATGCAGCTTGGTCAATTCTGCGAGAACACAATTGAATTAATTAAACTCGGACTGTATTGTCAAGAAGCTAGTGAAATGAACATAATCCGATGCATTTTTTTTCGCTATTGATTGCAGGTTTTCCAACCTCGGCAACACGTGCTACATGAATGCCATTTTACAGTCGCTCTTTGCTCTCGAGACATTCACCGCTGATCTATGGACTCTCTCCAGGAGGGTTAAAAACTTACTGCCTTCTGATCAGATGCAGGGAAAACTCTACAAGTGGGTTGCAATCTTAAATATGTTGTGCAGCATTTACCAACTGAAGAATACGTGATGTAATGGTCTTTGGTCAATATATGCTGACTGGATTCACAGATTTCATCAGAATATGCTCCTAAGCACTGTTATGATGTGAATTGTGCCATTTTCAGTAATCTGTGACGTTGCTATAATTAAATATTAGGTTTTGCATGTTTTGATCAAAAGGAAGGATTTTAAAATGGTCTTAAGACTCTTGACAAACTTGTAAACCTCTTTTATATAATTGAATGACTCGAATCTTATTATGGCATCTGTGCCATAAGATTATTATATTGAACGAACTTTCCATGACAGAACCAACTCCCCGTCAATTTTGAAATCATCTGATACTTAAGCTACCTTCCGACATATTTTTTTTTAAATTGCATTTCCACCCAAAATTTTCGGTGGTCCCTAGTTTTAGTGATGACTTGCATTTCCCTGTTCGTGATATCCTGTTCATGATATCCTGTTCGTGATATCCTGTTCGTGATATCCTGATATGCTGGTTTGTTGCATCTTCATGTTCAGATATCTGAGGATTTATGCACCATGGCAGTTTTATTTTTATATCGTGTTGTCGTGACAGCTGTCTGACGAGACTACTGGGGATGAAGTGGCGACCAAATGTGACGACGGATCAGCATCGGACATGTCTGGCAAGTGTGAAACGCGCCATCTCGGTCACTGCGAAGAGATTCTCTGGTCAAAACCAGCACGTGAGCACACCCCTGGCATTCTCTCATGCATTTCTTCCTGTACTTACACCATTTGTGTGAATAAATTGTTATTCCACCATGGTTATACTCCATACTAGTTTCTGAGTTTAACCACACAGCTGAACTGTGATAATTTGAAGGTTTAAAATGTGTGTTGTAAGGTTTAAAATCTGGCATTTCTAATCCAATAAACTTTGACTATATTTTTTTAGCCATAGGTATAAATGAGTGAAAACTCAAAACCTATTTTTTTGTGTTTGTTGTTTCAATAAAATTGTGCAGAATTGATTGTGTATGTGTAACATTGATAACTAAATAGCTGTCTTGTCTTCTATACTTTTAAAACTGCATCATTTACCCTGACCCAAGATTCCAAATCTTTGCAGGACGCACATGAGTTTCTCAGTCAAGTTGTTGACCAACTGAAAGAAGAGGTCATAAAAATTAGCAAGGACCTTCACAGTCCAAACAAACATGCAGCAGACAACCACCAGGTGGCAGCACGAGATGGTGTTACTGACGGAATAACGGAAGAGTCGCCGGGCATCCTGAATCCAGCAAGTCAGAACTTTGAGTTTGAAGTTCGACATATCATCAGTTGTCTGAAGTAAGTTTGTTTACTGCTGCATAGACCGTGGTTTGGTCTGTTTTATTCTATTTTACTACTGGATGGTTATTGGAGAACAATAATATGCTACATGGTTTGTGGGACCAGGATATAGAAGTATGTATGCGCATGCACACACACAATTAATTAGGCATATATATCCGTTATAACATACCACAAGATCACACGTGACAATATATTATTTTGAAATTAATTTATCTTTTCACGTTAATTAGTATTTTGTTTACATAGAAAATTCTTGCGATACTGATTGTGGTCCTTGTCCAAAAAAATTCTTTGCTGATTCTCAGTTGTTACGCAATATTCTGTGTTAAGATTGTACAATATATATATCTTTGATTCTGCCACAAATTTAGATTTCCAAGATAATGTGGAAATTTAGATTTCCAAGATAATGTGGAAATTTAGATTTCCAAGATCATGTTCATACATCAAACACAGTAATATGCTGTTCCACGTGGCTTACCCATATTCAGTATGGATTTTTGGGCCATATATTTATACGGATGTGTTTCAAATTTACAGAAAAATTGCTAAGTATATATCCATTGAAAATTTGCAGATTTTGACAGACTGATTAACCAATGAAAATGTTTATATGGATTTGTACAGAATTTATAGTTAAAATTACAGATTTAGCAACTGTATGCAGAGTGTTATGTGTTGGCAGTTGTAGACATGAAGTGACCAAGGAGGAGTCCTTCCATGACTTGTCCCTGGATATGCCCTGCCAAAGGTAAGTTCTAGCTGAGGGTGGGGTGATGGAACAGAGGGTATCAGGTGATTGTTGGTTTTACCTGCATGTTGAGGCAACCATGAATGTGTGAACACATACAATTATTGATACTCGTACAATTATTGATACTCGTACAATTATTGATACTGCCAATGATCGTTAAAGATAAGGTGCAAAAAGGTACTTTCTTATATAGTGCGATATCCAGTCCATAGTACCACTAAAATCGCTTAACACTTCACCCAAGAATATATATACCAATATATATATATATATATACCATAAATAGTCTGAAAATTGTATTTCTGTTACAAAATGATTTTATTGCCAAAAACAGTGATTTATACTGCCAATAATTTGTTGATATCTTGTAATTGTAACAAGTAAACAAATGCAGCAATTAAAAACTTGGCGTCAAGACATTTGAAGAAATTATTTCTGTTACATCATTTTGAACTTGAATTATCCATTTCCGATGTCAACAAGAGATGTAAATGTGATTTAGGGACACGTTCTCGACCGCATCACTCCAGGATGCGCTTGATCAATTCCTTCGAAAAGAACTCATCGATTATACGTGCGCTGAATGTCAGCACAAGAAGGCAGAGGTCACTCACAAGTTCGTCAAACTACCAAGGTCAAGTTTATGTTGCTTTATACGTCGTTGCAGTGTGGCTGTAAATAAGCCTGACATAACACTGTAATTAGTCCTTCACAAAGACGACCATGAAAATAGTACCACTTATTATTTTATTATATTTATATAATTACCTGCAATAACATAATAAATATAATAAACCCTCCAGGATATTGGTTCTACACCTGAAGAGATATTGCTTCAATGCGGTAACATCGAGTCACACAAAGACAGGACGCCCCATCAGCATTGCCAGGTACCTCACCCTCGAGCGACACTGTGTTGAGGATACGACCCCTGCCTACCCCGCCCCCGAACCATGCAGGTGAGGCACCTATTTGTACTAACTACCCCAGGCAAGACACCCCTTGTGTATATACGGTGCATAATTTGAGATCTCTCCTGGTGGCTTGTATGAGTTACTTGTCTATCAGGCTTTGCAACAGGCTTGTTGTGATGACACCAGTGAACATTAGTGCACATTAGTGATTGTCACGACAGGTGGATGCAGGTTGCAGGTGATACCCAACATGACGTCCCTGTCCCCTATCATGTGTACCCTTACTTGGAATGTCAACAAGACTGTAAAGTACATGTGGTTTATATTTTCTTTGATCGTGATGTTTTAGAAGCTATGAGAACACAAGTTTTCATCGTACTGTATATCTATATCCATGCATGACTGACATAATTTGAATAAAATGAATATTTAGACTAGAAAATTTCCGCAGTTTTGATTTTGCCGTGGTACAAAACAATCACGTATTTCTATGCCAATCCAATGCATGCTCGATCGCAATCGGAAATTTTTCAGATGTCAGATTGGCAGATTCTTGCATTCTAATACTATTGTTGTTCTTCTTAAGTATGAGTAAGTGTTGTAGTTGGTAAGATATATATTTTTTACTGACATGATAATTTGTCAGATATATTTTTTACTGACATGATAATTTGTCAGATATATTTTTTACTGACATGATAATTTGTCAGATATTTGCAGACTAGGATCGCGTATGCATTGTTGTGGATACCGGGTACTCAAATGTTCATCTACAAATATAGTGTTAAATTATCCACCAGATGAGCCACGAGATGTTTTGGGTAGCCTCTATTGATTGACATTCATGTTTTTACATGGAAACACCTTTAATGGAGTACTTTGTTTCACTTAAGTCCCACTGAGTTTCGCCCCAAACCTGCCAATGACACAGGGGCAGCCAAAGCGAGGGAGTCGACCCCGCAACACAGGTAGGGCGGGGTGCAACCCTCCATCATTGTGAAAGATCCTTCCACAATTTGATTTTTTGCTCATCCCGTTTCAAGCTCATTTCACGAAAAATTGTAGTCGTGTAGTTTCCACTACCATATGCTAACTCGTTTGTGCAAATTTGCTAATGTCTAACCAATCTCTTATGTGTTTTTTTTTAAAGAAATTTCAAAGTGTGTAAATGACGGGTCACCAGTGGATGTTGTCTACTTAGATTTTCAGAAAGCTTTCAATAAAGTGCCACATCAAAGATTGTTACTTAGACTAAAAGCCTATGGCATAGGTAATGATGTAATCAACTGGATAGAAAAGTGGCTTACACACAGAAGACAGAGAGTAATAGTAGATGGTGAGATTTCAAACTGGAAATCGGTTTTGAGTGGGGTACCACAGGGATCAGTATTAGGCCCTATACTGTTACTAGATGACATATCTGGCAAAGTACTCAAATTTGCAGATGACACAAAAGTATTCAGAAAGGTTACTAATGATACAGATAAACAATATTTACAGGATAATCTAGATAAATTAGTTAAATGGTCAGAAAAATGGCAAATGTTATTCAATTTTGAGAAGTGTAATTGCATACACATAGGACATGGAAACATGGACAAAGAATATAAAATGGAGAATGCTGTACTAGGTAGAACCACACAAGAAAAGGACTTAGGAGTAACATTTAGTGCTGACATGAAAGTTTCAGAGCAATGTGGGATTGCTGCTTCGAAAGGAAATCAAATTCTAGGGCTAATTAGGAGAACTATCATGCAAAAGGAGAAACAGCTAATTGTACCCCAGTACAAGGTAATAGTTAGACCACATTTGGAATATTGTATTCAAGCATGGAGGCCGTATCGTAAAAAGGACATAGACAACCTAGAAAGAATACAACGAAGAGCAACTAATATGATTCCAGAATTGAGAGACCTTAGTTACGAAAGTCACTTATTACAATGTGGTTTGACAACACTAGAGACCAGGAGACTAAGAGAAGACCAAATAGAAGTGTTTAAAATAGTGAACGGTTATGAGGATATTGACAGGAATATGTTCTTCAAACTTAAAGAAGGCAATAGAACCAGAGAACACAAAGCAGCATTAGTCAAGGAGCAGTGTAGGTTGGACATGAGAAAGTACTATTTCTTACAGAGGGTGATAAATGAAGGGAACAAACTGCCAAATGATTGTGTTAGTGCTAGTAGTGTGAATATGTTTAAAAATAGAATTGACAGATATTTGATAAGGGCGGGCTACACATAGATGAGAAAATTGTTGTTTGGGGTGGCAGTCTTGTTAAATCTAATTAGTTTGGGTGAAACCATTGGACAAACTATTCAATTATTTTTGACTTGTAAAAATTCGGGAAATAAATGGCAAAGTGGTGTATACCATAGCATATGGCTATTCAAACTTTCGCTAGTTACCCGATCTGTTGATCAGAGTCAATTGTTTTGATGATTTTATCTTTTATTTATCCGACTGCGCATTACTTTACACTACAAACTTCAACGAGACTGATTTGCGATGGGCTAAATCAGTGGAGCAGGGAGTGTTAATTATCTTTGTGATTTCTGTTACTTATCTCAATTCATCGCAGGCATTTACGCCAACAAATATTCTGTTTTACATGCCAAGTTTTCAATCACCGACTGTCCATCATAAGTGTTGCTTAGAAGGGTGTCAGGGTTGATTGCATTCTGTCCCACTGAGTTGTCAGGGAAATATGAAATCCCATAAATATAGAGCTCCTGGGAAACAATGATTTTCATATTCGTTGCAATTAATAATTAAGCAATTAGAACCCTGTATTCGATTGAATTTCACGTTATATTTTTTATAAACTTAACGATCTGTTTAATCATAAAGGGGCGGCTTCAGTTTCCATCGCCCCTTCCTGTCCCTACCCCACACTTTGGAGCTGGAGGAAGAGGGAACACAAGGGAGGAATGACACAGGGAAGAAGGTTACCTTGGACAAGGAAGAAAACTCCAAGGTCGGTTTACTCTCAAGTGATAAGGAACGTATTGCTCTAGCTCATTCCATGTAAATAAGTTGTATAAATGAGTATCACGCTATAAACAGTGGTGGAATAATATGAAGGTGTAGCTTTTGTGCAGTGAATATGGTGTGGCTGAACACTTCCCACAGACTGTTGGCAGACTTTGGGTCAATTGCATTAAATCAATTCTAATTACACAGCAATTACAGCTTATAAATTCCAATCCCTCTTCAATTATAAATTTCTAATTCCAGTTATCAATTCTATATTGAAACACGGCTTCATATTTGAAAATAACAGGCGAGCGATACATCGCTCACCTAAATATGCCAAATTAATTTAGGCGAGCGATTTGTTAGTTGTTTTGTTTACTGTGTGGTGGCGCTACCATTTCCCATTTGTATTCTGTCGTCGCCATGAAATTTTAATTGGTGCTTGTTGGCGCTGACTTTTGTACAAATAAATAAATGTTTACTTTAGTAAAGCCCATACATTCTGATTGCAGTTGGTGAAATGGTTTTAAATTGCAACATGTCACCGATTACCATAGGCCGTAGCCTAGGCAAAGCCAGTGGCAGTGCCATGGCAGTGTACTGTGCCCGGGCTGTGGCCACGACACGGTACTGGTTTCGTGTGCGACTTCGTTAAGGCGGTTTGAAAATTGCAATTGAAATTCACAAATACGTCACGTATAAGAATTAGATGTATAGTCATAACTCATAAATGCAGCTTAGTAGGCAACACTAATATAAACTGGGGTGAAATGGCATGCTTCCATTGCATCACAATGCCAAACGCACAACTCAAACTCAGTGCGCAAAAAATATGAATTTGTCATCCGCACATGAAACAGTGAATCAATGTTAAATGGTACCAGAGATGTGCGTCATGAATTTATGTGTTCAGAGCGGTTGAAAGACGAAGTGGAACAATTACTAAAATTATCGTTTTCAACGTCTGATCAACTTTTACACTCCGTGTCAACTCATATAAATTTCGATAGTTCAGATCCACGTTATTATTTTCGATTCCCATTACAGCGTAGTCAGTCAATCGGATCGTAGCGAAATATTGTTGATCCCTTAACTATTCCATAACTGTACATGTATACATGTATTTTATTCAGTTCCACATACAACATTATGTGACATTTACACATAATACAAATCGACATTAGTCCACTCATTTGATCATTTTTATAAACCGCGTGGCCAGCATAGCTTCGATGGCGTTCTTGCAATCTTGGTACAGCGGGCTACGATCGCCATCGCCGGTGATGGATGATATGTGAACTCCGAATATTGGAGCCCGAACACCGCATTGTAAAGAGGAGAGACTTTCCTAGTGAATCTAATACTCAAGAAAGTACTTGTCAAGACGAACACTTGCAGGCAGCGAGCGATTTTAACAATTGACGCGAGCGATAAATCGCTCCCTAAATTATTGATTTGCGCAAGCGATAAGGAGCGAGAGCGATCGCTCACCTCAAATATGAAACCCTGTTGGAATAACAATATGTGAACAGTACAACTACTCAGTGCCAAAAAATAACATCTACTTTAGAGCAGCTTTATTTAACAGATGTAATTTCGCACATACTGTTCCATTCAGAGTTTGAATTTAAAGTTTGATTCTCAAGCCTGATATTAAAAAGTAACTGAGAAACCAATTAGTTTTTTACCAATTCCAAGTACTTTTGAAAACAAGTACAATTCCAGTGTGATTGACCCTAAGTGAGATCTGTGTTCTCACTGTCAGGGATGTGCTTGACCCCAAGTATGATATGTGTTCTCAGTGTCAGGGATGTGTTTGACCCCAGGTGTGATCTCTGTTCTCACTGTCAGAGATGTGTTTCAGGACGTCACTCACATGGATGAGGACGATCAGATGAAGTGCCTCATGGAGATGTCCGAAAAAGAGCCAGAGCCTGCCAAGTCCAAGACCCCTGATTTGAGTAGGTCACAATTTATTTTACCTATTTGACCAACCAACCTGTTGACATCATTGCTATGGTATATGGTATTGTAGGTAGTTAAATGTATATTTATTGTAGGTAATTTACTCATGAATATTTTCCATAATCTTATTCCCATTAGTTAGCAATATTTAAAAAAACTTAATTTGCATAGTTAATATATTATATATATATATATAATATATATATATTATGTGTTATTTATGTATAGTTATGTGCTGTATGTATATTAATTTATTTATTAGTTATTACATTTTGTGCTATATTTAATTTAATTTTATGATTAGATTTTTTTATTATTATTAATAGTATTGTAATTTATTTATTTGACAATTCTAGACCATGTTATTAATATTTAGCATGCTGTGAACAATCTTGAATCTGGTGCAATATTAAATAAAAAATTTAATAATTATCAGGTGACTTCAACCCGGAGTCGTTGACAGAGGAACAGATGCTCCAGATGGCCGTGGAGCAGAGCATGCAGGATTCCCACCTTAACAACGGTCGCCATGACAACAGGACACCTTGGAGAAATAGTCACCAAGATGCATCATCGCCCGGAAGTGACACTCACTGTGACACAAAACTTGAAACAAGCAATGGCGTGTTGACACATACGAACAGTGGTTGCCAGTACGACAGTAACAGGAGTGTCAACCATGATGATAGTGACAAGAAAGTGACAGTATGCCAGCAGTGTGGTGCTAACTGTTACTTTGTGTCGAGTATAAGAAAATATCTATGCGACTGCGTCACCAACAGCAGTGATCACAGAAAGCAAAAACTCAACGTCGGTGACACGCCCAAAAGTGTGTCACGCACGCCCAGGAAACTAGACTTTGTGTCTATGGAGAACTACTGTGAACCCTGCCCTGGAGATACTGCGGCTAGTGGACCTTGTCCAGATGTCACTGACCCGTGTAGTGGACGTCTGATGGACAGTGACTGCCGGGTGAGTGGACGCCGGTGCGATGTCTTAGGCGAGGCTGACTGCCAGGACGCTGACTTCAACCACTTGGTGGAGATGGCAGACCTGGACGATGACGTTTGTTCATTGGGGACGCAGTCACCCCACTACACAAAGACAGACATGGCGCAGTGGAACGAGCAACACAACAGTAGCATCAACAATGGTCCATCATTGGTCCTGGACCTCACAGGTAGGTGATGTCAGTAACATTTAATCCATCGCAAATCAGGTGTTTGTTGGTGTTCCAATCTGTAGTGTGTAAATAGCCTTATGTCATAATATATAAAACCGCATAATTTTTGGTTAATTTATTTAAAGGATCCAGTCAAAACTAATTTAACTGTTTCTCCAATGATTTAATCAAAACTAAATAACACATTTGCAATGATTCATGCCATACTGGATACTATATAGGTGTTATGTTTTTTTGCGAAATGGTTCTAAAAGAAGACTAATCATTAGAGCAAGCAATTGAGATGTCGTGCTAGCAATTTACAGACATGACGATGAATTGTCTCACAAGACAGAACCTGGCCACTACTAATATAGGTCAATGATGTAATGTTGGTTATTGACCACAAATATCAACAAAGTCTGTAGCTGTGGAAATGTTCGTCTAGTTTGGACAATAACTTAGTATAGATTTTTTTAATCACAACTATAAAGTTTACTCAATACAGTGTTTCAGCACACCATTGGCTGTTTTAAATAATTAAGGAAGACAAGTAATTATGAAATGGCTTGCTTGTCATACCATGCCATCTGGTAAGCAAAAAACAAACTGAGTCAACCCAGAATTCAGTTCCTGTAGACGGCAACCAATGTGGCTGAAATATAATGAGTCAATTTTGTAGTTGCGTTTGCAAGAAAATCTATATTAAATGTTTATAACCATTTCAATATGGACTATTTTTAGCTGAGCATTGTCAGCAACAAAATAATTGGTTCTTAGATGAGCCACCCTCAATTCAAACGTTGATCCATGATTCAGGGGAGGAAGAAGACAAAGAGAACAAGACGCCTCCGCCCAGGGATATCTCAGCAGCATCTATGAAGGATGAGCCTGATTGGCTGTCAAAAACAAAGGAAAGTGAAGAGCGAGATTTTCTTCTAGCCGTGGAAAACAGCCTCCGAGACCAGGTTACTTTGCATTTCCATTCTGCTGTTGTTGCAAAATGTTTTAGTTCCATTTTCCATTACTGCATTACTGTGAAAAATGGTGTTCAAAATTTTTTAACTTTCTGCCAATGATAAATTTAGTAAATAATATTAACTATTGGCGTACTGACAGTTCTGCCTTTGTGGGACATAGGACATATCACAAATTTGTCAGAATCTCCTCAATGGATGAATTGATGTTCTGGTTTCTAGGGGGGTCATATTTGGCATGGTAATTACCTCTCAAGAAACTTTATATTCTTTCCGAATATTTTGACCGACACACTCGGCTTTCATAGGCAGACTGACGTTGTTATGACCTTGTGTCACATAACCATAAGTCTGCGGATGAAGGTTGGTTGAGTCGGTTAAAATATTCAGAAAGAATACAAAAGGTTTCTTGATGCATAATTGCTGTGTAAAATATTTTAATTTGTCTATTGTCATAAGTTACATTTATAACTTCTAACTAGTTAATCTGAAATTGTAACAAAAATTATTATCTTTTTACTTTTAGGAACTTGCTGAACAAGAGCAGTTATCGGCTATAACTCAACAAAGTTTACGCGGTCAGTAGAACGATATCGTCCTTATGTGTACATGGTGCCATATTTTACACACATGATACCATCCTGTTGTGAACATGGTGTCATGTTTTTCAAACACATGATATCAACATTGATGAAAACATTCTTACAAGAAGCTAAATATCTTTTATGAACAAATTGTAATTTTTTTCATCTTTTGTGAATAATTTTTTTCTTTTATTAAAAATATCTTTACAAACAGTGTCAGTTTTATTGACAATACAGATACAGTGGTTCATGGGTGAGTATGCGATTTTGGACATTGATCTATGATGTATTTATTAAGCCATTCATGTTGTCACACAGTGTCATACATTGGGGGTTGAATGAATAATTAATAAAATGGGGTTTGTTTGCAACCCCCAAAACATGAGTATATTTGAGAGCATCGAAAATGTCATACATTAGTGATTTTAGAAATGTTCAAATTGCTTATTCCTGGTTGTCAGGACAGTGTAGACACCCACGAGACACTTCTGAATTAATGCACCCTGCATAACTATTAGAATGTTCAGTTGCATTTAAGAGAGCATAGCCATACTTGCTATATTATTCAACCCTATTAATCACATTCCATACTTGCTTATGTAGGTCTGTGAAATTTCTCTTTTTTGGCTTAGTAAACTTCCATAGGATAGAAGCCTAATTTATCAGGAAATTTTTTATTGGAAATAAAAGTGCACGGTCAGTCGCAGGAAGATAAATATTTTACTGTTCCTTCTGATGCAGAGTGTGAGAAGAAAGAGGACGTGATGTCTGATGTAGAAGACATGTTCATTGTTGAAGATCCTGATGATGAGGAGAAGAGAGAGGCTCTTCTCCGCAATGTGGAGGTATGTCTTGTTGGCAGATTAACATGCGTTTAGGAAGGGTATGATCAATGCATACACACAGGCATGCATGCATGCACGCACGCACACATAACAATAACACTTCAGTAGCACCTAAATGATCACGAACCCAAGCTCAAACACAACAAACCAGAACTGATAAGCATGATATGAACAGGGACATGCAAAAGTCATCAGAACGAGTGACCACAGGATTTAAGGTCAAAATGCAATTTATAAAAAAAATGTGTCTCAAGTTTTTTATAAATGGTAGTTGCAGTTTTAGATGATTTTAAGTGATGGGATGTACTTTCCAGATTTTGGGCATAGCTACGGAAAAATTTCGCTTGCCCAGGTTGAGCTTAATTTTAGGAACAAAAAGTTGCGAGATGGATGATCGATAGATGAGCCGTCTGGGCATATTTGACAGATGCAGGAGATTTGATAAGCACGCACACATGCACATATCCTGACATGTGTGCTAACTGTACCAAGATGTTTTTGTGATGTTTCCTCCAGACGGGTGAACTGGGGTATTCGTACCAACTCATGAGTGTCGTCAGTCATCTCGGCTCATCGTCATCACTCGGTGAGTCTCACGTATCTCTGTATTGGTTCTCACTTGGAGAATATACTCGACCAGAAAACTTTTTCCTAATTGACCCACGTGGTCTAAATGACATGAGCACTGCACTGTGTACAATGGTGATTTTACATGCCGCTTATATATTTAATTATTTATTATATATTTTGAACACGCTTGAAAAAAATTGGGCCATGGAAAAATGTCAAGGAATCTGTTGTTATAAGTGTACACCAAATTTTTTTCTTTAGTAAGGTAACTGTTTAACACTAGTGGTTTCATTTGGTGACTTGTGTAGAGCAACTGATAAGTGGTGCCAACTGTTTGACACCAGATGGCGACACTATTTAGTTGTTCCACGGTACAGTAGTACCAGCCTTCAATGGACACTTCTGTATCCAAGCAAAAGTGTCCCCTCATCGGAGGGACTGGCATGCTAGAGTGGAGGGCTGAAATAAGGCGTGTTAGGTGTTCCCATGTCTGCCACCAGGGCGCTACTAACCAACAGCGATCGCCGCCCACTGCTCCAAGTCCAAGAACGCTGTCGAAGCCACAGTGTGCTTGCAACACTGTCTTATACGGTAATATGTAGTTTATAGAGCTTATTAAACGAGTCAACTACCATCAACGTGTATTATTTTAAAATGTCACACCCTGTTTAATCGTTAACTGAATAAAATGCATGTACGTAGACCGTTATGGAAATATGATGACGATGTACTGAACTAATAGGCCTACGAATCAAAAATAATACCCTGGATTTGAGCAGCCGAAAACGTATATGAGTTGACACACGCAGCATGTAAGCTGATTAAACATAGAAAACGACAATAGGCAGAATTAATAATCGTTTCACCTCGATTTTCAACTGATCTCGACCAAAGCATAACTTTATGATGCACGACTTAGCATCGATTCGTTGTTTCATATGCAGATGGAAAATTCTTATTTTCGCGCACCGGTAGCGCCTTTGGCATGTTGGTTTCGCGTCGTTTAGATTAGAGGCATGCCATTTCATCCCAGTGTCATATTAGTACTGCATACTAAATTGCATTTAAGATTATTCGAGGTGTATTTGTGAATCTCGATTGCAATTTCAAACTGCCTAACCAAAGCCAAAATCAGCAATTGATGTCGGCGGCAGCGCCAAACAAACAACTTGTTGACACTCGTTCATTGTCGTTGACATTGTTCACCTCTTTCTTGAGAATTGTCAAAGCAATTCTAAGTAGGTTTAAGCAGACCCATTTGGCATTTCCCCCGGCGGCAGAAAATCGGGGTCCACGACCAACAGCCTTATATCTGAATTCGCGATATAACGTTGTTTTTCCCACTACACACCGCGCTGTTTGTCCGTCGCCATTTTGGAAATAAAACATTTCAAGAAAAAAATTACAAAAATAATGATTACTGTCCGCTGTCCGCGTTCACAAGGTGTCCCCTCATCAGAGGGACATTAACATGGTAAAACAGTCCTTACATTGAGAAAGTGTCCCGCCATAGCAGGTGTCCGCTCATCAGAGAGTCCGTTGAAGGCAGGTACTACTGTAGGTAAATTACAATAATTATGGATCCTGCTGATTAAAGAACAGGGTGTACAATAATTATGGCATGTATGCTTACTAGGTCGAATATGGTATTTTTATGTATTTTTTTGCTTATACATATCTATATATTTGCTTGTATTCATGGGTTTTTGCCTGAATTAAAATATTTATATTCGCTTAGGTATCATCAATCAAAAGAAAGCAACATTTTAAAGACGCATTTCCAGCAGGGAATAGATTTGTAGTGTGACATTTTATGTCAACCCACTTCACCAATCTTTGACTCACCGAAAATAATTTTAAATCCATAATTGGTGTATCTGTGTATGGTACACATTGATGATGTATGGTACACATTGGTGATGTATGGTACACATTGGTGATGTATGTCTTGACATGTAATGATATTTGTCATACCTGGCATACCTGGTTAACATCTGTCATTATTGATATCTCATGTTGATATACATCCCATGTTGATATACTTCAAACGTGACACCCCATATTGATATCTTTTACACTTAACATCGAATGTTGATATCTCGTACTAAATATCCCATGTTGATATCTGTCATTCTTGACATTCCATGTTGATTGTGACATATCCTCATACTTGACATTATTATGTGACACCCGTCTTCTTAGCCGTCTATATTGGCATTGGTCCTACTTGACATATTCTGTTGCTATGTCATTGTACTTGACATAGTGAGAACATCTGTTCTCATACTTGACACTTGTGCTTGATATCCCACATTGATGTATGTCATGTTGACACAGGTCACTACGTCAGTGACGTGTATGACATCAAACAACAGCGGTGGTACAGCTACAACGACTCGGATGTTACGAGGACGTCGGAGGACATCGTGCGCAAGAGTCGAGAACGCTGCGGCTACATCTTCTTCTATCTCAGCAAGTGAGTCGATGCGCAGCTCTGTCGGTTAACGGATGATCTCAAAACATTGAAGTGTGACACTGCTTGAAATTGTTTTCACAGAGGAAGGGGTGTTTAGCATCGCACCTTGATGTATTTTGCCAAAAAACATAGTATTTTCCGATCTCACTACATAAGGGCGCTGACTTTAAACACGTGCAGGCAGTTTTCCGTGTAATGGCTGAAGTGTCACCCAGCGAATACAAGGTTGAACACAGGTCAATGTAGTTCAAAGTTTAATGTAGACAGGCTCTGAGGTTCGATTACATCGGTTTCATGTGCAGTGCAAACATGTTTTAATGAATACAAATTTTTTCTTATAATTTCACTCTTATCTGTTTTATTTTAATGTTTCGACACAAATATCATGTTTACATTGTTTGCTGATTGCAAGGTTATTATTCATAAACAGATAGCAATCAAATATTTTTTAAGTGTAAGACATAGCAATCTAGATGTTAGAATATATATTTATATATATATATATATATATATATATACATAATACATAGTTATATAATATATATATACATATATATGCATTATGTATATATATATATATATATATATATATAGTTTATACTGTATAACATAATTTTACAAAACTCAGTCATTTAGTGGAATCATTGGCTGGGACGGAAGCATTCCCTTGTCCTGTTGTATTAAGATGTGCCACTTCAGTGAATTGGTCACTCAACATAATCAAATTGGTCAGTCCTGAAATGAGTCTAGTAACCAGAGTCCACTGTGTTGAACAAAATATGAAGACTACCTATAGATAAAACACCGTTTTAAAACAATTTGCTGCCACTGCTCAGTCACTCTCAAATGACATCACCCCTAAGCGTGCTTTATTTTCCCTTAGGGAGATCGAGGAAGATCTGAGGGATTGGTTTGCCGAGAAGAACCGAGAATCCAATGAAGGATACTTGCACACTAGGCCTGTGTCCCGCTAACGTCTCTCAGCTGTAGAACATCGAGTCACCAAACAGAAACTATCATGTTGTATTCCACTTACAAAATTATGTCTGTACGTGTAACACTACATGAAATATAACCGGCTAGAGTAGGAGAATCTCAGACTGAGATATCAGTATTATCCATTACTTCAGTTTGGTATATTTCCCACCAAAGTAGAATTTCAAGTGGATGCAAAATGAAAACCATTTTAGTTAATTTATTTTTGTTTTTGTATGTTATTCAGAAATTAATGCACTTCCAGAAAATGCTGAAATCTCAATTTGTGATTTCGCAATTTATGCTGGGTTTTTTTCATGCAGTGTCGCATATGCTTAAATTTTGATTTGATTTAACTGCTGTTCGATTCTTGCAAGTCAGGGTTGGGTTCAGTTACAAAGGTCAATGGCCTCATAAATCACAATTACAGCGTTCTAAAAATATACATTACAATAAACATTACACTGCTGTTGTAATTAATTTCAAATTACAATTGAATCCTTGTGTTACAAGGTGTCTGTTACCATCAGAGTTGGTACATGTACAAGTAACTGGGTGGAAAACCTACCATAGGTAAAATACTTGAAAAATAAGTAAAACATTGTACTTGAAGTGAAAGATTAATTAGAAAGGTTGCCAATATAAATATTTATACACTACCACTGGCATAGTTTAAACACAATTAACTATATTGTAGATTATAGTATTCACGTAAACACTGTTCAAATGAGAAACAGGTGATTCTCGAACTTAGGATCTTGGATACAGGCACAAACCCATTTGAAATCAAATCATCTGTGCTGAAGTTTCATCATTTAAAGGGAAACAAACATCATGGTTTTGGGTCTGTGCACCTATAAGAGTTACTAAAACAACCATTTCCAACTACAGTTAAGAATATGCCAGTGGTTTACTAGGAAAACCTTGTTGAACACACATACTGTTAGATAACCATATGTCACGAGTGTCAATGTCTGGCAATATTTGCTTGCCAAATGGAAACATTTCATATATTCCTACACTTGCCATGCCGTTTGCATCCAAACTCAACTTATGTAACATATTTTGGCCTTTATTCACTAAACTAGTCCTCTTTCTGCCAAAACAGTTGTTTGAGACTGCACTGGTTCTGTGTATGCCAGCCTCACTTAATACGTCATAAGTAGTCTAGGTTACCCCGATTTCATACAACTGCTCATGCACTTATTGGTCGTGCTGGTTACACGCTTGTTGGAATCAGTCAATACATCCATTCAGGGCATTATTTTTATTTTGTTTGCAGCGAATTGTACAAAGGGTTATTTAGATAGGTCTTTGTATAGCTATTTAACATGTAGATACTGTCTGAGCAGTTTATTGTAGCAATAGGGATGTATTGATAGGTACATAGTGATATCTTTCCACTCTGTACAGCTCATTATATTTGCAGAGGTATTATGCACACTTTTGTACAGCTCAAATTGACACTAAAAGCATTACGCTATACATTCAATGATTGTTTGTCATTTATATCGTGTTGCTAAGAATTGTACATTTTACGTATGTAAATATATCGATAAAAGTTATTGTGTCAGTTTCTTGCTTTCCATGCGAGTTCTAGTATAGTTGTGCTTGTCAGAGATTCAGTAAAGCACAACAACCTGTTTAAAATTTGTTTAATTTGTATATAAACGTACAACAAATGTGAGCATTTGCTAAGCTAGCATCAGCCAAAACTGTTGTCAACACACGTGATATCTTGTAATACCCAATCAAAGAGTACCCCCTCCCCCCACCTAGGAAAATCATAAATGTTTTCCTTATGTGTAAACATCAGACTGACATTATTTTATGTCACAGATTAAATTTTATGCTTCATAGTTGAGAACCCTAAGATGTAATCATGATTGTTACAAGAAAGAAATTGTTAAGTAGATTACCTTTGCATTGGTAGTGCAATAAGTTCACACCACACCTTACCATTTGTACTGTACATTATAAACATTACCATATATATATATACAATTGGGTTTGCTACTCGTAATTGGTGCTTTCTGGAAACAATTGAACACGTAATTCTTATTACACTTGAACATTCTTTGAGCAAGAGATTGTCTGGTTCAGTTGTAAATGTGCGCACGCACACAAGGACCGAAGCAGACATAGGCAGCAATGGTGTGTGATCATTGAACTGAGAATGTGTCAGTCAGAAACAAACTGATACTTGGTGAGGTTGTCATGTGAATTAGTGTCATTGTCATGAATATTTGTGCGATTGTTATAACAATTGGTGTGACTTATAAATTGTGGTGTGGTTGTCGCATGACCAGGTGAGATTGTAATTAAGACTTGGTGTGATTGTCATAAGATTTGCTGTGATTGTCACGAGAAATGGTGGTGTGATTGTTATGGTGTAGTAATCATGCGAATTGGTGTGATTGTCACATAAGTTGGTGTGATTGTCATAAGACTTGTGATTATTATGAGAGTTGGTGTAACTGTCACAAGGCTGGCGTGACTTTCACAAAGAGATTGGTGTGACTACCAGGAGACTCTTGATGTGACTAAACGATATGTGAACCAGTTGGCGTGACCATCATGTGACAGATGTCGGGACGACTGGAGGCTTGTAGAAGTAGACAAGTCCAATGCGGTCGCGCTGGAGGTACACCAGAAAGACCATCACAACCATGAGCATGACGACCATAAACCAGCCTCCGAGTGACTCAAAGTCATGCCCCGTCACCACGTGGACGCAGTTGGTGAGCTGGTTGAACGAGTGCAGCAGGACGGCCGTCTCCGCCACCGTCTCCTCCTCCACGCACATCCTAGGGAGCAGTCAGTAATTACCATTAACAAGGAGCAGTCAGTAATTGCACACAACTATGACGTCTTCACTAACTTAATGATTCCAGAACTGAGAGACCTTAGTTATGAAGAACGCCTGGAAGAATGTGGTTTAACAACTCTAGAGACAAGGAGGTTAAGAGGAGATCAGATTGAAGTTTTTAAGATATTGAATGGGTATGAAAATATTGATAGAAATATGTTTTTCTCACTCAAGAAGGAAAGCAGAACTAGAGGACATGAGGCAAAATTAGTAAAGGATCAATGTAGATTGGACATCAGGAAGCACTCGTTCTCACAGAGGACAATAAATGAATGGAACAAATTGTCTACAGATTGTGTAACTGCTAGCAGCGTGAATATGTTTAAAAACATGGTTGACACATATCTCAGGAGGGTGGGTTATAAGTAGGTGAACGTTGTTGGACTCTCGATAAGCCAATAGCTTCCTTGTCCACTTGCCATCTGGGCCTTTGGCTGGATGGCAAATCTTGTTAGCCATGGCGTATTTGGGGGGCCATTGGCAGAATTGTTTGTTAATAACCTGTTACGCCACTACATGGTAGCATGGTAAACTAAGGGGTGCCTATAACCTTGTCATAGCGAATAGAGGTGGCCCACTTTGCTCTATTTTCTAAAAATTTTCACCAGCCCAATCAAAAATAATTTAACTGCTTGCCGATGATTTCATCAAAACTAAATAACAAGGTTGCACAAATGAGTTAGCATGTCGTGGTAGATTCTAGATAGGCTTGATTTTTCATAAAATGATGCAACGATGAAACAGAAAAAAAAGTTAATTGAGGAGACCTATTAATCATATAAGACGATGGTCTCTCCACTGTCTACCAGTATTGTCTCTGCCTAACTGTATTGTCTCTGCCTACCTGTATTGTTTCTGCCTACCTGTACTGCGTGCCTCCGACCTTGAGACTGGTGATGACAATAGCTTTGTCAGTGTCGCCCATATCAATGTTCTTCCGGTAGACCACGGATGGGTTATTGTCATTAGTTGTCAACTCGTAGTACACAAACACATAATCACTTCTTAGTCTCGGTGGCTGAGACCACTCGAACACAATACGACCACCAATCGCTTGATGTGTCGACTTGGCCAAGTTTACATATTCACAGTTTTTTCCACGGTAGAAGTTGCCACACAGGCACTGTGCTGCGGCATTTGCCACGAAGCAGATGCCGTTACCGTGGCAGAATTTGTCATCACAGAGCTCGTCGTACAGTGATTGAGGTGTTGTCTCTGGGATGCTGGCTGCTAGGACCGTCTACAAGGCATGGAATGGTGGCAATTGATAATTGTATGTAACAGTCAACATCCTGGTTTATATTATATGTTTACAAGGTTGCCAACATTAAAAAAACAATGTGTAGAATTACTCAAAATTCAAATTGGGGAGGGCATAATCATCAGAACAACCTGTGTAGGATTGTCAGTTTTAGTGTTAACTATATCTTCATATATACCTAGGATATGTGTAGAATTGTCAGAAAACATACCTATGTAATAACATGGGGCATATTTAACCCTCGAAATGCAGTCTACACAAAAATGCGTAGAGTTGGATTGTGTTTGCTGTGAAGACAATGTCATTTTTAATGGGGCATGTTGCCTGCCCAGTAGCTCAAGAAAGAGTTAGAAGTTTTATGCTGACCTAAAATTGGTAATATGGAAAAGCCAAATGCTGGCTATTGCTATTCATTCCTGCTCAAATATTTTCAGTAACACAGAACAGGTGTATTCATTTGTAGATATTACAATAACAAATTACAACACTGCAATTCTGCCATGTTGAACCTATAATTGTTGGTCCACACAAAGTTGCCGTATCTCCCAACCCAAGTTGACGACATTTACCTGCAAAATGGCCGTGAGTGTGAAGAAAGCGTATCTCGATGCTGATGTCAGCGCATTCAACTTCATTGTGTGCTTTCCGGAAATGTAAGAAAACTGTAATAACAACCAACACATTGTACGCCTATATGTGAAAATATGATTGGAAGCTATAAAATTTGGTGCCTCTGCGTTATTAACTTGTCATACTTTTATCATATTAATTAAAGAAGTTGATTACATGATATTGCAAATATGTTTCTATTGTTATTTATTTGCAAAATTTCTGTGAAAATGTTAACATGTTCTTCCACTGAGCTGATCAGACGTTGCGTTATGTAATAACATGATTTCACAGTCAAAACGATCATACTATGTACTTTTAAATTATGCTTAAACAGTCGGCGCAGCGAACACATTAAAGCAGTATCACTGTGTAGTGTATACCGTAGTATCGTGGATGTTGACAGTTGTGATCACTAGATGGCACAACTGAACCGTGCTATGATTATTGTCCAACCCACCACGTGGCGCCACTATTGTGGCCAATGTACACACGTTCTCACGCAGTCAAGTCTCGCTTATCCGACTCTCGCTCGCCGAGACGAATGTGGCATCGTGAACGTGGTTTGACTAGTCACGCTTATCCGAGATTGTACACTGACATTATCTGGCATGATTTAAGTGTTCAGTGTGACAGTACGTTGTGTCAATGTAATCAAATTTCAATGTGCATTCGAATTGCATCGTATAAACTGATAGATGTTTACTCTTATTTGACGAGTTAGCTAAGTCCCCGGGCGAGAGCTTACGCAAACACTACGACTGCACTCGATCGTCATAACCTTTTAACAAAGCTCAAGTGAAGATGGGTGCGAGTTAATATGTCGCACTCGCAGTGATTAGGCACGTCGTTCGTGTAAACGCACACATAGTTTGTGCGTCATCGTACAACGCCGTCGTACAACATATTCGGTTACAAATCCTTCGTGTAAACCGGCCTTAGCCAATCCATTCGGCGTCAGAGTTAACTTATCAGCCGCGCAGTGCCGGACTAACTAACGTCGGGGGGGGGGGGGGAGGGAGGGATGGCTCTTACCGAGTGCGTGAAAGACGAAGATCGCGTGGCATTGACTACGGGGGTAACCATATACTTTAACGTTTATTCAACTATGTTTTCGCGTAACTATTCACAGATTGTTGTCGACGACGGCATGAAACTAAACATACATACTCTCCGACCTTCTATCTGAGAGTTTGGCAACTCCCCGCGCAGCTCGCTGTTCGCGACGTGCAGGATCCAGTGTATTTTTAACGCCGTCATGAGCATTCTGGTGTAGCAACTGGGGTGTAGTGCCACAATGGTAATAACTATGTTACGTTGTTGTGGGTTTCGTGTACTCGGAGCCGAGTGTGTGATTTACAGGAGGGACATTACATGTGCTTGGTCAAAAGGTTTGTCTGTTGTCTCTATCCCGCAAAACACTACGGCAACATTCTCATTGCCTTTCTAATGTATGCGACAGTGTCCAGGCTTCAGGATCACAAACAGCAGCACATACTCAGTAACCGTTTTAACATTAATTATACTCGTTCGCGCAACGACAACATGAATTAATTCAGTTAGTGTTCCCTCGCTCTGCTATCATCGATCACTTGATATGAAGCCACGCTCTCTACAAGCAGAGTTCACAGAGCTACACGTGAGAGTCGGCGAAACTAACACGTACCACATTTTGGAGGCCATAGTCATCACCATACTTGTGTGCATCCTCGCTATAGTCATCACCATACTTGTGTGCATCCTCGCTATAGTCATCACCATACTTGTGTGCATCCTCGCTGTAGTCAACACCATACTTGTGTGAATCCTCGCTATAGTCATCACCATACTTGTGTGCATCATCGCTATTGTTATCACCATACTTGTGTGCATCCTCGCTATAGTCATCACCATACTTGTGTGCATCATCGCTATTGTCATCACCATACTTGTGTGCATCCTCGCTATAGTCATCACCATACTTGTGTGCATCCTCACTATAGTCATCACCATACTTGTGTGCATCATCGCTATTGTCATCACCATACTTGTGTGCATCCTCGCTATAGTCATCACCATACTTGTGTGCATCCTCGCTATAGTCATCACCATACTTGTGTGAATCCTCGCTATAGTCATCACCATACATGTGTGCATCATCGCTATAGTCATCAACATACTTGTGTGCATCATCGCTATTGTCATCACCATACTTGTGTGCATCCTCGCTATAGTCATCACCATACATGTGTGCATCATCGCTATAGTCATCAACATACTTGTGTGCATCCTCGCTATAGTCATCAACATACATGTGTGCATCCTCGCTATAGTCATCACCATACTTGTGTGCATCCTCGCTATAGTCATCACCATACTTGTGTGAATCCTCGCTATAGTCATCACCATACTTGTGTGCATCATCACTATTGTCATCACCATACTTGTGTGCATCATCGCTATAGTCATCACCATACATGTGTGCATCATCGCTATTGTCATCACCTTTCTTGTGTGCATCCTCGCTATAGTCATCACCATACTTGTGTGCATCCTCGCTCGTCTCTTTGAGAGGGGGAAGGGGGGGTAGGATGACGAGAGACAGACAGATAAAGACAGGAAATCATTGACTAATTCCCCAGCAGAGAATCGTCTGGTCTACCCAGAACGGGTTGTGGCTCTGGTCACATTGGAATATATGTACGCCTACTTGTAAAATAAAATGAAATTGAAATGCGGCTGAAAGGTACATTCTTATATAGCGCGGTATCCAGTCATTATACTGCTCAAAGCGCTTTAAGCTTCACCTGTTCATTCCAACGCCATCTCGACTCCTCTGGAAAGAATTCAGCCACGCTGCAATTACTGCACGAAGACTATTCGTTCACATATCCAACTCTGCCTATTACAGCCAGTCACTATTTTGTTACAGCTAGGCAACTGCGACAACGTTGGTGAACGAAATTACTAACGTTTCGAAACAGCAGCAAGAGGATTCGAATCCGGGTTCCCTCGATTGAGAGTCTGGCTTTCTAACTCTCTGTACCCAGGTACTCGTTTATAGCTGAGTCTGGCACTCTCTGTAGCCAGGTACTCGTTTATAGCTGAGTCTGGCACTCTCTGTACCCAGGTACTCGTTTATAGCTGAGTCTGGCACTCTCTGTACCCAGGTACTCGTTTATAGCTGAGTCTGGCACTCTCTGTACCCAGGTACTCGTTTATAGCTGAGTCTGGCACTCTCTGTACCCAGGTACTCGTTTATAGCTGAGTCTGGCACTCTCTGTACCCAGGTACTCGTTTATAGCTGAGTCTGGCACTCTCTGTACCCAGGTACTCGTTTATAGCCGAGTCTGGCACTCTCTGTACCCAGGTACTCGTTTATAGCCGAGTCTGGCACTCTCTGTACCCAGGTACTCGTTTATAGCCGAGTCTGGCACTCTCTGTACCCAGGTACTAGTTTATAGCCGAGTCTGGCACTCTCTGTACCCAGGTACTCGTTTATAGCCGAGTCTGGCACTCTCTGTACCCAGGTACTCGTTTATAGCCGAGTCTGGCACTCTCTGTACCCAGGTACTCGTTTATAGCCGAGTCTGGCACTCTCTGTACCCAGGTACTCGTTTATAGCCGAGTCTGGCACTCTCTGTACCCAGGTACTCGTTTATAGCCGAGTCTGGCACTCTCTGTACCCAGGTACTCGTTTATAGCCGAGTCTGGCACTCTCTGTACCCAGGTACTCGTTTATAGCCGAGTCTGGCACTCTCTGTACCCAGGTACTCGTTTATAGCTGAGTCTGGCACTCTCTGTACCCAGGTACTCGTTTATAGCCGAGTCTGGCACTCTCTGTACCCAGGTACTCGTTTATAGCCGAGTCTGGCACTCTCTGTACCCAGGTACTCGTTTATAGCCGAGTCTGGCACTCTCTGTACCCAGGTACTCGTTTATAGCCGAGTCTGGCACTCTCTGTACCCAGGTACTCGTTTATAGCCGAGTCTGGCACTCTCTGTACCCAGGTACTCGTTTATAGCCGAGTCTGGCACTCTCTGTACCCAGGTACTCTTTTATAGCCGAGTCTGGCACTCTCTGTACCCAGGTACTCGTTTATAGCCGAGTCTGGCACTCTCTGTACCCAGGTACTCGTTTATAGCCGAGTCTGGCACTCTCTGTACCCAGGTACTCGTTTATAGCCGAGTCTGGCACTCTCTGTACCCAGGTACTCGTTTATAGCCGAGTCTGGCACTCTCTGTACCCAGGTACTCGTTTATAGCCGAGTCTGGCACTCTCTGTACCCAGGTACTCGTTTATAGCCGAGTCTGGCACTCTCTGTACCCAGGTACTCGTTTATAGCCGAGTCTGGCACTCTCTGTACCCAGGTACTCGTTTATAGCCGAGTCTGGCACTCTCTGTACCCAGGTACTCGTTTATAGCCGAATCTGGCACTCTCTGTACCCAGGTACTCGTTTATAGCCGAGTCCGGCACTCTCTGTACCCAGGTACTCGTTTATAGCCGAGTCTGGCACTCTCTGTACCCAGGTACTCGTTTATAGCCGAGTCCGGCACTCTCTGTACCCAGGTACTCGTTTATAGCCGAGTCCGGCACTCTCTGTAGCCAGGTACTCGTTTATAGCCGAGTCTGGCACTCTCTGTACCCAGGTACTCGTTTATAGCCGAGTCCGGCACTCTCTGTAGCCAGGTACTCGTTTATAGCCGAGTCTGGCACTCTCTGTACCCAGGTACTCGTTTATAGCCGAGTCCGGCACTCTCTGTAGCCAGGTACTCGTTTATAGCCGAGTCTGGCACTCTCTGTACCCAGGTACTCGTTTATAGCCGAGTTCGGCACTCTCTGTAGCCAGGTACTCGTTTATAGCCGAGTCTGGCACTCTCTGTACCCAGGTACTCGTTTATAGCCGAGTCCGGCACTCTCTGTACCCAGGTACTCGTTTATAGCCGAGTCTGGCACTCTCTGTACCCAGGTACTCGTTTATAGCCGAGTCTGGCACTCTCTGTACCCAGGTACTCGTTTATAGCCGAGTCTGGCACTCTCTGTACCCAGGTACTCGTTTATAGCCGAGTCTGGCACTCTCTGTAGCCAGGTACTCGTTTATAGCCGAGTCTGGCACTCTCTGTACCCAGGTACTCGTTTATAGCCGAGTCTGGCACTCTCTGTACCCAGGTACTCGTTTATAGCCGAGTCTGGCACTCTCTGTACCCAGGTACTCGTTTATAGCCGAGTCTGGCACTCTCTGTACCCAGGTACTCGTTTATAGCCGAGTCTGGCACTCTCTGTAGCCAGGTACTCGTTTATAGCCGAGTCTGGCACTCTCTGTACCCAGGTACTCGTTTATAGCCGAGTCTGGCACTCTCTGTAGCCAGGTACTCGTTTATAGCCGAGTCTGGCACTCTCTGTACCCAGGTACTCGTTTATAGCCGAGTCTGGCACTCTCTGTACCCAGGTACTCGTTTATAGCCGAGTCTGGCACTCTCTGTAGCCAGGTACTCGTTTATAGCCGAGTCTGGCACTCTCTGTAGCCAGGTACTCGTTTATAGCCGAGTCTGGCACTCTCTGTACCCAGGTACTCGTTTATAGCCGAGTCTGGCACTCTCTGTACCCAGGTACTCGTTTATAGCCGAGTCTGGCACTCTCTGTACCCAGGTACTCGTTTATAGCCGAGTCTGGCACTCTCTGTACCCAGGTACTCGTTTATAGCCGAGTCTGGCACTCTCTGTACCCAGGTACTCGTTTATAGCTGAGTCAACTGAAGCAACACGAGGTGAACGAATTAGCCAAAGCTTCGAAACGGCAGCAAAAGTGTTCGAACCCAGGCGTCCTAGAGATCTCACATTTGCTAACTGTACACGCCAGCAAGTGCCGGGATGAATGTAGCAGTGACACCACGGGCAAACAAAGGCTTCATGTATAAACTCATGTTCGACAACTGCTGTAACAGAAATAGCCGACCATGCTCACGCAATGTCGTCCGACAACACCAGGTGTCGCTGCAGCTGTTGCAGCCGACTCTAGATTGATCTCACTGCGCGTTTCTCGGCCGCACAGCCGTTGATTACATGCGCGTCCGGAGGGGGGGGGCAAGGGGGGCACATGCCCCCCTGGATCTGCATGTTAGTAAAATGTAGTTTTTATGGCAAGTAGATTGTTTACTATTTGTGTTAAGTAGATCATCTAGTATATTTGTTAATCAATGATATACAATTATATCATTATTGTTCATTGAAAGTAGACATTTTGGTAAGTGTAAAGATTTCTGGTCGAAATCAGACAGCAGAATTTGTTGCCCCCACTGGACAAAAGCCTGCGGACGCCCCTGGTTGACTGCTCATTGGTGTTCTGCTAATCATATACGGTTGCGTATTTTAGGAAAACACCACGATAATTCCAGCACATCTTCAAATGCACAATATTCCTGCCAAAAGCGCACACATTTTATACCCACCCCACTGGTCGTTTGACTGCATTTACGCACGTTGAATAAGACCACCGAATTCTTTATGTAGTATACCAAAAACAAAAGTATGCTATGAAACAGTAGTCTGGTTTCTAAATATCCTAGATCACGCTCGTATCGTTGCCAAGGTCTGCTTCTCTTTGGAGCAGCCAGGTGTGCATTCAAGCTAGGTGGCGCGTCAGTTACTTATCAACTGGTGGTCACATTTAAAGGGAATTGTGGGAAGTGCATGCATAGGATTAAATGCACGTAATCCAATTTCCAACGTGCGTGCGTGCGTGCGTGCGTGCGTGCGTGCGTGTGTGCCTGTGTGTAAAATGCCTTTATTGCGCTTAAATCCTCGGGAGACCCAAGCTCAGCAGCGCACCAAAACAAAAGTGGTTAAGCAGTTCGTAATCGATGAGCAGTTGCGGTTGTAAGCAGTTGTTAGTACCGCTAAAAACACGTTACAGTTCACCCCTGGTAGACATGTGGATTCCAACACCAACACGACTCTGGGAAGCATTATTCAGCCATGCTGCGGTTACAGCAGTTACAGCAGTTACAGCAGTTACAGCACGAAGACTATTCTCATATATATATATATATATATATATATATATATATATATATATATATATATATATATATATATATATATATATATATATATATATATATATATATATATATATATATATATATTATATATATATATATATATATATATATATATCATGACATCATACAACTGAGTGAACTGATCGTATCATTTAGGATAGAAACGTAAAACACCTAAAAAAATTCAAGTTGAACTAGCACGCCGTCTAGTTAGTGGGGGAACCCTTGCCGCCAGGGGCTTCTGTTTTTACCACAGAAGATATCAGCTCACTTCCAGTTCCATTTACTAAATTTGAGGACAATAAATCAGAACATTTAGGGCAGTTATTTGTGACTCCTGAAATGATAGCAAAGAAAATTAAGAAGATGAAAGATAATAAATCACCTGGAGTTGAGGATATACCACCAAAACTGCTTAAGGAAGTTGTTGAGCAAATTAGTACACCACTTGCAAAAGTGTTTAACTTGTCACTAGAAGAAGGAATAGTTCCTTCAGAATGGAAAGAAGCAAACATTACGCCGCTATTTAAGAAGGGATCGAGGAACAAGCCAGAAAATTACAGACCAGTGAGATTAACATCAGTTATATGTAAATTACCCGAAACATTAATTAGAGAACACATGTTGGAATTCCTTGTAAACCGTAAATTAATAAATACATCTCAACATGGGTTCCTAAAAGCAAGGTCATGTTTAACCAATCTCCTATGTTTTTTGGAAGAAATTACAAAGTGGGTAGATGACGGTTCACCAGTGGATGTTGTCTATTTAGATTTTTAGAAAGCTTTCGATAAAGTGTCACACCAAAGAGTGTTACTTAAACTAAACGCCCATGGTATAGGTAATGATGTAATAAACTGGATAGTAAATTGGCTTATACGCAGAAGACAGAGAGTAATAGTAGATGGTGAGATTTCAAACTGGAAATCGGTTTTGAGTGGGGTACCACAGGGATCAGTATTAGGCCCTATACTGTTTTTAATATATATAAATGATTTGGAAGATGACATATCTAGCAAAGTACTCAAATTTGCAGATGACACAAAAGTATTCAGAAAGGTTACTAATGATACAGATAAACAAAGTTTAAAGGATGATCTAGATAAATTAGTTAAATGGTCAGAAAAATGGCAAATGTTATTAAATTTTGGGAAGTGTAAATGCATACACATAGGACATAGAAACATGGACGAAGAATATAAAATGGGGTGCTGTACTAGGTAGAACCACACAGAAAAACGACTTAGGAGTAATATTTAGTGCTGACATGAAAGTTTCAGAGCAATGTGGGATTGCTGCTTTGAAAAGAAATCAAATTCTAGGGCTAATTAGGAGAACTATCATGTATAAGGAGAAACCGCTAATTGTACCCCTGTACAAAGCAATAGTTAGACCACATTTGGAATATTGTATACAAGCATGGAGCACTTAACTTTTATTCGTTGTGGATCAATCGTCGTTGGTCGGACGGATGATGATAGGCTTTTCATGGAAACGCTGTTTGACGTTTAGGCGCAGGCGCGCGTTTCAGCCGTCTGGTTCACAGAAACACGTCGACCAACACAGCAAGTGGGACGAAGTACAACTGATTCGGCGCACTTCGGTATATTGTGTAGGGTATGTGCCATGGGTAGTAGAAACACTACCACTGGTTCGCGAGGATGGTGGGGGGAGTGAGACGCATATACCTACGTCATAGTGGGATGGACAACCACTGGACCGCTATCATAGACGCACGTGTCTCTCTATACAGTTGTTCAAACCCGGTAGTTCGGCAGTGCGTTCTATTAATCACCTTGTTTATTTTCTAAGCACTGAACATATGGCGCCGGACAACGCGAGCATATGACCGAAGTATGCGTAAACAACGCTACGCTTGGCGCTAGATCGTCCAAGTCCGGTTTTGTGGCGTCGTCCGCTCTCCCCAACAGTGATGCCACTCGGCATATATCACCACTTGATCACACATTCAAAACGGACAGTTGCGGAGTGGTACAAAGGTTTGGTTGGCATGGCAACATCATCGATGTTTACGATTTGTTACATTATTGCAACTGTGCATTTGAGTAACATAATTCCATTTGAGTAACAGTTCCATTTCCCACTTGATAACCTGCAGTCCAGGAGAACATCAGACAGAGTCAGCATGATGTAAAAATCATAGACGGAATTGTCGATGTGAACCCTGCTGCGCTTCTTGACCCCAGCAACGGCAGCTCTAGAGGACATCAAGCAAAGCTCCAAATCCCTCATTCTCGAACTGACACATACCTACACTCCTTCTTCCCATCAACAATCCGACTCTGGAACAGTGTACCTGTAAATGCATCATAAGCTACATCCCTACCTTCATTCAGGTCTTCACTGAAGGATAGATGGGGCACCACATATAATCATCAAAATACATCATTGACATTGTCTTTTATTAAGTATTAACTTAACTATTTTTATTCTTGTTTTTAACTTTTAGCGTAACTTTTATACTGCTGCCTTTTAAATCACTGGAAACATACTCGCTCCGCACGCTATTCCCCATGTAGAGTTTATTCCTCGATACTCGGGGCATCTACAAAAAGAAAGAAAAAGAATGAAAAACTAGAAAAAAATTAGGAGTTTACCAAATGAAATAAAGAAATGGAAATGGTGAGTGGCGCCACTGGTGGCGATTTTGAGCGTCGACGTATGCGTCAACTTCGCCTCGGATACGTAATCCGAGCTGATCGCTGATCAACGCGTGTATATTTAGATTCACACGCACACGCACACGCACACGCACACGCACACACACACACACACTGTACAGAACTAATTCCAGACCACCAGTGACATAATATCCTGTTTATCTCTCACTCAAAGGACAACTCTTGCTTCCTGGCAGTTATTGCAAACTTTTGTAAAATATAACTATTTATATATCTATTTGACCAAAATGAGCGTATGAATTAGTTTTAGATTGTTTACTTGGAATATGAGCAAACATAGCAAAAATCGTGTCATATGCACTTTAAACACGCAGTTTCACCCGCGATGGCCGCTTTACTTAGCCAATAGGCGTACAAGTAATTTAAGGTTCTTTCCTTAATTAAATGTTTTCGTTCGTCTCATTTTAGACGGCAAAAGTGGCCCGGTTCTATATACTACGGCTTAAGGCTACATTCACACTTTCGCAACGTAGGACTACACGATCTAACAATCAACTTAAGCCTACATGATGTAACGATCAACTTAAGCCTACATGATCTAACAATCATCTTAAGCCTACATGATCTAACAATCAACTTAGGCCTACATGATCTAACAATCATCTTAAGCCTACATGATCTAACAATCAACTTAGGCCTACGTGATCTAACGATCAAAATAAATTCTTTTGATGAATGTTTAACAAAAGTACGCACCTTTGTATTAAACCAATATAAACTATCCACACACTAAAACTCCTCCCTCAACCCATTTAGCCCATTTCGAATCAGGTTCGTTGATGTTAAAAAAAATGCGTGAATAATTTAATTCAAGGTGGTGTAATTTCGACCACACGCAGATGTTACGCCCACTGTGGATATGTTCCGCGTCAGCGGTGGCAAGAATTATAAATGCATTAAACGTTTTTCATATGCCACGGGTGGTTCCAGAAAAAGCATACAACAAATTAGATAGGAGCAAGCTCTCTGGCCTGAAAAGTCCCGGAGGATGCCCATATATATTGCATCGTCGGACATGTTCGCGAGACGTGAAATGAAAGTATATGTATGCAACTCGTTACTGCTCATACACACGAGGGCATGACATATTTAGCAGGTGCTACGCATTTCTCTGTCCTCGTCATTTATAATCAAGACTGTTACAGCGAATATATTGCAAACAAACTTACGAATGTTCTTCAGAAATCGTTGCTGTTCTGAATAATGTAGTGGATGAAAATAACGATTTATTTTTAATGATAGGACCTATATAGCAACTGGCACTGAAATTAGTTATATTTCTCGATAAGATTCGACACCGTTAAAGCTACATAGGTAATGGTAAAGCTACACAGGCAATGGTAAAGCTGCATAGGTAATGGTAAAGCTACATAGGTAATGGTAAAGTTATATAGGTATCGGTAGAGCTACATAGGTAGCCGTAAAGCTACATAGGTAGCGGTAAAGCTATGGAAATATCAACATTGATTGATAATACGTACTAAAATTTGAACAGTATTTTTGACTTTGCAATGCCACAATAATAATTGAATTCCCCAAATAAATAATTACTGCGGCGAACAGCATAACCGAAATCGGCTTTAATAGCGAATATTTGGGCACTACTACCGGAAATGTAACTGCGGTATACCTCATTAAAGGAATGGTACTAAACATACCATAATTGTTTGATCAGTTGCGGTGCCAGATCTATTTCAGTCGAACTCTCACTGAGCAATTTCTGAATCCGTAAAATTTACCTTTGTATATGTATTTCTTGTCAGTTACATTATACGTAGAACGTTACAAATGCACCAACTGGGAGCAAATGACGTCCTTCGGCCGCCATTATTTAACGGTCTACGCGAACCACCAGCGGCAAAATCCTTGTGCAGGGTGTCCTTTTCTGAGAATTGCGAGAAAGGTAAAGGTAAAAGGTAAGTTTTAACATTTGCCTTTACCTTTCTCGCAATTCTCTACATGGAGAATAGCGTGCGGAGCGAGGTAAGTTTTAACGTAGCGAGGTATCCAGTTCTTTGTACCGTTCAAAACGCTTTACACTTCACCCCGGCAAACCTGTTCATTCCAACACCAACGCAACTTCTCTGGGAAGCATTCAGCCGCACTGCAATTACTGACCGAAGACTAGTTATTAACATATATTATAGTCAAACTGCCGGTATTCATTTATACAGCTGAGTGAACTAAGGCAACGTGGGATGAAAAAAATTGCCCAAGCTTCAAAAACACATCAATGGGGATTCGAACCCCGGTTCGCTTGGCGTCTTCTCTAGACGCCACTTTGGTACTGGTAATGGTACGTCATATCCCGGATAAATATCACGGCTCTTCCAAACAGTCATGCCCCCTTTCGTGATCTCATATATCTACGCTGTACACCACTGTTTGTGGAGCGCTACGGTTCTTTAATATAGAAAAACAAACCTCGCTAGTTCCTCCGATGCACTGACCTGGCCGGTTGTGTGAAGAAAAAGATAGCAGGAGACTGCCAGTCCTCGTTACGTCGAAGAGCCGATTGTCACAGTTCCTTCCTGGCAGCAACGTGGGTGGAATCTTTACGTTAGCTGCCTGCTCCCAGCCAAAAATAGCAATACACAATCGAATATAAGGTCTGTATATGCTAAAACCGCCAATGCGTCAGCTTTATTTAAAGGACAGTTAATTCCGCGAGCAGTTTAGAGGTCCCCACAGACATTGCAGCAGGCGTGATGACGTCACAGCATCCTGTCTTTATCGTATAGCACACCAGCATCTACTGAGTTCAGTTATTGAGTGTAGTAAATGTACAATGGGTTAAGATAGATATCCCAATAATGTGACAGTGAAATCATTATAATATAATCAGGATCTGATGGATGAGCGCATATTAAACGTACAAAGTGTGATGGTTTTTATCTTAAAAACATGCGCAGAATGGAATGTTAGTCCACCGTCGTGTTTTCCGAAAGTCAGCAGAGAGTACTTTGGTATACATAACGTTTTTCAATCATAGACGCTTCTGCAGTAACTCATGAAAGATGGAGTCCACAGCAAGCTACACATTTACCCCCAGTTTTGGATTTTTTATTTTCCCTGGCATTGGCACTAGATTGAAGCGATTAACGGCTTGTGGAGTATCTTCCGAAAGACACAGGCAAAGTAGGGTGAACGAAGTTGCCTAACTTTCGAAATAGCAGCAGATCAGGGTTGGCATGTAACGAAGTAAAAGTACTTCGTTACAATACTTGAGTAGTTAGTTCAAGTAATTGACGTGTAACGAAGTAGAATTTTTACTAAATACTTTTTACTTGTAACGAAGTAGTTTTATCTAAAGTAACGTGACTTTTTACTTTTATTTACTTCGCAATATATTTTCGTTACATTTTTTCCGAAACCGCTGCTGCCGGTGGCGCTCCACCGTCAATGACAATTCATAAACTGGGCATAGTGCGTGCGAACGGGCATCGTGGATCGAGAACGAGAACTGATTTTCGCCCATTGGCACAGTCAGCAACGGCCTTACTGGCTTACGTCAGCATTAAACAGCATTTTACTTTCATGAATATAATTCATATTGAGATGTTTAATAAATTCATAATAATGATTACTGTACAGAACTAAACAGTAAAGAATTGATCTGCCATTTGGCAGCATCCTTTCCCAGCAATGGCTTATTCAAGCTGACCCATAAATAATATCAAAGACAGGGACAGGGGCCCTGACAGGTCACTTTTAATTGCAATTAGCAACAGCATTCTTCTGTTGCACTGGTCTGTCTTCTGATCAATTCTAGCCCCAGCTGGTACCAGGTAACCAACACAGCTAGCTGCTAAAGCGTGTTGTTTCAATGTTTGTGTGAGCTGATAAGAAGACATGAGAAGGTGGGGGTTCTAGCCAGATGGCTTCATCAGCTAGGGATCAGATGTCTTTGTTAATTTTACTATGGGCAGTGCTAGGTTGTATTACCTCTGACCAGTTTCCCTGAGAGGCTACTACTAGTACTGGACTGACCCTCTACCTACTCAGATACAATCACACCTGCATATACATATCCTGTTGTACAGTCTAGCTCCTCCCATACCTCAGTGAAACAGGTCGATAAAAAGACAGATTGTGCCTCATCATTAATTAAGTTCTGTATTTAACTGAAATTATTTGATGTTGTGAGAGCTCATTAAAGATAATGTAATTTTCCAAGCATCCAAGTGAGCACCGTGTTCAATGGTGGCAGACCGATTGACCAGCTAAGGCTGTCTGGGAGCACATTGTTATAGGTAGAGTGGTTGCAAAACAGTTGTCAGATGCAAGTTGTGTAATTTATATAATATTACTCATGATTTTGTTGTTATTTCTAAGCGTTGTACTTTTACTTCTACTTTTACTTCAAGTGCTTTTGAAAAGTAGTTTTACATTTTACTCAAGTACTTTTTTATAAAGTAATTTTACTTTTACTCAAGTAGTTTTTAGGTGAATTACTTTTACTTTTACTCAAGTACAAAATAAAAGTAATTCAGTCAACCCTGCAACAGATGGACTTGAATCCCGGTCCACTCGACCGACAATTCAACGCCCTATCACACACACCGCGCCCATTAACGTTAGTCCATCGGGATCAGATGGATGAGGAATAACAGCAGTTTGCAGCTGCGACACGACGTCTCAAGAGTAATCTTCAAGACGATATCGCCACTGATGTAGCATACGAAGTTATCTCTGATGTCATTATGACCTTCTGGGTCTAGAAATAGCATAACCATCTCCATAGCTTTAACTGCGTTGTCGTTATCATCATGTAGGTTGTGTGGAGGTTGGAACTGTTGCGATTGTTTCCGATGGATTTCAAACTGTGAGTCACAGAGTGATTCTTCAAAGTCATTGCGGTTTCCAGCGCTGGACGACGAAATGCTGTTTCCTGCGGAGAGGATGTTACGCGCACGCACGCACGCTCGCACGCACGCACGCACGCACGCACGCACGCACGCACGCACGCACGCACGCACGCACGCACGCACGCACGCACACACACACACACACACACACACACACACACACACACACACACACACACACACACACACACATTATATATCATAATTATGTATACATCATCTTTCTAACTATCTGAACAAGGCCCTTCTGAATTTGAAGTCCAGGGGCTACCTTTGGCAGCCAAAGCTGATTTATTCAAATTGGACCAATTGTGCCAAATTTTGCGTGACAGACTCACTTTAATTACGTCACATTAGGTCTGTTGTTCCATCCTCCTCTTCTTCTCATCTTGTTGAACAGGAGCTCGATGTGATCTGAGATAAACGTGTTGGTAAGAACATATTTGCTGGAGTATGCCTGGGTGAGTGCTGGTGTCGCGTAGTGATTATGTGGCTGCAGCAAAGCCAATTATTGTACCATTCCAACGTCCTTGTGTAAGTAGTCTGCAGATGACCTTATGGTGAGTGCTGCAATACGGACTTTCATTTTGTGATTGCAGTACTCAACGTGCCTTTTTGATAGTTTGTTTTCCAAAACCAAGCACTCCTCTTCATGCAGAGTATTCATAGATTCGATGTATTGCCACATAATCAACTTCTCGTCGTGCCGAATGGTTGCACAATCCCCAAGGCGGTACCGCAACAATTTAATCATACGGCACAGGTCAAGCATAACATTGATTCCTAATATCTCCAACGTTCACCTCGCACTCAAGTTTCACTGATATGCTTGGTTGCCGAACGTTCCGTCGAAAAACATATGCCTTGACACCGAATCTCGGTTTGATCAACAACGCAAAGCAATCCTTCGAGAGATGTGCTTGCAATGTCGTAGAAACGCTGTTGACCATAAAGATAGCGACTGGATGTTTCCAATACCCTGCTACTCCCGAAAGCACGAATGCCAAACCTTATGCGGCCGGACTGTCGTCAGAGTCAACTATGGCAGCTTCACAATCACAATTCACCTAACATGACGTTGCAGATTGCCATGACATCTAAAACAAGGAGAACTTTTTAAGTACCCACTTTCCCTACTGTCCCAGAAGCGCAGTAGCCCCAGATTTGGTTTACATTGCTCAATATTACTGCAGGGACATTCACCTCAGCTTAATCCCGTTTTCAGGTCACAAGCCTCAAATAAAAATTACCATAAGTTGGTGGTTGTACGCCCATTAAAGATTCAGCAGTAAAAGGTCAACATCCCTCAGATAGAAGCACAGCCCACCTCGTGGTCGCTCATCTTGTGAACAATCTTCAGGTCAGATGCTTCCATGTATGCTAGACTAATATATGTCGCATGCTATGTTCACGTTGTATACAGTACCACGCCATGTGTCAGGTGTTGGTGGATGTAATCGTTTCTGTACAACGAGGTGGTCCAGTGGTCCGTGCCTGCCTCCGTAGCCAGATGGCTTATTGCTCTACTACGTAGGGAATCGATTAATAATTAAGCTTGTAGTGGAGGTCCCACGGATCATGATCAATCAAATTACATAGCACTAAAGTTGACAAAATACGTTGCTGATGCGATGGTTCCCCACGGAATCGAGAGTCCGAAATTAGAACATTCTGGGGTTAGGTTACAATTACACTTTGTGCTTAATACTTTAGGCTATTGAACGGTTATTAAAATATTGATATAAGTATGTTTCCACACTTAAGGAAGGTTCTGGAATTAGAGGAGATGAAGTAGCGTTACTAAACGAACATGGTTGATTGTGTGTGTGTGTGTGTGTGTGTGCGTGCGTGCGTGCGCGCGGGCGGGCGCGCGTGCGTGCCTGCGTGCGTGAGTGCGTGCGTGCGTGCGTGTTTGTGTGTGTGTGTGTGTGTGTGTGTGCGTGCGTTCGTGCGTGTTTGTGTGCGTGCATGCGTGCGTGCGTGCGTGCGTGCGTGTGGGCGTGCGTGTGGGCGTGCGTGTGGGCGTGCGTGTGGGAGGGCGTGTGGGCGTGCGTGCGTGCGTGCGTGCGTGTGTGCGTGCGTGCATTTACTTATCACAGAGGACGTTAAACTAATGGAACAAACCAGCTAATAATTGTATAAATGCTTGCGATCTCATAGATTTATGTTACCAGTGTTTCGGGTGTACCTAGCTCAGGGTTGGTTATGGAGCTTAAAAGCGCTACTTTTTCTGCAATCATGCAAAACGTTCACACGAGCACTAACAGGGAACAAGGCGCCGTTGGGCAGGTTTGTACCCAGATATACGACGCGTTATAAATGTCTAATCTATTTATTAACTGTGGTCAGATCACTCATCAACATTAGTTCTCCTAGACCTACGGTCGAAGTGCGTAAGTAAATTTATGGTATGTTTGATTGATTTGATTTTGACGGTAATGCTACTGCGATTTGGCGAGCGTTAATTAGTTAATGCTATCCAACTATGGTTGAGTTATGCGTCTATTGGTGACGTGAGTCGACGCGAGTACGAGTATAGGGGAAAAGACTGCCCAGGTTCGAGTATATTTATCGTTGCATCTTATTATAATCCAGCTTGAGTATATATATATATATATATATATATATATATATATATATATATATATATATATATATATATATATATATATACACTTGTTCACAATGCTTTTCTACGTTTGTCCCACGTTACGTAATACAAGGGCAAGGCGTCGCTAGACGTTACCACAACTGCCAATATTGTGTCACAATTTCGAGAGTTGGATTCCACAGTCATTTACGAGCTACAAAGTTATCCTGCCCGGTACGTGTTCTCGTTATGATAATGATGCTCTCCAAACGTTGGCAACTAATTTGGCATAATATATATGTTTCGCTTAACATGCGATAAACACAGTTTATGTTAACGCATTGAAGCGAGTCGCAATGTTCGTTCGCACCCTCGTGAACCGGTTGTCATATATTATTGTAACAATTGGTGTGGGGTGTGGCAGGGGTCTCCACCTCCCACCTCCCGCATGATTTGGGAGACAACCTCCCATCTCCCACCTGTTTTAGGGCCAACCTCCCACCAATTTAAAGAGTCCACCTCCCACCAATCCTACACCCCACCTATTTTTTAGGCGAGCCTCCCACCAATTTTTAAGACCATGCGCCCGCCCACATGCTACCTCCTGTCACACTCCCTCAATGGTGGACATCAAACTGACGCAAAACTATGTCTCGTTGTTTGCTAAAACAAAGGAGACCATATGGGGACGATTTGTTATGCCAACTCGGTCTCTAGAGACGCCGTACAGCAACGCACCCGACGAACAGTTTGTGATAGGTGAGCCTGTGGGCCAAGTAGAGCCTAGGGATGTATCATTATTTTACCTCTACGTTCATAGCGGACGAGTATCATAGTGCCAGTGATTTTGAGACATTGTCCCATTTTCGAAGCTTTCTTGCGCCCTAAAATTAGCATATGAAAAGCGAAAAGGGCACGTTTGCGGACTGCGAGATTTGTACTACTCGCAGGCTTAACGCCACCTTTGGCCGCAAGCCGCGTCCGAATATTTGTGCCACTCCGACAGCCGTTATAGGGGGTGGCAGATCGCAAATGTACCATTTTATGTTTACTTCACACGCTTAATGATTGTTTTCAATCGGTTTTAAAACACTTCAAAATTTAATGTTTGTCTGCCATTTTGTACGTAAACAAGTCTGTCTTCATCTCACGCGTCAATCTGTACGCGATGACCGGCTCATGGCTCCGGTTCCGGGGTTATCAACTTTGCAACCACCACGCTGATTAACGAGAGCATAACACATTAGACAAGTCTGTCTGCACGCGATTGAGGTTTACGTCATTCGTGACATTATGATTATACCCGATGCGATATTTTCTCTCTCAATGATCATGCATATCTGTCCACAATTATAGCGTCGAGTACTTTTTTTAAAACTATTTTGTTACATGAAATGTCATAAAATTTTATTTGGCTAATCGTTGCTAATCGGTGAACCAACAAACATAGTCCACGCACGATTGGTCAGCAGCGTAGAGTATATGTATCCAGGCTACATCACTTAGGCAGAGGCAAGGCGGCTGATTAATCGTTCCTGTCTTTGCTTAGCCTGAAGTGTACTGCATGTCGATATAAAGCAAGCATTTTATCAAATTGCACGTTACTGTGTATATTAAAAACATTTCGTTGCTCTTGACACCAAGCACTCGTTTCAATGGTGAGTTAACTGCGTTGTCTTCAACTGACCTCAGAGTCACACAGGAAATCAACGGTCATGCTGGGACAACGTAATAGGCATAACAGTCCCTGAGGGCCGATCTATACCCGGTACGTTCTTTCACACAACGGTGCTGCCCGAGTCTCGGTGTGTGCACTAGGCCTATTTGTCCCTGAGGGGGTTTATTTCTATGTTGTAATTTTGTGGATGTGCAACTTCGCGTGTTACATCGCCTCATAAAGGATAATCAAGTATTGTTATTAGTCTAAGACTGGGTTGAAATGCAAATGCAATACTTTCGAACCTATGCAATCCGTCTGAATCAATCTTGCTGTTCCGTCAAATTCATTTGTTTCTGCCAAACGAACATCTCAAATGCAATAAAACATGTTACAAAAATGGAGTGGCTAAGGTTACGTCGTTCTAGAAAACAAACGATGCCGAGGGCTGTACGCGCAGTAGGCTTGTGAGCATAATTATAACCTTGTGTAGT
>BSQZ01000005.1:8757500-9020000 GCA_033239005.1 Lamellibrachia satsuma
ATCGCGTATTGCCGAGAAGAGGTGATCGAATGAAAAGCGACCTGTGTGCCAACAAGTAACCGAATTACGTCGGCCGTAATTGCGCGTCTGGGTCAGGCCTCGTCAAATGACCAACGACAGGGCACCAAAGAAATACCAACCAAGTCCTAGCAGCTAATGTATGATTTCATAACGCGCAGTAAATTGTAGCTGAAGGCGGGACTGTGGTGTTGATTATGTCGTTTACCGATAATCTGAACCAGCCGCAAGGCGCACCAAGCAGATTGGCGATATACTAACGAGCATGCGCAGCTGACTATCATGACGTCATTAGTAGTCCCGGACGCGACTGGTTTTTGTTATATCAAATCGTACATGTGTGAATTGCATCCCCTGTAATCGTCCGAATAATCGGTTTTAAAACAATTCAAATATTCGTCTGGCACTTTGTACGCGATGACTGCGGCGAAATGTAAACAATAGTTCCGTCGTCATAGCACCCGCCATTTTGTTCGCGACGCCCGCGTCATGGCGTAAACACATAGTTCCGTTGTAATCGCATACGTCCGATTGAGAAATCATAACTGCACCCCTATATTGGCTGGAGTATATTGAATGCGTGTGTAATAATCATAGAAACCGAACTGTAATGTTGTCAGACTGAACATCCAATTTCGTCGTTCTTAGAATGCTACTAAACTCTATTCTGCCGTCGACTGTATCCAGTCCTCGTGATCGTTGAAAGCACTGTGGACATCACCCCTTTGCCAACTTGTGCACACAGATGCCAACTCAACTTCTCCGTGAAGCATTTGGCTACGCTGCGATTACTGCACGAAAGCTATTCAGTCACGTGGCTCACCCACTGTATGTCTGAACCTGGTGGAACTGGGACAACATGCACTGAAGATTGTCCAATCTTCGAACGACAACTTGAGCTTTCAACTACCGGTCTTCCCGACATAGAATTGATACTTAGCTACATATCATTGCCCCCCCCCCCCATGGAAACCAATAATAAAACTCAGTCAGGTTAGGCCATGCTGTGAAATATTTAGCCACATGTTTTCCTGGAAATTGCAATTGCCATTTTAATAGCAGTATATTATATAATATCATATAAGTTATATTTGCGTCACACACTTTCTTCTACTTTTTTTAATTGCAAAATTTACTACGACTATTTGAAGTACTGATGTTCTATGTTATAGTTTATTGGAAAATTGTCTTACGATACAATACACAGCAATATTACCTCGCATCTTTATCATAATAAACAGTCATAATAAATAATTATTGAAAAATACAAACACAAAACTACAATCTTCTAAATAATCTGTAATACGTGAGTATAATGATTTATTATAATAGTATTATTAAACACTACTTTTCAAAATAATACAAGGTGTTATATCGATGTCTCAATAAATTTGAATGGGTCTATATTGCGAAAAGTTTTTTTTAAATAGCCTGCTTTCGGGGGACCATCTCGGATTAAAGAATAGATTCCACCAATTTGGCCGAGTTGGTAACAACAAATACATCACCGCGGTCAACTGATCCAGATATCTGTGACGAGAATAGCCGCATCATTGAGTCAATTATCTCCAACCAGGAACGCGCATTCATCGATCTAAGAAACCACCGTAAACAGTACACACTGGATTTCGCCCGGCAAAGAAACGCACTGACGGCGTTGTGTACGTGCGTGTTATAAATAAGGTATGTTGTTCGAAAGCAGATAATAAAACTTACTACAAACGCATTTACCTAAGAAAAACAACCTCTTTCGGAAATGATAATGCTTTTTTAATGTTATTGTGACCAATTTCGAAATCTACATATTTCAGGCTATGCAATAACGTTGGCAATGACGTCACAAACATGTGGCAATGACGTTACAAACATATGCCAATGACGTCACAAACAATCGCAATGACGTCACAAACATTTTATTCATAATCGAACGTGTGCGATTACGACAGAAATATTTGCTAAGTCATGACGCGATTATCGCGTACAAAATGGCGCGTGCACAACCAACAAGGACAACAGAGAACATAGTTCCCAACTTTGAATTGGTTAAAATCATTACGCGTGTGAAATAAATAGAAAACGGTATAGTTATGACGGCCTCTTTTGGGAGCGAATCTCCTATCTCCCACTAGATTTTGGGGCCAACCTCCTACCAATTTTGAGAGTCTACCTCACATCAATCCCACCTCGTACCTATTATTGAGGTTAAACTCTCACCAATTTTTCAAACCCGGGCCGGTGTCAATCAGTCAATTTATTAAAATTGGGCAGGCCTACAACACGCACAGCTCATGGCACTTGGGAATTTGCAATTTAGTATTGCAGTAAGGCGTACACAAATAACGGTAACGGGCGAAAACAAAATTGGTAGGTATGGATTTGTTTTAACAATTATCATGACTACTAAGATATTACAGGAGCGTCAATGACGCACCAGCTCTCGTTAGCCGGTCTGATTTACTTCATACCTGATGAATTAAAACTGTGTCTGAAAAGAACTTTACTATTGCGTGTCACCGCTACACGAGAAATGTTTACATCAGTAAAAACGATAAAACATTGGTCCTTCAACCCAGTGTATGTGACACGGTCATCTAAAAGAACTTTACTATTGCGTGTCACCGCTACACGAGAAATGTTTACATCAGTAAAAACGATAAAACATTGGTCCTTCAACCCAGTGTATGTGACACGGTCATCTAAAAGAACTTTACTATTGCGTGTCACCCCTACACGAGAAATGTTTACATCAGTAAAAACGATAAAACATTGGTCCTTCAACCCGGTGCATGTGACACGGTCATCTAAAATGCCTAACTCACGCGGCATAATAGACCCTGTGCCCACCAGTACTGTGTTTTGAATCTCCGTATTTTCGACCATCCAAAAAGACCTCCATAGGTCCTAATCTTCGTAACCGACACGGGATGCTCCCTGTTTTGGTGTTCTACGGGGAGACGCCGAGACGTTTCCCACAGAAATGTGCACAGCTATGCAAAAATCTTCGGAGATGATCACGGCTAAAGTTGCTTTGGCCTATTGTGGTTTTATGTCAGCTGGATTGACTTTTAGGTGGTGATTTCCTTATGAAAATATAGGGTGCAGTAGTATGTAAAAACCTAAATACAACACTACATTGGCTGGGCGATGGCAAAATATCGACGATGACCACAGCTTTAAGGCCCGATGCGTTACCAATTTAACAATGTGACCGCAACATGGCAATGAAGACATGTCCACTTACCTTATATCGGGGACGTGAAGTCAGAGAAATCCGACCTGGCTTGCTGGACACTGATCAACTGGTCTGAGCTAGCGGGACGTTCTGCCTCCTCTGTGTCCGAGCATCAACAATAAGTGCGTATTTCTTGCCGGGCAACGTCCGCACAGCTATCTCTCTTAGGCGCGAACTCTTCCAGTTATTGGCCCGCGATAATTATTTCGTCGAAGTCCTGCCGGGCGACCACATGAATACAAACCCGATTTGCCGTATTGCTAATCGATACGCCCGGACATATACAATGTTTTTTGCGTTGCCTACGCCACTCGTGGGACGTTGCCGTCTTGCGACCGGTTTAACAGGCTAGAATATTCCATGTGCACTGCTAGAGCCCACCATGTGCATTGATACAGCCTTCGGTGTGCACTGCAAGAGCCTTCCATGTGCACGGCGACCCCGCCAAGTCACCTGACTCACACCATCCGTCATTGCGTGATCATCTTCCGGGAAATGCAATTCGCTATAAATAGGCATGCACAAAATTGACGTAACCACAGCCCCTGATAAGACCATAAGAGGGGGTCCAAAAAAGGGGGTCTATATGGTTCCTATGATCGTGGTTGCATAGCGGTTAGAGGGCCACACTCTCAATGGAGAGAACCCGGGTTCGAATCCTCTGGATGCCGTTTCGAAACTTTGGCAATTTCGTTCACACACGTTGCCCAGCGGTATACATGAGTGCCTGGCCATAGACAGAGTTGGATATGTGAACGAACAATCTTCGCGTAGTAACTGTGGAGTGGCTGAAATATTTCCAGTGGTGGCGTTGGAATGAACATATCTGCCAGGGGTGAAGTCTAAAGCGCTTTGAGCAGTCACAAGGACTGGATACCGCGCTATATAAGAACGCACATTTACCTTGACGATTATACTGGGATGTCGCTGTTGTTGGTATATCCCTGTGCCCAACACACGTTATGCAGTCCCCGCTAATGATGACGGCGTCGGGCCAGTATAACACCTGGAAACTGTTTTAATTAAAATGCTGTTTTGTAGAAAATAATTAAATTAAGAAAAAACAATGCTCTGGTGCCTATTTAAGAAAAAAACAGCTGCTGCTTAACAATTCCGTCAAGTGTGAATTAAGGCCTTGCGGCCCCGCGAGTGTTTCCGCACAAACGTGGGCCTTGGACTCCCTGGGAAACCGTTTCTGGGCGGTAAATTCCCTAGGGAGATGGACCCATGTGGGACTATTGACGTCGTTCTGGCGTCGATAAACAGCCACTCAACTCGTTCACTCGGTCACTCGGTCAGGAGCTCCCTGACGCCACGGCCAACGGCGACTCGGGACTATCTAATCAGGTGTATGTGTCTGCGCTAAGGTGGGCCATGCGCAATCTAACAGGGCGATACCGTTAATTTACTGCAAGCCACATCAACTACCTTGTTAGCCTAGAACTATATCGAGAGCATCCAGAAACGATAAGGGTTAATATATGTTAGCCTATAGTTCGACGAGTGGAGATAGTGTAGCATGCACATGTATCAGCAGTGGCATATTTAGGGGGGGGGCATTGGGCCATGGCCATTTTTATTTGTTTTGTATATAGGGGAAGGTGGGGCATGTCCGCACGCTGAGGCATATCTGCACACCTCGTTATTGACCAAACCGCGTAGTATTTGGTTTCAAAACTGCGCACTACGGTAGCATCTAACTCATACATCGAGCATTTGAACCCGCGAATTGAAATCCTTTGCGTCGGTAAAAAAAACTATAAACTAAAATGTAAATAAACTTTACCGCCATAGCCGCGTGTAAGGGAAACTTTACAATCTCCTCCCGCCGCGTCGTTTGGGGCATATCCGCATAGGCGTGTGCGGATATGCCTCAGTCGTGTGCGGATATGCCTCAGTCGTGTGCGGATGTGCCTCAGTCGTGTGTGGATATGCCTCAGTCGGGTGCGGATACGCCTCAGTCGTGTGCGGATATGCCTCAGTCGTGAGCGGATATGCCCCAGTAGTTAATTTACACATCGTGGTGGCATGATGTAGATTAATTCACTAACATATTTGATTCACATATTAATGGGACCTCTCAGTGTCTACCCTTTAGCGCAAAAGTGCGTTTTGAGATATCAAAATACACTCTTAATTACCAAATAATAGTAATGTGATACCTTAACTGCGTTGTGTGCGTTCACCGTGCATTGTACACGCACTCACAAAACGTGGAATTTGGCTCAAGGATGGTAGAAAGGTATTGAGGAGGTGTATATATGGTGTTCGTGGAGGAGTTGTTCTGGCATAAACAGTTCGTTAGTTATGACACATTGACACACAACGAAATCACATGATCAACACCGAACCTCCTGCCAAAAATCATACATAACAACATTCCACATTTTGCTATAAGCAGTCTTTGTGTGGGCAATGGTGGTCGGTATGACTGGTAGGCCTATGTATGACTGGTAGGCCTACGTACGTGCACTAAGTAGCTTTTGCCGCCAAGAAACCGGAGTTGCGCTAATATAGCCACAACTGATATGCAGGGGCGTCCGCAAGATTTTTTTTCCAGAGGGTGGGGGCAAAAATTCTGCTGTCTGATTTCGACCAGAAATATTTACACTTATCGAAATGTCTACTTTCAATGAACAATAATGATATAATTGTATACAATTAATTAATAAATATACTAAATGGTATACTTAGTACACATAGTAAACAATCTACTCGCCATAATAGACCTAAATTTTACAAACATCCAAGTTCGAGGGGGGCATATCCCCCTTCGTCGCCCCCACCCTCCGACGCCCATGCAGATATGGCTATGTTCGTGCTGAGTTCGTGCAGAACGATCGCGTTCACACGGAGCGACCGTTATATCATGTCACGTGGTGAACGAGAACCAGTTAAGGCAAACAAACTAGCAAACTTGAAGACAGTTCATTAATTGACTTCCGGGTTCTAGCCGTACGAATAAACGGATGTGATTTTGACACGGTACCCCCTTCAGCATTGTTCTTTACACCATAATAAAATAGCAATATACAGGAAAAGGGCACGTTTGCGGACTACAACACGAATGTTAAATGTCAATTTGCCAGCTGGCAGCATATACACGTATGATGGAAGGATCCCTGGTGTCAGTGACGGAAGGATCCCTGGTGTCAGTGACGGAAGGATCCCTGGTGTCAGTGACGGAAGGATCCATGATCCTAATGTACAAATACAGAACCAGGTTTGTTTGGGAACAAATGAGAGCGAGCATTTTCAATGTTGATTTTATCGAAAACAAAATTGTATGATTTAACAAAAACGCTACTGTAGGTTCTTGGGCGGATCCAGGGGGTGTCCATCGGGTGTCCGGGCACTTACCTTTACAATAGGAAAGAGCCACCACTTATTACAGTATTGAATTTTTTTTTTGCTACACCAAGTCCACCAAATCTAGGACTAGGGTTGACAAATACAGATATGACAAAGGAAATTACAAAGAAATGAGAGAAATTATGAACTCTAGGAACTGGAATGAAGATTTTAGAGATAAATCAACAGAGCAATGCATGGCAATCCTTGAGGAATCCATAAGGAATGCATCCAACAAACATATACCGAAATGCACAATGGGAAGTAAAGCAAGAAAAGCCAGACCACTTTGGACAAATACCAAGACAATCACGGCAGTTAAGAGAAAGTCTGAGGCATATATGCTATACCGTGAGACCAGATATGAACAGCATTATATTGAATATAGAAGAGCATCAAACAGAGTCAAGACAGAGGTGAGAAAGGCAGTCCGAGACAAGAAACAACCTACTGTCAAGTCTTCAGCATGGCTTCGTGCATGGACGCTCATGCACTACACAGCTAATTGAGGTCCTTGGTAAATGGACGGAAGCCATAGAGCAGGGAGAGAGCGTGGATGCAATTTACCTCGATTTGCCAAAGCATTCGACATTTTCCCACACCAGAGGCTGCTAGTTAAGTTGGTAGGATACGGGATAGGCGGCAAGGTGCAATGGATTGCAGCCTTCCTGGAGGGACGACGCCAACGTATTCTCGTCAATGGTAGCAAATCGTCAAGGTCCCCCGTCACGAGCGGCATACCGCAAGGAAGCGTACTTTGGCCTGCTTTTTTGTCTGCAACATTAACGACATGCCTGATGTGGTAGACTCATCTATTCACACGTTCGCTGATGATACCAATATATTCCCACAAATGACTGCTCAATCTGACCAAGTAACACTGCAGACAGACCTAAGACAACTAGAAGCATGGACTAGAAGGTGGCAGCTTCGTTTCAATGAGGAGAAATGCAAAGTTATGCATCTGGGACAATACAACCACCACTACGACTATCATCAGCGATCCCTCGAAACGAGGATGACGTCTGCGAGGGGTTAGTCATGGATCCTGAGGTGACTCAGGAACCCGATTCTTGATTTGCAGATCTTATTGCAGTGGGGCCAGGAGGTTCCGGGTGGAAGGAAGATGTGCAGGTGTTGAGACATCTCCCGCTCCATTCTCCTCTGCTGCTTCTCCGCCTCGTGAAGTAGGTGGTCAGTCTCGAAGCGGGCCGCTGCCTGGTGGATGCTGCGGCGCCAACACAGACGGTCGGCAGCTATGTCTTCCCAAGTGTTGATGTTAATATGACCCTTCTTCATGCAGTGTTTGGTAGTGTCTTTAAATGTTTTTCTGCCCACCGCGGGTTCTCAATCCATGAGTCAGCTGGAAGAATAGTTCTTGTCGGGGGAGGCGGGAGTCTGGCATTCTAACACAGTGACCAGTCCAGCGGAGCTGGTTTTGCATGATCATCATCGACTATACTATAACCAGTGGTGGAAAACATACCACTCTGTGGGAGACCACAAATGAGAGAGACTTGTGGGTGCAAATAGACCTAGAACTAAAATTTGTTCAACAACTGGAGATGGTAGCAAACAAAGCCAACAAAATGCTAGGTCTTATAAGAAGACCATTTACATACCTGGATGGACCAACCATAAAAAAACTATACACGAGCCTGGTCAGATCTATTCTAGAATATGGCAAGGTAGCCTGGACCCCAGCACTCAAGAGAGACCAACAGATGATTGAGGACATTCAACGACGAACAGCGAAGCTAGTCCCAGCATTGAAGAACCTCGAATATGGTGACAGGCTCAGAGTGCTTAAGCTTCCAAGCTTCTACTATAGAAGAGCAAGAGGAGACATGATTGAAACCTAGAAATACCTCCATGGAATCTATAAAGTTGATGGAATGCCACTTGAGCTGGACAACAATACGGTAACCAGGGGATACAGCCTGAAGCTCAAGAAGGAACGTGTGACTGCAAGACAACGAAGGAGTTACTTTAGGCCAGAATTGTTAACAAATGCATGTCAACGCATTTGAATGCAAATGTTTCACTTGATTCAAATGCAAATGCGAATACAAATGCAAATGCCATTTGCCCGGAACGCATTGAAATGCAAATGCAAATGTTTTGGTGTCGCATTCAAATGCAAATGCAAATGTTTTGGTTACACATTTGCAAATGCATTTGAATTTATTTCAAATGTTTTCGCTTTATATTTAAAAAAAATATTTGGAGAAAAAAACAACGTAATATATACAAACACATTATTAATATATTTAATAAATACAGTAGTACATTATTGTAACTACTAAGTACCACTACATACCAGTCCCACTACATGAACATGTCTGTAGAGTCATACACTGAGTCACACAGTTCCATGCCTACAGAGGTGGTGGAAATGGGAGGGAGGAATAGACAATTGACAGTTTACTGGGAACCATGGCAGCGAATGAAAGGTTAATCCTTCAGGTAGGCCAGAATGGAAGGGGAGCCCAAGACAATAGACTGTCCACTGGTGGGGTCACTGGGATGATAACCTGGTGGATAATTACAGCTACCACTAATCACTCTGTATGGCTGTAAATATTCAGGGCTGGCATTGCTAATGTTTACTCCCCCAATGAGCTGCCACCCCAACCCACCCCAACAGTGCCAACACAACGCAAGGGAGTCATTTGTCTGCATTTTTATTTGCTTCAATGAACAGGTAATCTCTGAAGCCATCAACCTATAGACCAGTTTGTCTTTTCATGTTGTATGAATAACAGCTCAGGCATTGACCAGTTGATCATTGACCTACAGAGCACTTTTTCAAAGAGCACGTTGTGAAAGTGGAATCACAGGTCAGACAATGATTTCGTAATCTGTTGAGGGCACTGCTCACTACAGAGCAATTTTTCCAATGCCATGTTGTGAACTTGTGAAAGTGAATATAACAATAATAATTATTCAAAGAATTACGGATGCATTTCATTGTGCATTTGACAAAGCAAACGTTTGTGGGCCGCATTCAAATGCAAATGTTTAAAGTACATATTCAAATACAAATGCAATAAAAAATGTATGGAGGCATTTGAATGCGTATTCAAATGCTCAACTTTCAAATGCCCATTAAAATGCGTTTGCATTTGTTAACAAGCCTGCTTCAGGCACATGGTTGTGAACCAGTGGAACACCCTCACAGAGTAGTAGTTTCAGCGCCTCATCAAATATCTTCAAATCAAGACTAGAACCATTTTGGTGCGCTTGCAGTTTTGAAAAAAATTACAACTTTCCACCCATGTGCACAAACAATTGTCAAGACCAGCTAAAAGGCTACTAACCTAGAAGAGCTGAAGAGGATGTATGTACAACCATCAAAGTGTACACTTTTTTATAATTAATAATTCGTAATTTTGCGCACCATGTGGAATTGCCGGACTGATTTCTTGCATTAGTTTCAATGGAAAAATCAATAGTGTACTGTACCCACGTGTTGATGTCGAAAGACCATCAATATAAGACATTTAAACAATTTACACTGATGTAACGTAGTAATGACGTCACTGTATCAATTTTGTCCGTCAGTTATTGAAATAAATAAAGATTCATTCAACATTACTGCAACAAATTGAGCAACGACTCCAGCCAAATGAACGCAGTTGAAGATTTGATCGGCAACATAATGGCGCGTCGACCAGACAATTGTCTCGCTATTACGCGTCACCGCTACCCGAGAAAGCGCACAGAGCATGACAATTCGCCTTTTCTTTGGTCATCCCCATACATGATTGTCAAATCATGTGACAGCGTATCGTAGACTCCTCTGATGTAGATGAGAACATTACGTAAGTCGGTGATATGTCCATACTTGTGGTCAAGGTGGGAAATTCATAATGTTGAACCAACACATATACACGCACGCAAATACACACCACACTCATAGTTATCAACGTCTGCTCGTTGACAAAATGCTAATAAAAAGAGCGAAACACCCTCCATTCAACTTTCGTTGTTGTTAACGTGTTGTTTTACGAGTCGCCATTTTGATGTGCCATTCTCGTTCGCGGTGAACGCACGCGCAAGAAAATATGACACCATTCGAGACCAAAGGAATAAAACGTGCCTACAATGGCAACGTGTGCAACAAATAGACCGATTTGCAGATATTTTTTTATTAAAAAAAAAAGCGAGACATTTCGTCCAACAAGCGGCATTTCCCGCCCGAATGCGATAATGTTGACAACTATGACGCACATACGATGACACGTAAAAATTAGAATTCCGACCATTTTTTTTGGACACGCTGACAGGAAGAACGTTAACCTGAGGTCTGACGAAAAGGTAACGAAATAATTCGGTTCACTGCCACTGATGTCATTAATCCATTCATGTAACGGATCAGTCCGAGACGCGAAAACGATGCGAATTAGTTTTGTGTTAGTGGGTTGTATACTTACGTTGGCTGATTCATTGCTCTAGGGAATATGTTACCGTCGATTATCCAATCAGTGATGTAGTTAAGTTTTTTCTCAGCTAGGTATGTGACCACCATGTCACATATAAAACGGTCGTTGATTGGATAATACGGGCAAAAACCACCTAACAAATAATTTATTTGCACTGTATCGATTAAATAACTGCCTTAGAAATAAAAAATATGGATTTCTTGCGCAAATGTTTCTTCAGAATTTTGTGAATAACATCTAACCAGCGTAATGAAATCAGCGATCACCACTATGCTACACAGTGATTGCTCGACTTTTTTGCATCATCGAATCGTCTATGCAACAATACTTAAGACAAGCAGTGGCCCTATTACCGTTTTATGCTATTTCATAAAACTATGGCAGTTATTTTCGCATGAAATGTCGCTGGTCTACCTTGGGTTTCGGTTGCGCGGCCATCTTCGATTATATTGGGCGTTGCTATTCGGATAGCAGCGTCTGTGACGTCACCGGTCATGACGTCATCCAATATCCCACGACACTATTTACTTCCGGTGACCAATTCGTTTCCACCGGAAGTAAATATACGCGTTCACATTATAGATTTAACAAGATTGCCACCCAAGGCAAAGACCCAGATGGCAAGTGGACAAGGAAGCCATTGGTTTATCGAGAGTTCAAAATGTTTAATATATGTAATCTATGTGTAATGTGCCTTACTTAAATATGTGTCAACCTTGTTTTTAAACATATTCACGCGCTACTAGCAGTTACACAATCTGTAGATAATTTGTTCCATTCATTGATTGTCCTCTGTGATAAGGAGTACTTCCTGATATCCAATCTACACTGATCCTTTATTAATGCTACCTCATGTCCTCCAGTTTCTTGAGTGAGAACAAAATATTTCTGTCAATATTTTCATACCCATGACAGCTCATTAATTCATTGCAAGAGTGTTCATCTTTTCAAAAAGAACTATACCGTTCAAGTATTGTACAGCTATGTAACTAATGAGTAACCCGATTACGGTAAAAAAAATTAATTGTATTGCATTAGTATTGTTCAATGTTCTTTAAAAAACACTTTCACTTGCATAATAATTGTATTATTTAGTGTCACTTATAAGTGACAGGGCAAGCGACATAAGTATTACGCTTCTTCTTGCCCTTTTTTAACTTTTCAACTCGTACTATTGATGTTTAAAATTCAATTGTGTTTGTATGTTAACTGTTGATGTTGTTGAAATAAACTTTATTATTATATTATTATCATATCTTAGAATGTCCCAACATTCAATTGCGGTCTTATTCCCCAGCATGTTAGTCCAATCTAGCTGTAACAAGTATTTTCTCATATCTTTATATTTACCTTTGTGGGAGTCCTGTATTTTTTATTTGTACTTTCTAATTTTACTTTGATGTCAAAATGTATTTATGATCGCTGTTATCCAATGGTTCATGTATTTTGACAGTGTGCACTAATTCGTTTTGTGAAGACAAAACTAAATCTAATACATTCTCTCCCCTGGTTGGTTCTAGCCACTCTCTAGAGATTTCCATTGTTTGTGTCCGTGATTCAAATCTCCCATTATGATACATTGCCCTTTACTCACTTTCTTTAGTGTTTTGTAATTTTCTGTTATCCTCTTTGTTTGTTTGGACTTCGGTAAATTAATCCAATAGTTAATGTCGAATTTCCTGTAACTATATTGCATCAAACAGCGTCATCGCAATTTGCTTCCCTTTCTAATTTTGTTACGCAAGTCTGAATAGTTTGTTTAATATATAAAATGCCCCGCCCCTTCTTCCTATTCTATCTCACCTAAACATTACGTATCCTGTCAATCCTAATTCAGCATCTGATATCTTTGTTGGTCCATGATTCAGTTATACCAATTATGTGAGGGTTGTTTTCCGGACATTTATTTACTGGATTGTGTGTACTAGTGGCCTCTTGTCCTTTTTGAGGCACTACTAAGTAAACCCTGCGCTTCTAGATTAAATAATGCTTGCTACCAAAACTATTTTTTATGCTTCCCGTGCCACTTTCGACTGCTGCTGATAGTTCATCAGCAAACACTGCTGCACCCTTTCCACTAAGATGAAGCCCATCCTTCATGTACATATCAGTCCTCCCAACAAAACATCCCCACAAATCCAACTTCCTCTTCCTTGCAAAGTTGCTGAACTAACGTGTTAATTGCCATCCTCCGCTAATTTCGATATCCCTGTCCTCTGCTTTCCATTACCGGTAGAATCCCCGACATAATTATTTGCTCAACCCGTGTCTGCTTAGCTCTTCTAATTAACTGCCTGTATTTCCTAACTATGGCAGTTGTACCCTCTCTCTACGTGTTGTTAGTCCCTACGTGTACCTCTTTTGCCTGGACCCACAATGTTTGTCCACCCTCTCTGTGATAGCCTCTAATTTTGCCCCTGGAAAACAAACCACCACGTCATCCCCCTTGTTCAGTGCTCTGTCAGTCTTCCTGACTATCAAATCCCACACAAACACCCTCGCTCTCCTCCTCACCCCCTCTATCACAACTTCAGAGTAGCTCTTGCGTCGAATTCCTTCCGCCGCATTCCGTCCCTCGTGTCACCAGGTAGCATGTTGTCCATCTTCCTCTCGCCCATCAACATATCACCTTTTCTTCCCGTCTCCTGGTGCCTTCCCTCCCGTCTCCTTCATTCCCTTCTTCGCTCCCGTCTCCTTCCCTCTCATCGTCTTCCACCCCATCTCCTTCCGTCCTGTCACCTTACCTCCTCTCAGCCTCCTCCCAGGCTGATGTGAACTTTCCCTAGCATTTTTCTCATCACCTTCCCCACTTTATCATCCACTGCCCCCCCCCCCTCCGGAACCATTGGTACAACCCACCTCTTCCCTTCCCATCAATGCGACAACGAGCTCGTTGAGGCAAACAAAATATTTGCATTCTGTCGATACCATAACTTTACTTAACTGTCTCAACCACTTAAGTAATATATAAACATGTTTTAATAGCACTGTGTAGGCCCAGGGCAAACACAGGAGTGGTTTACTTTCAGGTTTCCTTGACTAGAGATACTGATTCCACGGTATCTCCTCCCTGTGTGGGTTATTTTACTTCCCTTGCAGACTCCATACATACATACATACATCCACTTCAGCTCTTGTAGGCTAGTAGCCTTTTAGCTGGTCTTGATAATTGTTTGTGCGCATGGGTGGAAAATTGTCATTTTGCTCAAAACTGTAAGCGCACCAGAATTTGTCTAGTCTTAATTTGAAAATATTTAATGAGGGCGCTGAAACTACGTATTCTATGAGGGTGTTCCTCCGGTTTATTACCCTGTGCCTGAAGTAATGCCTTCGTTGTCTTGCAGTCACGCATTCCTTCTTGAACAAGAATTTTTTTATCTCTTCCTATAGGCACATAAAAAGTGTATAATTACCATTTCACAAACTAGGCAAACCGGAATAACACTAGGAACAACAATAGTACCAAATCAATAGAGAAAACGTGAACAACGCCAACTAAAAAAAAACCGAGCCCTTGACCTGGTCTCAATACTCAAAACTAGGTAATTGTTGACCTTGTTTACGGTAAATGCTTAAATGAAAAAAATTGCCAAAGCTTCGAATCGGTAGCAGGTGGTCTCGAACCTTGGGCCTTATCAACTCGATCGACAGTCCGACGTTCTGCTGCTGGGCCACCGCGTGCCGCATTCGTCGACTACGTCTTCCATCTCTTACCAATATCGCGCAGCTGCGCACGGATTCGTCGTTTGACATTTGAATTTTAAATGTGACTGTGTAGATCACGGAATCAGCATCTCACCGCAGTGAAAATAAACTAAAAATGACACAGTCTTACATGTACGCCATCGTAGTTGATGTTTCGAACGCCAAACTCGTCGCGCTCAAATTATTAATCACACCGAACAAGTTGCAAGTGGTAGCCACAAAGTCGCCAGGGAGCAGTCGGTATTTAAGGTCAGCCGTCAGATTGTGATGGCGGCGGTGAAGAGTTCGCGTACCAAGTAGCGCGCCTGTTTATTTTCTTAACTGGCTCTCATCCGCGCATTTGCGAGCACCCTGTGCGATTACCTAAATTGAACATAATATGACCTCTCTCTTTGACTTACATCTTGGAGGCCAGCTTACCACAAAGGGCCACGCCGTCCCCTATTTAACTTTTTTTATTTGACAGCGATATTCATCATTCGTCAAATTATAATTATATCTAGACAACTATAGGATGTACATATACATAGTGTATTATTTGTTAAAATATTAGTATCAACGCTCATTATTACGATGACGATCCTGATGACAACGATGATGGTGATAATAATTACTTTAACTGATTTTCTTTTATATATGTGCACATATATAATAATTATTATTTTAACTGATTTTCTTTCATATATGTGCACGTATAATTCGATTGCAATCGACCCGCTGATTCCGGATATGACGTTTGTTTTTACAAAAAAAAAACATATCAGGAGGCCTATTATAATTGTTGTTGTTGCTGTTGTTGTAATTATTTTGCAAACATCAAAACCCTATGGTGACGACTATACATTCCGATTCAACTTATGTTACGTTTGTGATTGATCATTGGAGATTATGTTTAATTATGAAACAAACATTAATTTTATAGTTAAGTATTTCAAGTGGAAGTTGGTAGGTGACAGGCCATTCTGAAGACATGTCTGAGCCACTTCCTTGTTCTGCATGTCAGGATGATGCAAATGTTCTCATGGTTTGTTGTTTGGTGGAGTCTGGTGTTGGAGATGGTCTCAGACCTTCTCGTGCAGTATCTTCCTTAAGCATGTGTTGTGGAACATGGCAAGTATGTTAGTATCTTGCTGGTCAAGCGCCACCCGAGCCGTAGAGGAGCATGGAGAGGACATTGCTCTGGTAGATTTTGAGTTCTGTCTTTCGGGAGCACGCCGAGAACCTCCACAGGTGTTGGAGCTTTGCAAATACAGACCTGGCTCTACCCAGTCGTGTTCCGATGTCCTCCTCTGTACCCCGTACTGCCCAGGTATGACAACTTGCCTACCAGCAGTTAAACATGCAGATAATCAAGAAAACAGACAAATAAAATACACAACATTCTTCTTCTTGCTCTTTCAACGTTCCTTTCGTTGAATTGCCACCGACCGTAAAATAGCATAAGGGTAAAACGTAATTGGTTGACCAATCCGACATAGCGCTTAAAAACGAAGCAGTAATTTATAAGAAAACACATTGATCGATTAGGCCTACATAAGGAACGACATCCTCCGACACCGACGGTGCCGGATATACCCTGTGTAACGACGCCTCGCTACTAAATGTTTAATGCAATTCAACGCCAGTTTGTTCGTTCGGTCGGGCTTCCTCGTTTCAACTGCACGCAGTCTCACGCTATAATCCGACATCACCCACGTCTGGCGCTACGCAACAATGTTAGCTCAGTCCGTAGAGAATACACTGTTTTCAGTGTGAACTTCATACGCGTTAGACACGAGATGTTCCCAACTAGCAAACTGTATTGGGCCGAAGATGGCTCTAAAACACACAATTGGACCAATAATGGTTGTTATTGTCTCAACTGGCATTAGCTTGTTATTTAAAAAAAAAGCATGAATGAGCCAATGATTGCTGTCATTGGCTCAACTGGCATTGGTTTGCCACTGAAAATCCTGATTGGGTAAATAAATGGCAGTGATAACCAATGAAAAATAGCAAGTCATGGGTAAATGGTGTAGGTTCATTGGTATTTCATTGGCACAATCAGGTTTTGTTGACATTTCGTTGGCTTCTCATTGCTTGCCTACGGTTGACATTTCATTGGCCCAATCAGGTATTGTTAGTTGGGGCCAATGGTCTTTGCATTGGCTTTTGACATGGCCTGCAAATTCTCATTGGGCCAGTAAAAAACGGCCAATAATGGACCAATGAAACCGACACGTTTAAACGTAATTGGCCCAATCAGGTTTTCCAATGGATATGGGGGAATATACAACAATGCAGAGTTTTCAGGTGGCAAAAATCGTGAAATGAATGTACTTGTTTTTGCAATTAATTCAGAGCCTAAAACCAATATTGGCCGCAACAACATTTGTTGCTTGATAATCCAGGAGTGGATTAGGCCTACATACGGGTGATTCTTAATGACATTCGTCTTATGTCCTCTACGCCACAAAGACCCTCACTTGATTAACGTTCTGATGAAGTCATTGCGTACTCTCTCTAAATGCTACATGATAGTGAGCCGAAACGCTCACTTAGCATTTCACAAAAGAAAGATATGTGTAAAATGTAGGTAGGATTTGCGAAGGTTAAGTGTTTTAGCCTTTAACGACATAACATGTTGGTGCTGAAGGGCGACTAACTCTCTGTAAGTAACGCTTACATGGACACAGACCCCTGAACGTAAAGTATGAATGTCCTCTAAAGTGAAGCGAAGTGAAGTCCTTCTTTCAAGTAGTATGTCGTGGACCTCACATTTCCGAGCAATTGTGCTAGTTCTAAGTCGGATGACACTCATGTGCCCTCCACGCTATTTTCAATAACAGCATAAACACTTAACATCAAGTGTACGTTCATTGCTCTTTAGTGGCTAGTTGGCCTACGAGACCAAAAAAAAACTTGAAGTAGCTATGTATTGGACGAGAAACCCTTACATCACAACGAATCAAGATTGTATGTAAGTAACCTGTTTTTATATTTGTCGCCGCAAAATCAAAACAATTAAATAAGTTTTCAATTGTCGCAGCATTAATTTTATTAATTTAACCGCTAACAGTTTATGAATATGCAATTTGAACAATAGCTAAACGCGAATACTCTGGAAACGATACTGAAATTCGCGTGCGTGCGTGCGTGCGAGCGAGCGTGTGTGTGTAATAAATCTAACGTTATTGTTTCTTGACCAGGATGGTGGTCTCCCGAAGTAGGTCTGCTGTCTGTCTCCTGTTGCTGGGACTAATGATACTGGGCAACGACGCCTGGATATTTACTGATAGTAAGTAAACCAAGCTGGCTAAATGACATGCGCATAAAGTACCATCCATGGTTTGGGGCCAACTAAGAATCATGCTGTTTCGATGTTGGACCGACACTAATGTTCACATGCACTATATAAACCTAAGTCCTGTGATGGGAACAATGGACAGAAATGGACAGTGGAAAAAAGAAAAAGAGAAACATTGTGTTTGGCACTGGTTGTGGCAGTGATCGTGTACAGGGGGCACCACCTCCTAGTAGAGATCTAGTAATAGAAAGGGTGTCAAAGGTAACAAAAGAGATTGATCTCAAAAATCACATTAAATCTAAAGGTGTGTGTGTTCGCTCATTGTCTCATGTCACACATTGATGCCAAGTATCAGACATTTAAACTAGAAATATCTAAAGATGATCTCATGAAGGTTTATAATCCTGACTTTTGGCCATGTGGCATCAACATTAGAAGATATTTCCCTCCCAAGGTAGGTGACAAACGAACTGGCAGTACACTGAGCAATGGTGAAACTGGTGTGAATTCAAGTCAAAATGAAACATAAACACGATGGACAATTAAAAGAAACTCAAGTTTGGCTCTTACAACTGTAAGCATTTTGGTGTTGAAAAGTACGTTAATTTGCAAACCTTGCTGATGGCGTGTGATTTTTTTATACAAGAACATTGTATGTATAAAACACAATTTATACAAAGATTGAACTCATTTATTCCAAACAGTGTATGCATTGTATCCAGCTCAATGGATGAGAGTGTGCCATTAATAGGCAGACCCTATGGGGCTGTTCAATCATTTGGTCATCCAATATTATCTGTAAAGTGGATACAATAGAGTGTATATCTAAGAGGCTGTGTGCTGTGAAAGTGACAGTAGATGATATCGAGTTTGTATTGTTTAACATGTATATGCCATGTGACAAGGGTTATGCAAATCACGATTTGTTTGAATATATAGACGTTCTTAATGAAGTGAGTGATATTGTTTAACAAAATTGCATCACAATATTTTGTATTGGGTGGTGACTTTAACACAGACTTAACAAGGGATGCTCCCCAGACAAGAGCTCTCCATTCATTTGTTAATAATGAACAAATGTTTTTATGTATTGATGCCGAATGTTCTAATATGCCATATACATACCGCTCAAAGAGCACTAGATGCAAGTCAACAATATACCACTTTATGGTAACACAGAATTTGCGTGAATCAATTATCAAATATGAATCAGTGTTTATGAACAGTAATTTTTCTGATCATGTTCCAACATGTCTTGAAAGCAAATAGATGTGTCATATCACGAATCATTTGAACGTAAATGTAAAACGAATGTAGCTTGGCATAAATATACGGAGGTCCACATTGAGAATTACAAACGTAAGCTTGATAAGTTGATATCATGTATTGATTTTAATCATGACGCTGTTAGTTGTGTTTCTCAAGTCTCAGGTAGTGTGTATGCTTGAAAATGATACTGATGATGGTCACCACTGCCATCAGTAAAAGTAAAAGAAACTATTTCATATTATGTAAATAATGGTAGTACTGTACATGTTTTATTACTTGATGCTTCTAAAGCATTCGATAGAGTAAATTATTGTATGTTGTTTCAAAAATTAATTGAAAAGGGTATGTGCCCATTAGTTGTAAGACTTTTACTTCACATGTACACACACCAGAAATTACAAGTTAGATGGAATGACATAATATCAAACCAATTCTGTGTGAAGAATGGGGTTGGCCAAGGAGGTGTAATGTCTCCACTTCTATTTGGAGTTTACATGGATGGGCTGTTGGAAGAATTAAAAGACCTTGGTATTGGTTGTTATATTGGGCAGCATTTATGTGAAGCTGCAGGATATGCAGATGACATTATATTACTATGTCCTACTAGTTCTGGGTTGCAAAAATGTTTGCGGTGTGTGCCAAACTACATGATGTGTTGTTTAATGGGTCAAAAAGCAAATTATTGGTGTACAACAAGAAGGATGCTGATCCGCATTGTGAAATAAATGGTACAGATGTTTCTACATGTGAGAAAACTATACATCTCGGAAATGTACTTAGTACAACCGATAAGTATGAAATAGTGTTGATGCTATCAAGACATTTAACTGTAATGTAAATAGATTTATGCAGAATAACAACACAAGTCCAGCGTAGATTGAAATAGGCAAAATAATGACTTTTAGATTTATTAATTAAGGAGCATGAAATTAGGCAATCATACACCATCAAGATAAGATACATCCAATAATCTCAGCAAGCATGCCGGCCCCAAAAGGTGTTTACACATAATTAGTAAATCATGCCTATCAGCTACCCACTACCAGTACTATCTGTACCACTACTGACTTATATACAATTCACATGGTATCGGTGGGGGTCACTCCGCCGTGAATTAACCATACACATATATGTACAAACAGAAAGGCTGGGGTACTCGATCCCCCAGCCAAACATGGTAAATGAAAAAAAGTGGGCTAACCACCCAACATTCTTGAACAATTCATAATGAACATTATGGAAACATAACACACAATGTATAAAGGTGTTACATATCTAGACATTAGTCAAACAATAACTACTAACACATCAGACCGAGAGGTAGGGCCAAACAGCCACACAATGTACTAGGAAAAAGTACCCGCACTAAAAACCCTGTATACACTACTGAAAACTTAGTGGAGGGAAAAGCGTTAATGCAAAACCTCGTGTACCAAACTATATAACAGGTAAAAGCGTAAAAAAAATCAAAAACTTTGTGAACTACCTCTCTGTCTTCAGTGTTTCACAGTGTATCCCTACATAATGCACCACTTGATTTATTAGATAACACTGGGTAACAACTGTTAACACAATATTAAGGAGGGAGGGTGGGATTTTTCAAACGGATCGGAATAAACCGAACAACAAAACTGATCTTGCAATAAAATCAACAAATTCAGCGATAACGAATAATTAGTAACAATAGAAATTCGGAAATATTTGCAGCGCAACGGTCTCACAACGACACAAGCTAACTTGGAAATCGAGAGGCTGGCTCTAGGTCACGTGGTTGGTGTATCCATACGCGTGAGCGAGTAATTAGGCCAATACTCTCTCTACCATAAAAGGTCTAATCTCAAATCGCCTTCATTGCCTTGTCATCTCGCATAAAATCCTTTATGCGCCGCTGTCACATAAATTCATTTATGTCTGAGTTTAGTTCACTTCAAACTGTTGTCAAAAACAAATTTCATCAGTATTGTTGTGCATTGTACGGATCTCAACTACGGCCACTGTGGCATGACAGTGTTAACAAGATGTTCATACAGTGGCGTAACGCATTGCGTAAAGTATGGAAGCTACCGTATGCTTCCCACAGAGATTTAGTACCATTAATTGCTTAAACTGTACCTTTAGATGTGGCTTTGGTCTTTAGGTTTATAAAGTTTTACAGAACAGTAGCCTTGTCAGAAAACATGGTTGTTAATTATATTGCAAATACAATGAAATTTGCTTATAGGTCAGCTATGGGCCAGAATGTAAGACATATTATGTCCACATATAACACGACCCACCATGAACTGTTGTATATGCCTATGAATGCTATTAGGCATAAATGTAAAGAAATGTGGAATATCAATGTCAATGCTACATACTATGACAATGCAAACATTATTTGTGAATTGGTTGATATGAAAGATTATAACAATGACGATGTCTTAAATAAGGAAGAATGTAATGCTTTGATTTCATATCTCAGCACAATATAATTTGTTTTCTAGCTGCTATTTCTAACTTACAATTTGTTTAATATGTACATGTTTGTGGATCTTGAGGCCGAATAAATATGATAATAATAATAATTTCCAAGTCGAAATGTGCGTGCGTGCGTGCGTGCGTGCGTGCGTGCGTGCGTGCGTGCGTGCGGGCGGGCGGGCGTGCGTGCGTGCGGGCGGGCGGGCGGGCGGGCGGGCGGGCGGGCGGGCGGGCGGGCGGGCGGGCGGGCGGGCGGGCGGGCGGGCGGGCGGGCGGGCGGGCGGGCGGGCGGGCGGGCGGGCGGGCGGGCGGGCGGGCGGGCGGGCGGGCGGGCGGGCGGGCGGGCGGGCGGGCGGGCGGGCGGGCGGGCGGGCGGGCGGGCGGGCGGGCGGGCGGGCGGATATTTGTCAATTCTGTTTGATGCTGCTAGCATTTACAATACTGGTTATAAACCAGTACGCTAGGCTTCACATGTGAAACAAAACGTTCACACGTCATGGTTAAATAAATTTAGTTGTTTCAGTCATTGTCAGCACACAACTCGTTGGTTGAGCCATCGGTGCGAGCCGCCCGAGCGTTGTTACAATTGTAACAACTTGCCACAATACAATTGTAACAACTTGGCCCAAACACAATGTTTGCAGTTGAACGCACGTGGACGATAACAAATCCTGAATTTCAGTTTAACTTCTACTTGGCACAACCCCTTATTCTATGCTATGGTAGATATGTTTCAAGTTTCATTCACGAAACATAAATAGTGGCAGCGTTTGATAATATTATATGGGCATAGCGAAACGTTTTAGGTGGTTAAAAAGTAATTTTTGTCCAAACCTCGATAATTTCGTCTTCCTAACCCCTTATTTTTGGACAGTGTGTCCGCTGGTGAACTTCCAACCAACTACTGTCGATGGTATCTCCACGTGTTTGCTATGTTTTCGTAAAACGACTCTAACAACGTGCCCCTGTATACAACTAGTCCCGGTCTCCCTACCTCGGCCACATGCATTTACGTGTACGCACTCGCACGTGCAAACGTGCATACTCACACCTGCAAACACGCATGCTTGTATGTGTGAGTATGGGCATACGCACGCACACACGCACGCACATGCACCTATACATTCTTGTACATGTTTCAGCTTTAGAATGCGCTGGCAAACCTTACGACACAGACACTCATATATGTTGCGATGGTCACCTGCATAGGAATTCCGAATACTGGGGACGACTTAGCTGCTGCAAGGCGAAGGCATACAACGCGAAAACACACGTATGTTGCGATTGGGATCGAGTCATGCCCAAGGAATGGGTGAATGGTCACCGGGAGGAATGCTACGGCCGTAGGTTTACGTCCAATGCAGACAGCTAATTTATACACTATCACTGAATTGTTTAATATCGCAACAATTTGGAAAACCGGCTTAACATGTTTTCCGTGGCTTACGTCTTGAACACTGTCCTCTATTAATATGTTTAAACATGTCCAATGTGTCAGTGACCTGTTCAACTTTGCGGGTTTATGTCATATTTCATATGTATCTGATAATGTGTATTTTTCGCGAATGTCTAAACATTGAACATTATTGAAAAACGCTTTTCTTTTTGGTATTTTAATTAGTGGCGGTGCCACAATGAATGGAAGATTTCTTTGAATTGTTTACAGTTCATTATTCTTTTTGTATGCATTGTTATATATTTTTCTTTGGTATCTTTCAGAGCGTTTTGTTTTGTGAACACTGATATTATTCTCGGCTGCCTCACACCTGCATAGTCGCCCTCGCTCTTGCGCGACCGATCACTCCACTCTTTATATATATATGATTATAATCGATCAAAGCAAACAAAGCACACACAACAAAAATGCAAAAGAAACGAAGTATTCATACAAATTAATCATTATAATATATACGGTTTTTGTCGATGGTGGCAGTTTTTGTTTTCCGTAACATTTCCCCCGAGGGTGCACAGCTGTACGTGTGAGTCTGAGCTGCAGTTAACCTTTCCTGAGAGCTGGACAGCAATGGTCTCCTCGACCAATTCAGACACATTAATTTTAACAACGTTGCGAACAGATGTTGGTATGCGGGCGAAGTCCGTATTGCCATGGCAATTCCGAAAGCACCGAAGCCCTGGTGTATTGGCAGCAGGTCTGCATCGGTTGACATTTAACTGGTAGCCATCTTGGTTGCTAAGCATCATTTTCAGTGTTGTTCATACGCCAGTACCCATTTGACACGCGTGAGCCATTTTGAGAACGTTTGCCCCTGCTAACTGTAGTTATAACCTGTGCTCAAAGCAAATGTTTTTCATATAAAGGTTATGTACCTACAGTGTCAGCGTCATACGTTATGAAAAATTACACCAATGACAATGCGAATTACATAATAAATGGTTGACGAAAATGTCGGAGGTAAAATGTGGCTAATTTTTCCGGGGGAGAAGTGAGCCAACGTGTGGGGAGAAGCCATAATTATCAGATTATATTAATGATCTTTAAAAGGCTAAAATGATCATATAATATTTTAATTTGTCCCAAATTTAGCCGAGAATTATAAAACTTATTATATTATAAATGCTGCTTATAATGCATGTAAAACATTTAGCCATAGTTATTCTAACCCCCTTCGCTTTTAATATATAATAATATAATTATATATGAGGCGCGGAGCTAAAATGTTTCATTCTGATCATCCCAAATCAAATGTGAGCCTTTGTTATATAGCAAAGGCTCACATATGTTTTGTGGTGTTTTTGAAAAATTTTTAGGGTCTAAGCATATTGGCCCAATCCACGTTAACTGGTACAATTGTGATGCGATTTTGTCCACTAGACCAAGTTCGGCGCATGTTTGTTTGCTTGTTATTGTCATAAAGTATGATGTCTCAAGCTTTACTATGTAAAATATTCTCACCTAATCTTTACTGCAAAGCATGGTACAAGTGCTTTAATATAACTACGCAAAATGTCTTAGTAAATTGAGGTACCAGTATATATGCGTAAGAGAAATAGCTGTAAATAAAAATGCAACAATGTATTGTATTGCTAATTTTTTTTTACATTTATTGCACAAAGAACACCGACATAAAACATACAGGTTGCAACATTGATTGGTCTAACAATGGCTTTAGTGGTTGGCCATAACAAGTAATATAGTGAAGAACACCAGTTGTAAAATTATTTTTGCTTGGGTCTAAGCATATTGTCCCAAGTAATATAGTGAAGAACACCAGTTGTAAAATTATGTTTGCTTTCGGTTTGTCGCATGTCTACAAGTGTTACTCAATCAGCTAAACAAATGTGTAGTAATCAATGTGTGAAAACTTTGTTTCATTGGAATTACATCACGACATTTACATTGACAGTGCTTCTCTCACAGAGGACAATAAATTAATGGAACAAAAATGGCTTTCTTGTTCACTTGCCATATGGGCCTTTGCCTTGGCAATGTTGTTAAATGTTGTATCAACGTTGATCCTGATATCGTGTTTTACAGAACTTCAATCATTCTCTTAATCATCCTAAATCTCAATGATTACAATATTCAATGTTAATTAAGGAGTAAACAAATGTAAAAACAAATAATACTTTATTTGACATTGGAACAAGCAGAAACACACAGAATCACTAATCGTATTATGTTTACTGAACTCTAAAGAGAATTGCGCCATATCAGGCACCCCAACTTTCATTGCAACTACAACACAAATGAATACAGTTTAAACTTCAGAGATAGCCACTAAGACCACTAGTCACCACCTCTTGGACAACATTCATTGACAAAAATCACAAATGTAATGTTGCGCTTCTAACTCCAATTCAGCGCTGGCCATATGACGCCAATTGTGACACATACGACAACAAATCCCATCTTCTATTGGAGGACTTGCGTATTTATCATCACAAGATATGCAAAATATATCCACACTTTTTCACCAACTGTCTTCTTAACAGCGCTGGATTTCCCATCTCCTTTCCCCTTTCGTTTTCCCTTTTCCTTCCCCTTCCCAGCTTGTGACAGTAGAATAACATATTCATGGAGACAAGGATGCTCTGCCGCGTCTCAGTCTCCTGCCACCGAACCCTGGAACGCTTTGTCTGAGTCTGAGGAATCTGACTCTACTCGCGCCTTCTTTGGTTCATTTGTTGACAGCGAGATTTTCTTGCAAGATGCCTTCGACTTTTCGTTAGGCTTGTTCACATTGGTGTTGTTCACATTGGTGTTGACTTTATTCGGTATTGAATTTCTGACCGGAGTGTCGGTAAAAATTAATGGTTGCCCCTTTTGCGCTTTCCTCTTAAGAAACATCTCCAGAAAGAATCTCCGGACATCTCCAGAAAGGTCAACTAGAATACCGCTGTTGGGAGATCCTCCCGGGATTTCTGGAATTCTAACATCTCGTCCTGAAGATACACAAGCTGTAGGTGGAATGTTCGTATTGGCTTCAGCTGTTCTGTTACATCAATGGATTCTCAGGATTTTGAAAACCAACAGCATAAACAATTATCCAAATTAATTTACAATTATTACAATTCGTAATAATCGTCCCAGAAAAGTTAACAACGGCCCTGTTATTATGTATTGTAGTCTCCGGCTGTTGTGAGATAGGAAAGCACCCTTGTAGATTTACACAGATGTCCCTTCCGGTTACCTTGACGCTGATGATAGACAAATCGGACAGCTCCAGAAAGGTCAACCAGAATGCAGCTATTGGGAGATCCCCCGGGATTTCTGGAATTCTAACATCTGGTCCTGAAGAATCACAAGCTGCGGGTAGGATTTTCGTATTGACTTCAGCTTCTGCGTTGCGTCTTGTTACACACCGGTTAAGATACAGTGAGGTTTACGAACATGCGTAGCAATTTTGTACCATGGCGACCACAGTCAGAATCCGTCTGCTATTACAACGATAAAGAGTCCCAAGGAAAAAAATTATTGTGCAGTTAGGGTTTATTTGTGAGAGCAGACATTGTATGGATGAGTGAGTGGAAGTGATGCTTTTGTGCACAATAGCATCTAAGCTTTGAAATGATGCCATTTGTCAGTTGGTATACCAGTTGCGTAAGGACACAGTGGCTATCAGGCAGGGTGTACTCATGTTTTGGAAACCGGGGAATTTCATGGCAGAAATGCAAGGGTGTCATGCATTGAAGCAATTTGTGCGAAAAGGAGGTATGTCAGTTTCACGAATTTCACACACCAGGTGTCTTAGTGGGTCTGTCATTTGTTGTGAATAAAACAAAAATTGTAGGATAAATTTTCAATGTAGGCGCAAGTACGTTATAATGGTCGTCTATGGGAAAAATGACTCTGGTCCGTGCCCTAGTGCACAGACGGCTAAGAGGCTAATAGTGATCACCAGTAGAGCCGTGGTTGGCCTGACCCTACTGGTCGTAATCCTATTTGACGACCCTTGGTGTATCTTGCAGTCGCCTATTCCATATGTGTGTGTGTGTGTGTGCGTGCGTGCGTGCGTGCGTGCGTGTGTATTCCCGCGATTCTAGGGGGCAACTCAATACCTTTCTAGCATATCATCCTTGAAACAAATTCCACGTCTGTGTACAGCGCACGTGAATGCACATAGCGCAAGGGTGAATAGTAAACAAACGGTAGTCACTGAGAGGTCCCATTGATCTATGAATCAAATATGTTAGTGAATTAATCTATATCATGGATCAGTGCATATTTACACGTTCAATTGTGTGTATTTCAATGCACTCAACTTGAAAAGGGCATAATTTTGACAGAAGTCTAAAATGTGTTTAGGGAGTTCGGTTAGATAAATTTTCATGGAATGTATACTGGCAATGTTTTGAGTGCCACCTAGGTTCCTGTCACAGCCACTGGGTTACTGTCACAACCCCTGGGTTCCTGTCACACTACTCCATAGCGAAACATGGGTTAGCTGATGAGTATCCACATAGGCTTAACACCTACACCATGTTGTCACGCTATGTAAATAAACTTACTGCTCTGGAGCATATCCGCACACGACTAGGGCATATCCACACACGACTAGGGCATAACCGCACACGACTGGGGCACATCCACACACGACTAGGGCATATCCACACACGACTAGGGCATAACCGCACACGACTAGGGCATACCCACACATGACTAGGACATATCTACACACGACTGGGGCATAACCGCACACGACTGGTGCACATCCACACACGACTAGGGCATATCCACACACGACTAGGGCATAACCGCACACGACTGGGGTACATCCACACACGACTAGGGCATATCCACACATGACTAGGGCATATCCACACACGACTAGGCATAACCGCACACGAATAGGGCCTATCTACACACGACTGGGGCATAACCGCACTCGACTGGGGCACATCCACACACGACTAGGGCATAACCGCAGACGACTAGGGCATATCCACACATGACTTTACCGACGCGAGTTCAATTCGCGGGGTTCAGATGCTCGATGTATGATTGAGATGATACAGTAGAACATTTTTGAAACGAAATACTACGCAGTTTTTGTCAATACGAGGTGTGCGATCATGCCTCTGTGTGCGGACATGCCCCACCTTCCCCTATGTGTTTGCGTAGTTGATATTTTGTGTCCGCCACTTGTGATCTTTTCGTGCAACTGGCAACAGTCCACCTCACGGATAAGCAGCATGATTCACGAATCGTAAACACGTCTTCACGTTTTTGTCTGTTGAACATCAAATGTCGGAGATTTCAATCTCCGGGACGGATATTTTTGGTTATGTAAAAATAATGGAGACTTCGTAAGAATGACGGAGAGTTGACGTGTTGTATAGCATGTTTTGTTGTATAATTTTTGTCTTGAATTTTCTAAACTTGGAAAATGCTTCTTACGCATGCGGAACGGCAACATGCAGAGGGACCTCTGGCAGCCCACACGAAGGCCGTGCGCGCAGGAATCAGAAGACTGACTACGCAGCAAAGAAAGAGTAGGGTGTGGTAAGACGCCCCTATGCGAGAAATTGCTACCCCTTTTCGGCGTCACCAACAGTCTTGCAGTCCTACAGCGTAACAGGACGGTTTTTAGTCAACAACGTCGTCTAGTCGTTATACTACGTGACATGACAATCTTTGCCTAGGACTGTCATATCACGCTGTAAGACGACAATATTATTTTGGTGACGACCAAAGACTTTGTCGTCACCAACGCAATATAGTCGTCGCACTGCGTAAATGTGGTAGTGCGGTCACGGTTTCGTGTCTGGAACCGATACCGCGGGTCCCAATAGGTACCGCGGGTCCCAATGGGTACAGTGGGTCCTAATGGGTTTCCTTGGGTCTCCTTCTAGACCAGGAACTGTCACATCTCTAGTTATTGGTAATAGTAATAGTCAAAAATAAGTCACACATTCTTGGTGTTATAAACTCAACAGTATGTAATGTCCACTGTCCACTATAGAGCTATGAAGCTGATTCAAATTCTGTAATTTCTTGTGTTGAAATAAACTTGTTCATTTATGTAGTTGCTTGTGATTGACCTGTGTTAGCTCTCTGTTGACCTGTGTTAGCTCTCTGTTTGACCTGGGTTAGCTCTCTGTTTGACCTGTGTTAGCTCTCTGTTGACCTGTGTTAGCTCTCTGTTTGACCTGTGTTAGCTCTCTGTTGACCTGTGTTAGCTCTCTGTTGACCTGTATTAGCTCTCTGTTGACCTGTGTTAGCTCTATGTTGGTGCATTCAGCCATTCATGAGTTTCCCCTCTCCCCTCTTTCAAGAGTAGACAACTCATAGTTGCAATGTCCCCTCTCCCCTCTCCCCTCAATGTCAACACCTCTCATTTAGAATGACAACAAAAATACCACTTGTCTGCATGAATACGTTTTTACAACTTTAATTGCATTAACACACACGCACGCACATGCACACACAGATATACAATACTGACTGTAATGTTCAAGCAAATAAAAAATCCTAGCAACTTAAACTATACACTGCAATATTTGACAACCTAGGAAACTGAACACAACAACTAAAATAAAGACCCCCTTAGCCGATTGTGTCACGTGAAAAAAAATTACCCAAACATTTTGGTACATACAGCAACTTAAATAACGAAACCTCTGATGATTTCTGCAAAGTAAACATAGCACAGCAGGCATTCATAATGGTGCTTCATTGACGGAGCAGTACAGACAGACACTGTCTACATTGCAGTTTTCTTGTTTGTATAACCATGGTGTACACTGGTTGTGTTATGTTGTATTTTGTTTGTCTGAGTTGACACTCATGAGACTTTCACCCTGTTCCCGGTCCAGGTCTCGCAGTCTGAAACAGAAGCACCCTAACTTAATTCATTTATTTCAACAAAACACATTAAAACATTCATTTATACAGTACTAGCTGAGTTGCTGGCACTGCCCGGAAGAAAACGCAGCCACTGCAAATGACTCCTTGCATTGCTCAGTCAAGTTTTGGTAGAGCAACGTCAATGGCAATGACAACTTCAGGACCCAAAAATCATGCACCACTGCCGGTTTCACGAAGCATTGTTACCGCACAAAGAAACTTATATGGACGTTTGATGTAGATCACGTTTTGTTTTGTGTTACGTAATCTACGTCAAATGTCGCAAAAACCCCATCCCAGGGGAATTTTTAATTTTTTTAATGTACACCCCCAGGCACGCCTACAAAATAACAGCTCCATACATGCGAAACTGAAGGGGAAATAAGGGACCAAACATACATACATACTGTGCTGAATGTGTACCTTTAGATGTGGCTTTGGTCTTTAGGTTTATAAAGTTTTACAGAACAGTAGCCTTGTCAGAAAACATGGTTGTTAATTATATTGCAAATACAATGACATTTGCTTATAGGTCAACTATGGGCCAGAATGTAAGACACATTATGTCCAAATATAACATGACCTACCATGAACTGTTGTATATGCCTATGAGTGCTATTAAGCATAAATGTAAAGAAATGTGGAATATCAATGTCAATGCTACATACTATGACAATGCAAACATGATTTGTGAATTGGTTGAAATGAAAGATTATAACAATGACGATGTCTTAAATAAGGAAGAATGTAATGCTGTGATTTCATATCTCAGCACAATATAATTTCTTTTCTAGCTGCTATTTCTAACTTTCAATTTGTTTAATATGTACATGTTTGTGGATATTGAGTCCGAATAAATATGATAATAATAATAATAATAATAATAAACTACTTTATAGCATAGTTGTATTTGAATGTTTACTCTATACAGAACAAAACATTTAATCATGTTTAACTGATTACAATATGGATATATGATACATATTGCCTGCAGACATTAAGTTGACAAAAACTTCTGGTTGGAACATGGTAGGGTCATACAGTCTTACTCTCCAGATAAAGACAGTCTCATCTGCAGACATTTTAAGAGACTTTTAAAGACACCTTTTTTACAAGGCTTATGAGTAGCGAATATATATATATTTATATATAGATAGATATATACATGTATATATATTTGTCATGTTTTTAACTAATTTATTATTATTTATTTAACTTTCTTTTTTTACAATTTATTTTTAAATATTCTACGATGAACATATCTATAAATATCATATTTTAACTAACTTATTATTACTGATTTAACTAATTAATCTTGTATTTACATATCTTTACTATGTGTATGTGTATGGATCATGTTTTAGTTGACTTATCATTATTTATTTAATTAATTTATAACCTATATCTTAAGCACCTCAGAATGGACTTTGTCCAGATATACAAGTGTACTTAATATCACTACTATACCTGGCCAGTAGATGTCGCCGCCGACAGGTACACTGAATACACTTCTTGAAGGCGATGAGCACAGGGTCGTATGTGTCATAGAACGCCAGTAGAGTGACGACGAAGAACGCAAGAAACACGCCAATGGTGCCCAGGTAGAATGTCCAATCATAACTCACCTGGCTCTGAGGAAACAGAGTCTTAGAATATAGTAATAACATAATATTTTATTTGATAATCCAATATTGTTTGTGGCACTTCACAGCATATTAAAATTAATAACATAGTATAGATAAATAGACAAATAAATAGATTAAAACAATACTAATAATTCATATTTTTTTTAATATAGCACAATACAAAAATATATAATAATAATTAAATAAATATACATAATATTATAACATAAAATAATATGCTAATATCTATATCCTTCTTACTATATGGTCTCCACACTTGTATACAGTTCTAAATGAGGTCTAACTACTGCTTTATACAGAGGTATAATTAGCTTTTTTCCTTTTATGTTATGTTTCTCCTAATCAACTCAAGAATTTGATTACCCTTTGAAGCTGCAATATCACTGCTTTGAAAAACTTTAATACGCTTATTGTAACTCCTAAGTCCTTTTTTAACAGTAGTACTCAGAACAGTATCTCCCATTTTATAAGTAACACTCAAGTTTCCATGTCCTGTGTGTAGGCATTTACATTTCCCAAAATTTAACAACATCTGCCATTTCTCAGACCATTTCATTAATCTGTCTAGATCGTTTTGTAAATGTTGTTTATCACTATCAGTGCTAACCGTTCTAAACACTTTAGTGTCGTCCGCAAATTTCAGTACGTTAACATCAGATATACACATCTCACAGAGATGTAAATAGAGCAAGAATGTTGTAGAAAATGAAACAATACTCACATCTTGCCTGAGTATAATATCAGCGATTGTAGTCATGGGAATTGTGAGTGTTAGAGACAGCATTGCAACCAGTGACGATGTCAGAAAGCATGCCCTTAAAACATCATCAAACACTGTGTTACGTCAATTAGACATAAAAATATTCATATGACATTATCTGTAAGTTGATAGATTATTGCATGCATACATAGACATGCCTGTGTGCATAACATGCAATGCAGACAACACACTACATTCAAACTGCATGGGTCTTCGATCAATAACACATTACTGAAACCTCGCAAAACATCAATCTTTCTTATTTTATTTATCTTTGCCATCATATTTATCTTCACTAATCTACTCAGACAATGTTAACCACAAATATGGGTACTTGTTTTCATAAGTTACATACAACATTTCTGCGTAACAGTTTTTTAATGACCTTAAACACCATCTTAAAATTTACACTTATTTAAATTCTTCATGAATGAAAGCCAACCTTCATTCGGCATATATGTCAGAAATACACATTCAACTTGACAGTAATTCTGTGTCTGCGACCACTTGTTCCCACTAACATTTGAAGAGACATACCAGAGCCAGAGAAGCTGCGACAGGACTGTTCCCATGAGCCCATTCGCCAGGAGAAAGATACACTGCAGTCGACTCGGCCACTCAAACACCTCCGTCTCCGTCACATGTAGGATGATCATGATAGGGGAGAGAAGCAGCAGTGTGAACAGACCAAGGAATCCTGTCAATGAAAGCCATTCACAGTCATGTCTCGTTTATCCATTCTTTGAATGACAATCCGATTTTTCAGTAATCTGCATGCTTTTATTTGACACTGAACTTGATACGCTGTAAATTGCTTCATCAGTAACCAAAGCGTGTGGATAAACAAGTTTTATCACATCAGATTCAGACATGCCGTTCTTTTGTTGAACTTAACATTTTTGACTTGAAATCATGTACAAACCTGTATAAAAAAATTTTTGGTTAATCAGCCTATAGCAAATCCATATAAATATGGTATATGGCCATATTCCTCCCAAAAATACAATGTATGTATGATTATGCTAAATCCAAGCAGGAATCTTCCTTGTAGCAAGGTAACATTTAATCAGATTTAACACTCTATCATCAGAAGCAACAAGCCCCGTATGGCATGTGGGCAACGAATCTACCAGTAACGGTATACCTACTGTCCTACCACCACGGTTAGATATGTACCTATTGAGTTTTTAAACATATTCACCCTGCTAGAACTTGCACAGTTTGACAGAGTGCCTGTTTAGTTGAAAATTGTTTTTAATGAAAAACAACACACGCAGACATTTTTTAAATAGAAAAACAATAACACTGAGACAAAAACATTTTTTTACTTATGTATGGTTATCCTTGTGAAATTCTGCATTTTCTTGTTAAAATTATATACGTTTTTATTCAGTTGCATAAAACAGTTCTGCCATCTTGTGAATATGTCCAGTGTATGAGTTTTATCTATGTAAAATGATAAATATTATGGCTAGACAGATTGGAATGTCTATACTTACCAAAGAACATAGGGATGTTAAGTTTGTCTTCGTTATCAACGCGTCTCCGGAGCAGAACGAGGTAGAGAGCGTACAATATGGCACCACACAGGGACCATAGGGCTCCCACAGCAATGTTTGGCTCACTCAGTCTGTTGGTTGAGATGCTGACTAGAACCACACCTCCAACACTGCAACAACATTCCTCGATATAGTCAACACTCCAGAACCACAATTCCAACACTGCAACAATAAGTCGGACACTTCAGATGCACTCTCTTCGATACAGTCAACGCTCCAGAACCACACCTCCAAACATTGCAACAGGTCAGACACTTCAGATACACTCTCCTCGATACAGTCAACAATCCAGAACCACACCTCCAACACTGCAACACTTCAGATACACTCCCTCAATACAGTCAACACTCCAGAACCACACATCCAACACTGCAAAGACATGTCAAACACTTCAAAAACAGTCTCCTAGATACAGTTAGACGACACTTCAAATTCTGCAAAGATTTACAGCTATTTAACAGTGGTGGTGACAATGGCAACACATTTACCGATAATGAGTCTTAATGTTACACACCTGATGAGGACACTGACACACTTGGAGAAGGTGAGTGTGTCCTGGTGAGAACAATGACACACATGAGAGATATGGTGTTACACACACCTGGTGAGCACTGTGACACACTTGGAGAGCGTGAGTCTGTCTGTGTTGCAGCTGGGGAAGATTGCTGAGAGAATGAGGGTGAAGATACTCGAGGTAGACGCCACCATGTGTATGATGCCCACGTCTGACTCCTGCGACTTGGAGTAGGCCAGGTTGCCAAAGAAAAACTGAAACAAAACAGCTTTGAAATTTAACAAGATTTAACAAGATTGCCATCCATAGCAAAAAAATATATAGCAAGTGAAAAATGAAGCCATTGGCTTACCGAGTGTCCAATTCATCTATTTGTAACATGTCCTTCTGAGATATTTGTCAGTTTTGTTTCTAAGTATATTCACGATGCTAGTATTTACACAATCAGTAGAATCATTCGTTCCATTCTATTACCATCTTCAGTGAGGATGGAATGACGTTCTGGTTTCTTGAGACGTGAATTTTGACATCGTTTTTACCTCTCATGAAACTTTTTTGACCGAATTTCTCGGTCTTCATTGGTATAAATCACTCCACCAATGAAGACTGAGAAATTCTGTTGACATATCTGAAGGCAAAAAACATTTCTTTCAGAGGTAAAAACAACGTCAGAACTTTTTTAATACACTACATGTCAATTATATCCAGGAAAAGAATACGTAAGACTGAGAAACAATGACTGATTCCCTGGATTGTAAGAGTCAGCCAACATCGTGTTACAGACAGACAGGATTTACAGCATACTACAGACAGACATGACTTACAAGGGCAGAGAAGAGTGCAGCAAGTTTGGCAATCTGTTTGACAGTCAGTCGATTTGCCACTCGAGAATGAGCTTCCTGCAGTCGCCGGTAGGTGGCGTATGGTAACCTCGCTAAAGCTGCTTCCTCTGCATGCATGCCTAAAATACATTTACCAAAACAAAATTAATTCTGGTCTGATTCTGAGTCTGTTTACAAATAAAAAAATTCCGTTAATCAACATGGGGTTACTTAGCCAGTATTCTGCAGGGGTGCTTTTATTTTGTGTGCAAGTGCAGAAAAGAGGTCGGAGAATGTTCCTGGATCTACAGTTACTCTGGACTTTTTATTCTAAAATTATGGTCAATTCTTTTCGGTAATACTGGCACAACTTCAGCGGGCCATGATTCACAGGGACATGTTCTCATGAAGCATGATTTAGTGAGCATATCATTCATGTAAGCAACATCTTTCAACTGGTTGCGAGACACAGAAAGTGTAAACACAAGAATAATTTAACACTGTTTACACAACATATATTAGACGGCATCTAGAAAATTGTATACAAGCACGGCCACCTTATTATGTATTATTATACGATATATTTAATGCTTGAGAAAGTGCAGCAACTAAACTGGTCACAGGATTAACAAGACAAAAACTATATAGACTTGAAGAACGGCAATGACGAGGAGATTTAATCGATATTTAAGTTGTTAACTGGGAAGGAGAACGTAAACCCAAATACGCTTTTCTAGCTTTAATCTAAACAATCTCAGAGTTTAGAGTAAGAAATTAAATAAACAGTAATGCATGAATTCGCAAAATTGTTCATCAGGTTGGCAGATATATATATATATATATATATATATATATATATATATATATATATATATATATATATATACACGCATCGAAGAAATGAGAAACCACCAGAAAGAAGCTGCCATTATTTTTGTTGACTTCAAGAAAGCCTTTGACTCTGTAGATAGAAACACACTATTCCAGATTCTCCATGCGTATGGCATACCAGAGAAGATCGTAAAAGCCATACAGATAATGTAAACACATCTGCAGTTGTATTGACTCCCGAAGGGGAACTACTAATTTCCACATTAATACAGGAGTTCTCCAAGGAGACCCTCTTGCCCCGTACATATTCATTATAGTCTTGGACTACACATTAAGAACTGCGATTGATGACAGAGAAGGACTAACCCTAACCAGACGCAGAAGCTCCAGACATCCTGCCTCGCATTTCTCTGACCTGCGTTATGCCGATGACAAAAAAGTGATTCCAAATCTACTCGACTATTTCTCAACCCAAGCAAAACAAAGTACATCCATATCAAACCCTCTGCTAATGGTAGCGTTCACTCATCAGATGGGAGTAAAATTGAGAAAGTAGAGGATTTAAAATATCTCGGATCCTACACAAACTCTCAGCATGACATCCAGTTCAGAAAAGCTCAGGCATGGGCAGCAGTTCACGCCCTTGACAAAGTTTGGAGAGCACCCATCTGCAGACTCACCAAACTGAAGATTTTCAGGACGACAGTTGAACCGATTCTGATACATGGATGCGATTCATGGTCACTAAGCAGAAAATGCACTGGATGGCACCTACACAAGAATGCTGCAGAAAATTAAAAATGCGTCATGGCGCATGAACAACCAAGAACTGTACGGCTCCCTCCCACGGATCAACACCATCGTGAGACAACGGCGTTTTTGTCTGGCAGGTCTTGTGACGCGCCATGACGAAGCAGCCAACAAAGTCTTGCTCTGGAAGCCCGATGGCCCTCGGAGAAGAGGTTGACCAACAACTACTCCACAAAACGTACTAGAGAAAGACACGAACCTCAGCGGGACAAATCTAATAGCGGCAACGAAGAACCGAAACCTATGGAAAGAAATCATCATGTCACCACATTAAGTGGATGACATAAGTAAGTATATATATATATATATGAGTAACAATTTTCATCAAATAATCTCAATAGTTGTGATTTGAAGAGAATCGTTACTCAACTAAGCAAGGCATGGAATTATGTAGATGGCGATTCTTCAGTCAGAGAATGGTAGACGTTTGGAATTCATTGCCTGACTACATCACATTTGCAATCTCTACTAACAATAAAAAGAAATAGAACTGATAAACTTTGGTATAAGATATGGACTACTCATAAAAGGCTAATTAGTAGCCTTACGAGTGCCCATTATTTGTAAGTGTAAGTGTAAGAACATGTGTGTGGACACTTACTGGACAGTTGGCGGACCTCGGACAAGTTGCTGAACCGCACCGATCTGGAATGACTGAGACCTACGAAAAAATACAACATTGCAGATGAGAAAAATTAACAATAAAGTTACTCAAGTCAAATTCAACTAACCTGCAAATCCGACTCATCTTGAGATCTTTATATTATTCAAAGAAAAACGAGGAATACAGGTTTTTGGAGACATATTTTGGTATATAATACAACACTGATCGCCAGATGGCAGTAGGCCCTACTATCGCGACACATTGGTAACGTTGATGGCCTTGATCTAAATATGCCATATTTCACTTTATCAGATGAAAATGTATGCAACTATTCGTAATAATCGTGGTGTTTATACATTTAATGCATTGTGTATTATCACATAGTGGTGTTTTTCGAACACATAAATGAGTAGGATTTGAACAAAAGTCACGTTTTGTGAGACATGTTTTCATCGTTTGATAATCGTAAGTATTTCACAAAAAAAACGTTTCAAATGACTTGGTTGCATTGAATCTGTGAAATAACTGTTAGTGACTTAGAATACTGATCCCCTGCGCAAAGATTTCTTCAGATTTTTTGTGAAAACGGCATATTCTATAAAGTAGGTATGATTTAGTTCCGATCAGAATAGACTACACAAAAACATGTATAATTATTGAGAAAATGGACTGATCTTGGGTTAGCATCTTGAGATCTTGTAAATACTCGCTTCTGAGCAATTATGCACACCTTTTGTGGGGTTATTCCTGCATCATTTTTGATAACATTCTTTTGTGATGCACTGCCTGCCTAATCGCCAAGTTATTCATCATGTTGTCTGTCTTCGACGCACCACTGTGACTTGCTCCTACATCAACTGCTGCCCTCCTCTTTATCCCAGTAGTCCAAGCTGAGGCTGCCATCGATACTGGACTTCAAATTTTGTTTTCCTTTTGCTTCCGTCACTAGTCCCGTTTCACTGCCGTCTCCACCACCCGTCTCCACTCCCCCATCCCTCGCCCTCATTCTCCACTCCCTTCCCACTCAAGCCAAATCTCTCTTCATGCAGTCCTTCCATCTCAGTCTTGGTCTCCCTCCTCTTCTTCTACCCCCCAATCTGAGCAAATCTGCTCTCTTTGTCAACCGTTCCCCTTACATTCATTCCCCACTTTAACCAACTTCCTCCTGAAACTCTCTTTTACAGATAAAATGAATATCATTGTCTCAGATACGTACTACTTGTAATGTGTCAGATACGTACTACTTGTAATGTCTCAGATACGTACTACTTGTAATGTCTCAGATACGTACTACTTGTAATGTCTCAGATACGTACTACTTGTAATGTCTCAGATACGTACTACTTGTAATGTCTCAGATACGTACTACTTGTAATGTGTCAGATACGTACTACTTGTAATGTGTCAGATACGTACTACTTGTAATGTCTCAGATACGTACTACTTGTAATGTCTCAGATACGTACTACTTGTAATGTCTCAGATACGTACTACTTGTAATGTCTCAGATACGTACTACTTGTAATGTCTCAGATACGTACTACTTGTAATGTCTCAGATACGTACTACTTGTAATGTCTCAGATACGTACTACTTGTAATGTCTCAGATACGTACTACTTGTAATGTGTCAGATACGTACTACTTGTAATGTCTCAGATACGTACTACTTGTAATGTCTCAGATACGTACTACTTGTAATGTCTCAGATACGTACTACTTGTAATGTGTCAGATACGTACTACTTGTAATGTCTCAGATACGTACTACTTGTAATGTCTCAGATACGTACTACTTGTAATGTGTCAGATACTTACTACTTGTAATGTCTCAGATACGTACTACTTGTAATGTCTCAGATACGTACTACTTGTAATGTCTCAGATACGTACTACTTGTAATGTCTCAGATACGGACTACTTGTAATGTCTCAGATATATATACTACTTGTAATGTCTCAGATACGTACCACTTGTAATATCATCTGATTCTACACCACTGCCCTTGTCTTCGGTCAGGAGCGGCACATAGATGGGTTCACTCTGTAGCAACAACAGAGATATAGTTAGTGGCGACTCTGGCAAGGTGTCATCTGCATAGGAAAAGTCGGAATAACCTTAGAGCACGCTGTAGAAAATAAACACCCTTTTGAGAAAATAGTATCAGTATTTTGTATCGGGTCATTTCTAGTACTACTTGACAATGCACTGGAATCACTGAACAAGTTCAAAAATCAGTTTCTTCTACTTTTACTGATACATATATATAGGACATACAAAACTCCAAAGTTTAGTTTCTTTTCAACCTACACTTGTTCCAAGACACACAAAAAAGTATATTTTTAAAGTCAAGATAATCTAAATATCATACCAATTACTACTTGAAATTTATTATTATGTTACTGTTTCACGGTTCCAATGCAATTTTCTCTCTCACAAATGTAACCTATTTGACAAATTTGATGCCTTAAATATGAAGGCGAGGGTGGGGGGAAGTCTCACTCAAGGGGGTTGGAGCTCGAGGGGCTTCCACCCTTATGCTTCTAGATGCTTTGCTGTATATTAAAAAACTCACCAATAACTCCTCCTCGGGAGTGACTTTGCTGTCTGAGTTCACATCTTCTGCCTGGAACAAGCGAGAAATGTGACATTATCCTGTTCTGTACATGTAACAACTGCCCAATGTTGTCAATACTGTGCACAATGTCAAACAAAATCACACAGTTACCCTATCTCAAGGGCACTCAGTTCCATTTAGAATCATTGCTACACACACAGGGAATATGCTGTATCCAATACATGGGTTCAGCTATGATTTCACACAAGTGCGATGACAGCAGAACTACTGTTTATATCTTGATGTGGTCATCATGTACAAAACGGCAGACAAAAATTGCAGATGACTTTCCTCATCTGTCATTGGCATCAATTTGTTAAAATCAATTAGATGTGTGTAATAAACAATATAAAATGGAACTTAATATATATTGCAACATGCACCATCCCCTATGCATCGCCGACAGCTGACAGAATAGGTCAAATAATTGGACACATTATTTGTGTTGCTCCGCCAGCCATCTCGGATGGGGGGGCGGGGCGGAGGGGGGGCAGATGGCACCTGCTCTGTTTGATATAATAATCACAAGTTAACGTTTGAGGATGAGCCCCTAACAATGAAGTTATTTACTTATTTATATGTAATTTAATGTTCTTAATATTCAATACTTCTAAATTTGTTTTGGTATTTATTTATATGCAATTTAAAGGTCTTAATTTAATACCTATCTATATTTATATGCAATATAATGCTCTGTGGTACTGATTTATTTAATTTAATCTTTTATATGTTTTTAATATATATTTTTATATTTACTACGTCTATATGTACTAGTCAGTCTCTGTGGGTGCAAAGTGTAATAAACCTTATTATTAAAAAAACAATCATCCTGCTTCCACGGAGACTTTTGACAGTCAACAGACACAATGAAGACATTCATTTTTTGTAAATGTGCAACAAATAAGAAACTGTAGAATTGACGTCCACTTACGACAAGTGTGCTCCGGCATTGGTGACACCATGATCGCCAAACCACAAAGCCAGTGAGGTAGCATACGAACAGTGACGTCTTCACATACGTAGTCAGGTATGGCTTGTCAAAGTGTGTCTCCGTACACAGGTACTGCAAAGAAGATACAACATATCACATAACAGAAGAAGAGTTTAAGTAGACTGTAAGTTTATCATATCATGACTAAAATACACCTCAAGTTGATCACATAATTAAAGATCTTGATTAAAAGGAATTAAAAGCGTTGTTCAATTTCTATCTCGAACGCAGTGACATGCACGGAAAGCACATAGTTATTAACTTGTTTTTCTTTAGTTAACTTAATATGTGTACAAATGGGATTCCGGACATTTGGTCATGCAACATTTTGGTCACAAGGCATTTGGTCACAAGGCATTTGGTCACACAACATTTGGTCACAAGACATTTGATCAAACAACATTTGGTCACAAGACATTTAGTCACATAATGCAGGGCACGACATCTGGTTACCAATTTACTTTAGTAACATAACAAAACTTAAATATTAGACCAAACCTTTTTTAAATGGCAGGATTTGAATTTTTACCAGATGCAGTAAAAATAATTTAATAGTTTGTCCAATGATTTCACCAAATTAAAAAAAAAATTTTTTTAAACTAGCTGGTATGTCATATTGGATACTAGATAGATAACATTTTTACCCGTCCTTCCTCAATTCCATTTTTTTGCTTGTCTTGTTTTAGACTCAATCCGCTAAGTCTGGTTCTCTGATCTTGTTAATATTTCTGCTGTGTGGTGGTATTATTAGTTGAACTGGTTGCCCGAAATGTTCATGTCAAGACTTTGTCTACTTACTCGTGTCACTTCAGTCGACGCAACCCATATGACGTCCACGACGAGCAGAATGATAACACCAAGGACAAGACGTTGCAGTTTGGTGAGTTGGTTCAGTCCAAACATCCTCCGTTCAAGAAGCTCTCTGCCTCCTATTTCCAAATGTCACAATCTCTCACTCATGGGAAACATATGTAACATCCCTCAAACCATATTACACACACACACACACACATGCATGTACACACACACACACGCATGCACACTCATCTTGTAATTTAAACATAGTTAACTGGCTAACTGGCAAATGTTGCAAAGAAATAATAACTCCCAAAGGTGTTATGAATCTGGAATGTGTGTGTGCGTGTGTGCGTGCGTGCGTGCATTCGTGCGTGCCTGCGTGCGTGCGTGTGCATATTGAATGAGGACGATTTGGACTTGGCGCAGCACCACTGCTGGACCCGGCCAGCGAATGAACCATGCATGTCTACAACCTATGATGTAATTATATATTATAACAGAAATACAAATAGAAACAGTGATATTTATCAATTATATTGATTAACTTTTATGATGGATCACTAATCAATGATCGATTGGTTAGATAAACCAATCATCGATCATGAAAATTTTACTCATTCCCAACACTATCTGCAGCTATACAAATAACAAAATGACAAAAAAAATTACAAAAGCTACCGGTATTAACTTACTGTTGATTAATTTAACTTATTCACAAATAAAATCCAGTGTAATTTCATGTACAAACATTATGTAACTATATGTGGATAACATATAACTACGGAAATCTGCATGTGTTAAAAATCGTGTCCCGGTCGGAATGCACCTCTGATCAGGGTTGAAAAAATTTATGATTTTTTAAAATCAGATTTTTTTATTTAAATTTGATTTTTTTATTTATTTGATTTTTTTAAATATGGCATATAGATATTTATATATGTTTATATTTATAAACTCTTTCAAACATGTTCTATTCAAATCGATTTTGGTACTTGTCTTGTACTGATTTTTGCTTATATAAATTTAAATAATTATAACATAGTTTGATTTACAACAGCAACAAAACTGTCGTTTTAAAATACATGCATAATGATAATATATTTATTTGATATAGCAACAGATCCAATTTTAAATTGTTCATGGAACTCATTGGGACGAATCCATCCATTAGACAATGTCCACATAGCCTCATACCCTGTAGTTGCATAATCTGTCTTGGAATGGAAAGCATGCTGTGTGTCTGTGGCTGTAGCCTTGATAATTATTGTTTGCTGAGAGGGTAGATTAGCACCTGTCCTAGGCTCTGTGTACTCTAGGGGTCTCTAACCAGACTGCAAACTGGTACAGTATTAGACAATTGTAGCCCAGGCTGTCTCTAAGTGGACTTTAACTCAGGGCTTCTTACTTGAAAAGATACTTCCTCTGGAAGACAAGTTTGTGTGGCTTCACTGCATTCAGAAAGGGAATAGCTCAAACATACAGGATGGTGTCCTATGAAAAACTTCAAAGTTAGCCTGGCCAAGTGAATTACATCAAAACAACAGTTAACCAGAAGCTGTTATACTGCAATTAATATCAGACTATCTGGTGACAATACAACTACACAAGTGTGTGCACACCATGCTTTTTTTAATTAAAAAAAAAATGTGTTGATCTCAATGCTTGTAAACAATTATTTGTTTTAAATTCATATAAATCAGCGTTAAAAAATCAGAAATAAAAAATCAGAAACCAATGATTTTTTTGAGTGATTTAAACCAATGATTTAAATCAAACAACTCTGCCTCTGCCTGAAATCACCAGTCACAATGTGCCAACCGGCTTGGTCGGAATCCTCCACCCACTTGATCGGAATGCCCCACTGTTGGTCAGAATGCCCCACTGTTGGTCGGAATGCCCCACTGTTGGTTGGAACACCCCACTGTTGGTCAGAATGCCCCACTATTGGTCGGAATGCCCCACTGTTGGTTGGAACGCCCCACTGTTGGTCAGAATGCCCCACTGTTGGTTGGAACGCCCCACTGTTGGTCAGAATGCCCCACTGTTGGTCAGAATGCCCCACTGTTGGTCGGAATGCCCCACTGTTGGTCGGAATGCCCCACTGTTGGTTGGAATGCCTCACTGTTGGCCAGAATGTCCCACTGTTGGCCAGAATGTCCCACTGTTGGTCGGAATGTCCCACTGTTGGTTGGAATGTCCCACTGTTGGTCGGAATGCCCCACTGTTGGTCAGAATGCCCCACTGTTGGCCAGAATGTCCCACTGTTGGTTGGAATGCCCCACTGTTGGTCAGAATGCCCCACTGTTGGCCAGAATGTCCCACTGTTGGCCAGAATGTCCCACTGTTGGTCGGAATGCCCCACTGTTGGTCAGAATGACCCACTTTGGACTGCACTCTTTATTTAAAATGAAATCATTTAAGATGTGGTTAATTGCTATTATCCAATCACATGATAAATACTGAATCACTTGAATTTAAATTTAAACTGAACATGTAACAGTCTTTTTTATTTGTGCTCTGACCATGTTAACAATAAGCTAATCACACGAAATTAATATACTGAATGTGAATCGACTCTGAATAAGCTATAGGCAAAGCTCATTCTAGTAACGCAGTATTCACTGCCCAAATGTAGTTTAATAAAATTTAAATAGCAAAGTTGATATTCATAAAGAGATAACAGTCAAATAGATTTGAGTCCAATATGTAATAACTCTATTAACCATCTTGATATGCCCTGTAGCACTGTTCTTGTAATTTCCATAAAAAATTGACGGTGACAAACGGTGAATAGAAATCGCCACATTACATTCTCTTGAACTGTTTTATCATCTTGTCATTTATAACAGTAACACTAAACATAACTGAAACAGTGCTTGAAACCAGTACTCTGATGGATTAACGGTTGTTCAGTACACTGTAGATCACAGTAGCTTTGTTCAGCTCAGGCCAGGCAGGGTCCGGTGTCATTCATCGCACTGGACCCTGGGGGTGTTAGGCGTGGGACATGAAGGCTACTGGGTCCTACATAGGGGAATATCTCCCCAATGTAGACCACCTGCAGCAGTCTGCCAACCGGACCAGACAACTACTGAGACTGCAAAACCCAGCAGAGGTAGGCATGCAGTGCACTTTTTATAGAGTTAAAATAGTGTGCTACTTATTGAAACATTTGTGGCACATGTGAGCTGCTTTTGAACCGGACACATATGCGTATTTAAATAATTAAAGGTGAGCTTGATCTGCTGTCATAGCCGTCTGATGCACATCGCAGAGGACTAGTCAGGCAGACAGGCGACTGTTTGGGGACATGTGTGTTTGTAATTAATTAAAGGCATGCTTTTAATGTTACAACCACGCCTTTAACTTTATGTACGCGTATTTAAATAATTAGAGGCATGCCTTTAAATAATTAAAGGTGAGCTTGATCTGCTGTCATGATCTCATCCATAAAGCCCTCGTGTGAAATCCCACAGTTGCCCATCTGCTGTCCTTCTGTACGTCATTCATGTGTACTGTCTGCCTGTTCTTAAACTGTTGCTCTACCCCCATCTTGTGTATGTCATTCATATGTACTGTCTGCCTATTCTTAAGCTGCTGCTCTACCCCCACCTTGTGTATGTCATTCATGTGTACTGTCTGCCTGTTCTTAAGCTGATGCTCTACCCCCTCCTTGTGTATGTCATTCATGTGTACTGTCTGCCTGTTCTTAAGCTGATGCTCTACCCCCATCTTGTGTATGTCATTCATGTGTACTGTCTGCCTGTTCTTAAGCTGATGCTCTACCCCCACCTTGTGTATGTCATTCATGCGTACTGTCTGCCTGTTCTTAAGCTGATGCTCTACCCCCACCTTGTGTATGTCATTCATGTGTACTGTCTGCCTGTTCTTAAGCTGATGCTCTACCCCCTCCTTGTGTATGTGATTCATGCGTACTGTCTGCCTGTTCTTAAGCTGATGCTCTACCCCCACCTTGTGTATGTCATTCATGCGTACTGTCTGCCTATTCTTAAGCTGATGCTCTACCCCCACCTTGTGTATGTCATTCATGTGTACTGTCTGCCTGTTCTTAAGCTGATGCTCTACCCCCACCTTGTGTATGTCATTCATGCGTACTGTCTGCCTGTTCTTAAGCTGATGCTCTACCCCCTCCTTGTGTATGTCATTCATGTGTACTGTCTGCCTGTTCTTAAGCTGATGCTCTACCCCCACCTTGTGTATGTGATTCATGCGTACTGTCTGCCTGTTCTTAAGCTGTTGCTCTACCCCCACCTTGTGTATGTCATTCATATGTACTGTCTGACTGTTCTTAAGCTGATGCTCTACCCCCTCCTTGTGTATGTCATTCATGTGTACTGTCTGCCTATTCTTAAGCTGTTGCTCTACCCCCACCTTGTGTATGTTCTGCTTTTTCGTGAAAGTTCCAGCAATACACGTGTGCGAGTATCTGGGGAGATTATTTATATGAGGGAAGCGGGCAGAGGTGTTATGATGTTGGATTAAAAAAAGAGTGTAAAATGTATTGAGTTATTGATATTACTTGCTGGTTTGACACTGTTAATTATTTTATAATTTCTATAATAATACACTTTGTAGTTTACTTTGATACTCATTGATGTGGCGAATGTAAGCCTTAAAGCTGCAATTGCACTGTGCAGCTGTTGAACAGAATAAAAACGTACACTGTTATTTATGGTCTGCTGTTTTTATTATCACTAAATGTGACTAATACATTATTATTTTTACCATTATGTTTAATGGCACAATTCCATGTGAAAAGTATGTTTGTTTAGTATGTTTAATATTTGTGTAATTTGAATGCAAACAATGCTAGATATGATCCATTTACATCAAATTGACCATATTTATAGAATTATATATGTAACTACCACATATATATATATATATATATATATATATATATATATATATTACACGGCCCACTTTGGTGGTATTAAATTGCTTATATATATATATATATATATATATATGTATATATATATATATATATATATATATATATATATATATGTATATGTATATGTATATATATATATATAAGCAATATAAGGGGTATATGTGTAACATGTCAAGTGGGCCTAGTCAAAAGTAATTTAATTGTTTATCCGATGATATATATATATATATATATATATATATGTATATGTATATGTATATACATGTATATATATATATATATATATATATATATATATATATATATATATATATATATATATATATATATATGAATGCACACACATGCAAATCTGCATTTACTTATGCGAAACCCAAGAAATGGTACATCGTGACTAATAATATGTCTAAGAAGAATGATGTGGTGCGATTGCTCTCTATTGTGGCTCTAATACTCTGCCTATGGGCGATATTGAAAGAAGCATTTACTCATGCAGACATTTCATAAATAGAACCCCAAAATTATCACAACTAACCTCGGTTTTATATTATAATACATTAAAATTCTATACCACCAAACTGGGGCATTCCGACAAAGCAGTTGGAACATTTCACTGACCTATTGTGACTGTTGCATTCAGGCAGAGAGGTGCATTCCGACCGATTCCTAAAAATTTAGGCCCAAGGGACTAAGCATACTATTTCATGTTTGCTTACCAGTTATTGGAGTGAATGTTCCCTCAATTGTTGTAGAACAGAGATTTATTAATTATTATTATTAAACATTTATAATGCGCTGTGTATCCGGGTTAAAGACCTGCTCAAAGGAGCTAACAAGATAATGCTAAATAATTAAAAATAAATTGAAAAGCTAAAATAAAATGTGGTTAAGAGACAGGTAAACATAAGCTAAATAAAAAGTTAAATAAATTAATTAAATAAATGAGTTATGTAAAGAAGGTAAATAAATAAATACATGAAATTAAAATTAAAAAGTTAAAATAAACAACTACAATTAAGTTGATGCATTAGATAAACATATAAGTTAATCAGATAAGTTAAATAAACAAATTAAATAAATAATAAGTTAAATAAGTAAAATGTTCGAGTAATTAAACTGTCAACAGATTGTTCGGAAGGCTTCGCAAAAGAGATATGTTTTCAGGAGTGACTTGAATACTGCAATGGAGTTGACTTGCCTAACTGCGTATGGCAGGGCTTTCCAAAGTGGCAGTGCTGGCCTGCTGGCCCTGCCGCGGTCCGACGACCGTACCGCTCGAGATGATACCGCGGTATAGTCAACAGATGTTGATCGGCGGGTCTCGGTGTTCGGGTGGGTGTATATGGAGTCACTAGTGACAACAGATACACTGGGCAGAGATGATGCACATCGCGAAACACAAGTAAAAGCTTGAATTCGATTCGCTGACGAACAGGCAACCGATGTTTGCCAATGCAATGGCCAATGCCAATGTGAATGTAAACTGAATAAACCAGGTGTTATGTGATCTCGTCTGCGGGTTCCAGTAATCAGCCGTGTCGCGGAGTTTTGAACCGTAATCCTTATATCCTTACTTTTGGAAGAATATTTTACTGAAGTAAAATATCATATTTGACCATTTATCGCGGGGGCGGGGCGGATTCAAAGGGCGCGATTGCTTGAATTAATTTGGTAGAATCCGACATTGATTAGACAGCATTAACATAACGAATATCGAGATGTATACGAACCTTGGACTTCTTCTCGTAAACTATATACCTACATAAAATAAATACTGCATATTACATATATTTCCTATGAACGGATTCCAAATTGGAGCCCTAAATGACGAGGAATAAAACCAACAGTTTGTTTACACTTTCTTTCCCAGCTCGCTGTCAGAAATCTCCAGGATGTGAGGTGCAAAAACTTGGCTTCGGAGATAGAGGTAAGAACGCTACATATTGCACTGGTACGCTATACCCCAAATTTTGGCGGATTTTCGTGGTACTAACGAATTTAATATGTGCGCGTGTGCGTGCGCATGTGCGCGTACGTGCGTGCGCGCGTGTGTGTCAGCCATCAGAAATACATTGGCTATAGTCAAAAGTAATTTACATAGTGGGTGACAAAATCATGTCTCATAAACAGAGTGGGTGACAAAATCATGCATAACACTCCTACATCACAGCCTACAGACTGCATATCAACACAATAGGAGCACCACATTTGCATTTAAAATGCTCGCAGAAAGAGCAATCACAACAGTTAACAACACAACACACATCCCAGTGGGACTGTCTAAGTCCAGTCCTCTTCATCATCTACCTAGCCAAAGCCTGCAGTTACCAAACTGAATTGAATAATCACAACTACCACCTGAAGTCTCCTGAACCACCATCACCAACAAGTAAACGTGATTATCGATGTACAGTACACAGATGACACAGAGTGGGGAGCAGACATGTAATCGAAAACATCAGAGTACGCACAATCCCATTGCTAGAGCAACGCCAACTCCAGAACAACCACCAAGGATAAGGAGTATACCATAGACAGGCTATCCAAGGATGTCTCTTGGAAATGCTGCAAGATCCTGGGTTCTGTGCTTGATACTGAAGAAGACATCAAACCAAGAAAGATGCTGGCGCTTGATGCAATGAGCTCATTCCAAGAGGTTTGGAGGTGTAATCAAACCAACTGCAGCCTGAAGATCAGAATCTTTGAGGCACTGGTCCAGAGTATCTTTCTGTACAACACAGAAATCTGGATTATGACGTCAACTCTTACTGTTCAACTGAATGCATTCTAACGTCGATTGCTCAGAATGGTAATTAACACCAGGTGGCCAGACAAGATAAGCAATGATGATGTCAGAGTTATCACGAAACACACAGACGGGAGTGACAAGATCTATGAGAGAAGATTCCGATGGTGTGGTCGTCTGGTGCGCATGTCAGAAGACACCGCTTCAAGAAGAGCATTGACCGAAGCAGAGATGGATGAGCGAGGACCCAAGGGCCGTCCAAAGCTAACCTGGCTGGCCCTGATGAAGCAGAACCTGGCAACACGAAATCAGCTGGAAGTGAGCTAAGGAACTGGCACAGGATCGGGTCTGGTGGAAGTCTTTTAAGTGGAGGATAACTGCAGCGATGCACCCCGCATGTGGAAGCTGAAGGACGATAATTGTGGTCAAATCTCAATTATTCTGCCGGCTGACATTTTTATGGCAGTTCTAAAAAAAACAATTTCCAGTTAAACGCATCAAATGATCGAAATTGAAGGGCCATTGAAAGCAACAAAAACTCTAAATCAAACGAGTTGCTAAATAAAAATGAGATAACTAGTAAACACAGACCAAAATACATTGCATAAGCTGAGTTTAGATGCAAACAGCATGACCATATCCTATCGGCAAAAATAGAAATAAGGGTTTACCAATATATTTTTATTTGGTGAGCAAATATTGCCAGACTACATGAATTTGTGATTTAGGGTTATCTAACAATATGGCATAACCAATGAAATAAAAATTTTGTGTATTCAACAAGGTTTTCCTAGTAAACAAAAAAGGCGTGATATTCTTGATTTTAGTTGCAAATGGTTATGTCTTAGTAACTCTTATTGGTGCTTAGTAGGAGTGATTATTGGTGTTTAGTAGGGATGATTATCGGTGCTTAGTAGGGGTGATTATTGGGGGCAGTTTTACTATTGCGATAGCTATTTAACTATTGTGATAGTTTCATAACTATCATGATAGTATCATGATAATATCATAAAAACTGAAGTTAATAGGCATACATATTAATTTCACTTGAGGTGAGTGAAACTAGCTACATCTCACGACACAGGTCGATCGAACATTCTAACAGAGACACTGATATATGTGATCTGTCAAATGTGTCGTTTCCACTGAATTTTAACAAAGTAAAAATTTCAACAACCTAGGTATGCCACCAGTGGTATATCTAGGGGGGCCATAGTCCAATGCCCCCCAGATATGCAACCACTGGTGTATTTAGGGGGCCATTGGGCCATGATCCCTTAGATACACCACCAGTGGTGTATTTAGGAGGGTACTGGGTAGGCCTGGGGTCTATTACATTGCAATGTAATAGATTACCATCATTTTTACTTTCTGTTACTATTACTATTACATGCTGAAGGCAATGTAATATATTACTATTACATTTCAAGCTATTACTATTACTATTACATTTTCCATCGGAACTATTTTCTTTTGATTAAAATTTTATATACTTAATCACTTACAGATTTAAATTAACTGATGGGTGTATAATTAATTAAAGTACAATTAACTCATAAATTTCCCAATTAAATTAACCTCATACAATTCCAATCAGATGTAGAAGTTTCATATATTCATTGGAATGAAACAAAAAAACAATGTCGTTGTCATATAACACAGTCTGATTATCCCATAGTAGACCCATACTGCTCAGCTGCTGCTTGGTGGACAGTTAATTATTGGCTCAAGAATAGGACGTTTTTCACACTTTTGGTCAATAGTGTGCAAGCTAGCTACCAACTGAGAAAAACACAGAAAAGTTGGTATAAACCCCTCGATTTTGTTCAAATATTACTCAGCATGGCAGGCTGGCAACTAGGGTTTGGGAGATGGCAATGATTGATTGATTGAGATGTTAAAGTGTTTATTGCTGGAAGCCTGGAACCCTTATCCTGCTTCAGTGAATAATGAATAGGCTTGTGTGAAAAGGATAGATGGCTGGTGGACCTGGCTTCAAATGACCAATTAGCCATGCAGCAGTCACATTGTCACAGTGTCTCCTGCTAATAGTGCTAAAGTTTGTTGACTGTTATGATTCAGATACTAAACCATTTTATCACAACCGTTGGGAAATAAATAAATAAATAAAACTGCATCCTCAAGAAGGATAGCAGAACTAGAGGACATGAGGTAAAATTAGTAAAGGATCAATGTAGATTGGACATCAGGAAGCACTCGTTCTCACAGAGGACAATAAATGAATGGAACAAACTGTCTACAAATTGTGTAACTGCTAGCAGCGTGAATATGTTTAAAAACAAGGTTGACACATATCTTAGGAGGGCGGGTTATAAGTAGATGAACATTGTTGGACTCTCGATAAGCCAATGGCTTCCTTGTCCACTTGCCATCTGGGCCTTTGGCTTGGATGGCAAATTTTGTTATATCTTGAAAGACTGAACATGATGCAAGTCCTGGTATGTCAAAACACAGAATTTTTTGGTCTGATTATTTTCAATGAAATTGAATTTTGGTGTGATTGAAATGTTCAATTGTAATAGCAAAGTAATAGCTCAATTACTATTATTTTGCTTTCTATTACTATTACATTGCATTCTGTTCCATCTATTAATATTACTTGAACAATTGTAATCATCACTATTACTATTACATATTACTAACCCAGGCCTGGCATTGGGCCATGGCCCCCCTTTTTACTTTTAAATTTTTTTAACAAGATTGCCATCCCAAACAACAAGTTCCAGATGGCAAGTCCACAAGGAAGCCATTGGCTTATCGAGAGTCCAAAAATTGTCTCATCTATGTGTAGCCCGCCCTTATCAAATATCTGTCACTTCTATTTATAAACATATTCACACTACTAGCATTAACACAATCATTTGGCAGTTTGTTCCATTCATTTATCACCCTCTGTGAGAAAGAGTACTTTCTCATGTCCAACCTACACTGCTCCTTAACTAATGCTGCTTTATGTCCTCTGGTTCTACTGCCTTCTTTAAGTGTGAAGAACATATTCCTGTCAACATCCTCATAACCGTTCACTATTTTAAACACTTCTATTTGGTCTCCTCTTAGTCTTCTGGTCTCTAGTGTTGTCAAACCACATTGTAATAAGCGACTTTTGTAACTAAGGTCTCTCAATTCTGGAATCATTTTAGTTGCTCTTCGTTGTATTCTTTTTAGCTTGTCTATGTCCTTTTTATGATATGGCCTCCATGCTTGAATACAATATTCCAAATGTGGTCTAACTATTGCTTTGTACAGGGGTACAATTAGCTGTTTCTCCTTATACATGCTAGTTCTCCTAATTAGCCCTAGAATTTGATTTCCTTTCAAAGCAGCAATCCCACATTGCTCTGAAACTTTCATGTCAGCACTAAACGTAATTCCTAAGTCCTTTTCTTGTGTGGTTCTACCTAGTAGAGCATCCCCTATTTTATATTCTTCGTCCATGTTTCCATGTCCTATGTGTATACATTTACACTTCCCAAAATTGAACATTTACCATTTTTCTGACCATTTAACTAATTTATCTAGATCATCATGTAAACTTTGTTTATCTGTATCATTAGTAACCTTTCTGAATACTTTTGTGTCATCTGCAAATTTGAGTACTTTGCTAGATGTGTCATCTTCCAAATCATTTATATATATTAAAAACAGTATAGGGCCTAATACTGATCCCTGTGGTACCCCATTCAAAACCGATTTCCAGTTTGAAATTTCACCATCTACTATTGCTCTCTGTCTTCTGTGTGTAAGCCACTTTTCTATCCAGCTGATTACATCATTACCTATACCATGGGCTTTTAGTTTAAGTAACAATCTTTGATATGGCACTTTATCAAAACTTTCTGAAAATCTAAGTAGACAACATCCACTGGTGACCCGTCATCTACCCACTTTGTAACTTCTTAAAAAAAAACATGAGATTGGTTAGATATGACCTTGCTGGTAGGAACCCATGTTGAGATGTATTTATTAATTTATGTTTTACAAGGAATTCCACCATGTGGTCTCTAATTAATGTTTCGAGTAATTTACATACAACTTATGTTAAACTCACTGGTCTGTAATTTCCTGGCTTGTTCCTCGATCCCTTCTTATATAGCGGCATAATGTTTGCTTCTTTCCATTCTGAAGGAACTATTCCTTCTTCTAGTGACAAGTTAAAAAAATTTTTGCAAGTGGTGTACTAATTTGCTCAACAATTTCCTTAAGCAGTTTTGGTGGTATCCCATCAACTCCAGGTGATTTATTATCTTTCATATTCTTAATTTTTAATACTTTTTAATACTATTTAAATGTTTTCTTTACAGTATTTTTCTGTTGCGTAACTACATGGTAGCATGGTTGACCAGGCTTAGCCCCCCTTTGCCAGTTCCTAGATATGCCACTGCGCTGATCTATTCATTGATTGTAAATAAGTCAAATTACCTAACACAGTTGAAAATGAACAGTGGGAATATCAACGTGACACAAATACCCATGTCGATTTGTTTTGTCAACTATTGTTACTATTGATAGTTCACTGTACTATCAACGATAATTATCGATAGTTAAACTTACAATTGATAGTATTGCATTGCAACATCGAATATCGCGATTCATTGATAGTTCGATGCATCATGACACCCCTAGTGCTTAGGCCCAAAACCATGACTTTATTTTGTTTCGCTTTAAATCAAACTGATGGCAAATTTAAAATAATTTTTTTTACATATATGAGCCTATGCCATCTACCCAGAATGAAAACTAGGCCGAGGCCGTGTATTAACACACGACAAAGATGTATTTTACTAAAGTTTATTTGGCACATCGTTACAGAGGTCGATCCTTTTGTGTTTGTATGCATTTAAAACTGCCCTACACCTCTGCATGTAAGTAAACTGGAGATACAGATTACTCAATGAGAGCTACACTACTACATTGTACTGGTGATTGGTTGCAATGCATCTATAATATACTGTTACATTTTTTGGCCACATTCCACAACAATACACAATGCCGTTGCTCGGCCAGTTAGCAACAAGTATTATGATAACGAGACAGGTTAATGGAATGTTAGCAGCTAGTAGCTAAGGTTAACTGAATCGCGTCATTAGATGCTATTTGAAACCAGACAGCAGTATAAACAGACATAGTCAGGTGACATGATAAAACTAAGATGAACTCCTGAAAACAGGAGGTGCATCTATGATTGATATAACATATGTATAATCGTATTCACAGTATCTGCTATGTATATATTGTGTACAATAAGGCAACTAGAGTAGAACAGTATAGAATATCATAGATTTTCATGTATATATCAACTGCAAATATCAACAAATGTTGAATGACCAAAACAAAGTTATTCCGTGTGGTAATACCTTCACGTGATATGCAGGACACTAGGTCTTGATAACTGTGTATAAAATCATTGCTAGCAACCTGTAGGTCAACAGGTTCTGAGCTAATACCACACACACCTGTGTAAATCACAGGTCTCCATTATAATACCAACACCATATCAACCTCTCTCTAAAATGGGTTCTTTTTCACACATTTTCACTAGAAAACATGTTTTAGAGTTAATAATTGTAACAATACTGTGCATGACCTGGTCTTCAAATTAGTGTCACACATATTTGACCAAGGCTGAGTGAGTGGCGCATATTCCAATTTCTGGCAGCTGACATCGCCACATGCAACTAGAGGCGTGTGAAGTCAAACGCAGCGGACATGTCACGTCAAAGGAGTCACCAGATTGGACGTTTCAGTATGTTTTTTTATCATTTCTGTAGATGAATATTAAACATATTAGCAACTCTCCAGTGTCCGGGGGAGGTGTTGCCTGATGCAAGCAGTGGCATTCACACCGGAGAGAATCGCACTGGGGGATGTTCGACGTCACAGCGATGTTAGTACTGCGTCTGTAGCATAGTGGGCGGGGGGTTACGGATCCTTTTCTTTGGCGTTCCAGGGGTGCGGGGCGAATGCGGACTGCGGCTGATTACACGTGGGGTGACAGATCCCTTGAGTCCGGGTTGACTCATAGCCGTCTCGTAGTTCTTCTACAAAGCAAATATGCAACAGTCCACTCATTTCAGTCATGGTGTGGCTAATATGCAAAGAAATAAAATACTGCCAGATTAATAAAATGCTCAGTGGAATTACATTAGCTGACTGTTTATGGGACAGTATCTGCAGAATTTAACTTCTGACTAGAAAGGAGCATACTGTGCTGTTACTGACTGACTAGTGGAACTGACCGACAGGACACACCAACAGTGACCTACAGACTTGACCAGTGGTCAAAGACATTGATACTTACACGTCGTTGGATCCTCAGTTTGGCATTGTAGAAGGCTGCTGACTCTGGGTTCTCCAGCAATAGACTCTTCTGTAGTCGCTCAAACTTCTCTTGTTCGTCTTCAATCTGAATGAATACATCAATATTAGCAACACAGATACAGTGCATATCTCAGACTATGCCACGATCATATCTATATCTAAAGGTATATGTAAAGATATATGTAAAACAGTACATTCTTATATAGCGTGGTATCCAGTCCTAAGGGCCGTTCAAAGCACTTTACACTTCACCCCCTGGCAGACCTGTTCATTGCAACACCATCTTGACTTCTCTGGGAAGTATTCAGCCATGCTGCAATTACTGCACGAGAACTATTTGTTCACATAAATCAATCCAGCAGTGTGTACAGGTACTCATTGATACACCTGACGTGAGGCAACGTGGAGTGAGTGAAATTGTCTTGAAACAGCAGCAAGAGGATTCAAGTTTCAGTTCTCTTGACTGGCAGTCCAGTGTTCTAACCACCCCACCACTGCGCCACTCAAGATAACACGTATACAATAGACACTGGATTCTTCTTGCATTCTAGATATTTATGCAAGTACATATACTTGAACAAATACGTGTGCATGTGTGTGTGTGTGTGTGTGTGTGTGTGTGCGTGTGTGCGTGTGTGTGTGTATGCATGAATGTGTGTGTATGTGTGTGTATGTGTATATGTGTATATGTGTGTGGTGTGTGTGTGTGTGTGTGTGTGTGTGTGTGTGTGTGTGTAAGTGTGTGTAAGTGTATGTGTGTATATGTATGTGTGTATATGTATGTGTGTGTATATTTGTGTATGTGTATGTGTGTATGTTTGTGTATGTGTGTGCACATGTGTGCATATGTGTGCATGTGTGCGTGTATGTGTGTGTATGTGTTCATGCGTGTATGTATGTGTGTATGTATGCACACGTTTGTGTGTATGTGTGTATATGTGTGTGTATGTGTGTGTATGTGTGTGTATATGTGTGTGTATGTGTGTATATGTGTGTGCATGTGTGTGTATGTGTGTGTATGTGTGTGTGTGTATGTGCATGTGTGTATGTATGTGTGTGCATGTGCATGTGTATATGTGTGTGTGCATGTGTAGATGTGTGTGTGTATGTGTATATGTGTGTGTGTGTGTGTGTGTGTGTGTGTGTGTGCCGTGTGCGTGTGTGTGTGTGTGTGTGTGTGCGTGCGTGCGTGTCTACGGAAAATGTGCATCTACAAGGAATATGTATAGAACCTACCACTAAGCCAGACTTCTGAGGGGGCAGAACTCCAGCTCGTACCCCGATTCCTGCCTCGGAACTCGTCATGTCGTTGCCCTCTGGTGGGGGGAGTATGAAGCTCTCGTTGTACCAGTTGTCAAACTCTGCAGAAACAAATATCGGTGAAAACAATCAATGCATTGTCAACTAATTCGTAAAGTAGTATTCATGCCTGATTGTGACTCCTCATATAATCGTATTGTGATCGACACATCTTTGGAGTTACTCCAACGTCCCATTGCTGCCATATGGTGTCTCCTGACTTGACTATTTATGCTATAAAACAATTGTTGATGGTGAACAATAAGTAATTTCAGATATCATGTCTGCCTTGTTAATACATCACCAAGAAGTAGATATCATGTCTGCCTTGCTGATATATCACCAGAAAGTAGATATCATGTCTGCCTTGCTGATACATCACCAGAAAGTAGATATCATGTCTGCCTTGCTGATACATCACCAGAAAGTAGATATCATGTCTGCCTTGCTGATACATCACCAGGAAGTAGATATCATGTCTGCCTTGCTGATACATCACCAGAAAGTAGATATGATGTCTGCTTTGCTGATACATCACCAGGAAGTATATGTCATGTCTGCCTTGCTGACACATCACCAGAAAGTAGATATCATGTCTGCCTTGCTGATACATCACCAGAAAGTAGATATCATGTCTGCCTTGCTGATACATCACCAGAAAGTAGATATCATGTCTGCCTTGCTGATACATCACCAGAAAGTAGATATCATGTCTGCTTTGCTGATACATCACCAGAAAGTAGATATCATGTCTGCTTTGCTGATACATCACCAGGAAGTATATGTCATGTCTGCCTTGCTGATACATCACCAGAAAGTAGATATCATGTCTGCCTTGCTGATACATCACCAGAAAGTAGATATCATGTCTGCCTTGCTGATACATCACCAGAAAGTAGACCCACTGCATACAAATATGTTATCTGATTGAGCGCACTTTGCTGAGGTGATTACTATCTGGACTGCAGAAATGATGGCAAATATTAACTACACGAATGCCATATTTGAGAGTCATAACGTACCCACCAATAATGTGACCACACCACACGACTCAGGAGAAACTCATGACAGAGGCTCCTGGGCCAATGTTCATCGAGATCCTCCCAATTGTTGTAAATGTTCATCGAGATCCTCCCAATTGTTGTTAATGTTCATCGAGATCCTCCCAATTGTTGTCAATGTTCATCGAGATCCTCCCAATTGTTGTCAATGTTCATCGAGAGCTTTCCCAACTGTCTTTCGATTTATTCTGGTAATGTTGATACTAACTCAACGTGGATGCCCCCGTCCCCCACTCAGTGTTCTTATGATGTCATAGGAGGAGAAGGAGTGAGTTAACACTACAGCAACAGCCACCCAGCAACAACAGCCACCCAGCAACAACAACCACCCAGCAACAACAGCCAACCAGCAACAACAGCCACCCAGCAACAACAGCCACCCAGCAACAAATACTGTGGCTTCACAATACTGGCCAAACATGGTCGAATGCAGACTGGATGGGCATATGCGAGATGCGTGACATCATTGGCAGCGCCACTTCTGTTGCATGGTGTGTGGAATGCCACATATACTGTAACATGTTCATCTCAGTCAGTGAAAATCTCAGTTATGCTTCCAGTCACAACAATTGGGACTAATGACATTGTGGATGCCCATAACAATATGGAGATATGTTCGTATCCATCAGTGATAGGCTCGGTTAAGCTTTCAACGAAAACTGCTGGGACTGCCGAAGAAGAACCAACATTGGTGATGCTTCCAGCTACAACTGGTGTGACTGATAAGGCAGAGTCAACAACGACTACTTCGACTAATTGATAAGGCAGAGTCAACAACGACTACTTTGACTAACTGATAAGGCAGAGTCAACAACGACTACTTCGACTAATTGATAAGGCAGAGTCAACAACGACTACTTTGACTAACTGATAAGGCAGAGTCAACAACGACTACTTCGACTAACACCATCAGTGCTAGGACAGTGGCCACCGGTACTAACATGTAGCAGCTGTCTTGCAACAACTGTCTCATTCCCCACCTGGACAGTTCCCATGACAACGCTGTTATGACAATATGTACTCCAGCAGTGCTAGCATCTCCACCACAGTTTAGTTGCAACAACTGTGGCGATGAGCTTGAGTCGCGAAGTGCTGCACAAGTGCACAAACAATACGTTTGCAGTAGCAGTGACAATTCGGAGAGTAGCCACATGCCTAGCATCCAGGGCAAACACCACCTCTTATGCGATCTCTGCAGGGAGGTCTTCACGGGTCTGAGCACACTGAAGTGACATGTTCACTTGACGTGTGACACTAGCACACCAACTGATACTGATGAAAATTATTACTCAGAACTAAGTACATGCAAAATGATATGAGCAACCATTGGACTTAAGCATCAAAGTGAAAGAAAGGATATATGACGTCACACACAAAAGACTCATATCTTTGGTATTTGCACAACACACTAGCACACACCAGATGGCAGCACTGTTCTAATTGGTTTGAGAAACAGAAAGAAGATAGTGGCTCCTTTGATGAAGGAGGGCTCAAGAGAAAAGTTATTACTGGCATGTATGCCGGCATTATACCATGGGAGAGCACTGCTGCGGTGCTGTTGCAGAACCTCTTCCACAGCCAATTACTGATCCTACACGTACAAGAATGCCGTTGCACCAGCACATCTGATTTGAGGTTTTCGTAGCCATGTATAATCTTTGTAAGTTGTGGCAAAGACAGACACAATACGCTAGTGTGAGTACCCATCCTGACCATGTACTACACCCTATGATACAGAGAGATTTTATTCAGCTTTTTCATGAGCTTACAATGATCCCTGAATTTAATGGATGCCTCTGAATCCAAGAACATAGATTTCGTTCACCCCACTTTGCCTGTGTCTTTTGGAAGAGACACTAAAAGCCGTTGGTCCCTTCTACCTGGTCTCTGTACTAGGGGAAGTAAAAGATCCACACTGGGTAAATGTGTAATCTATTGTGGACTCACAGAGTGGTGGTCTCTATCTCTAACCCACCATGTATGCATGGATGTATGTATGTATGTATGTATGTATGTATGTACGTATGTATGTATGGTGCGAATGCACCCAGCTCGACAGTACTCTAGTCACATAATATGTGACTAACACATAGACATGAGCTGTAATGGAGGAGGAAGAAGGTCATGTCATTTAAGGTCAGAGTGTCCACTGAAGAGAGAGAACATTGTATGCCTTATTTGAAATGACAATACTTTCCTACCTTGTACTAGACGGTGTCGACTTTGTTCAACAAGTTTTTCGCAGTATTTCACTTCTGACTTGAGGGTCTTGAGCTCCTCGAAGTCCATCTGGTATGCCATCTTGTGCTCCCTCAAGCACTTGATCAACAGGTACTCGTCCTCACCGATAATCACTTCTCCACCCTCCGTCGTTGTCTCGTCTGAAACAACACAACAGTCTATGTCACATCCACACAGCTCCTCTATATAAGCAGCACCACTTGTATCCAGCTAACACACGCAATCTACAATGGTTCACATCATCGGAGGAACCTTATTGAGTGACAACTCCCATACAAAGTAGATTGCCAGACAATCGATTCAATAAATGTATGTATGTATATAATGTACGTATGTATATATGCACACATACCTATGTATGTATGGATGGATGGGTGCATGCATGTGTGTATATACACACACACACACATATATATATATATATATATATATATATATATATATATATATGTGCATATACACTCAAATATCATATTTACCAGGTACGTACTTACATGCATGCATACACAAATAACAAACACACACATTCACATGCACACTCATGCATGCATGCACGCACGCATGCACACACACAACAATATGCATACACATGATTTATGATGTCTGTCTATGTGGGAAGAGAGATCTACATTGTTGTGAAGGAGGACAGGGAAGGAACCTACACTGTTGTTCCCTCTCCCACTGTGATGGAGGACAGGGAAGAGACCTACATTGTTGTTCCCTTTCCCACTGTGAAGGAGGACAGGGAAGGGACCTACACTGTTGTTCCCTCTCCCACTATGAAGGAGAACAGGGAAGAGACCTACATTGTGGTTCCCTCTCCAGCTGTGAAGGAGGACAGGGAAGGAACCTACACTGTTGTTCCCTCTTCCACTGTGATGGAGGACAGGGAAAGGACCTACACTGTTGTCCCTCTCCTGCTGTGAAGGAGGAGTATGAAAAGACCTACATTGTTGTTCCCTCTCCCGCTGCATCTCCTCTAGTCGCACCCGACACTTGTCTATCTCCATCTTGGTGAGGTTGATCTGCCTCGCGAGGTCTGCATATGCCTTCTTTTTCGCACTCAGGATCTCCTTGTTCTCCACCAGGATGCGGTTGATCTCACTGCCAGCCTCTTTCTTGAATTCATCAAATGCCTCCATGCGCCCTGGAGGGGTGCTGTAACAGTCGGGGGCAACTTTAACAAGATTGCCATCCAAGGCAAAGGCCCAAATGGCAAGTGGACAAGGAAGCTATTGGTTTATCGAGAATCCAACAATTTGTCAATTTTGTTTTTAAACATATTCACGCTGCTAGCAGTTACGCAATCTGTAGATAATTGTGCCATTCATTTATTGATCTCTATGAGAATGAGTACTTTTTAATATCCAGTCCACACTGATCCTACGCTACTGTTTGTATCCTCTGATTCTACTCTCTTTTTTATGTGAGAAAAAATATTTCTATCAATATTTTCATACCCACTCAATATCCTAAAAACTTCAATGTGATCGCCTCTTAACCTCCTTGTCTCTAGGGTTGTTAAACCACATTCTTTTATACAACTTTCGACTTATGAGGCTATACTATACTATAAGAGTGGTTTATTTCAGAGTTTTCCTTCCTTAGAGTCCATGACAACTGACACATTTACCCCCCGGGATCTTTTCTATAGACACCAGATAGACGGGACCAACGGCCTTTAGTGTCTCTTCCGAAAGACACAAGCAAAGTGAGGCGAATGAAACTGCCCAAGTTTCGAAACACCAGCAGATGAACTAAAACTGTGGTCCTCTCAATTGATATTCCAGTGCTCTAACCTCAGAGCAACCATGCCCCACTGAAATGTTGTGGAGATTGGGTTGGGGTGTTGCAACAGTCAGGGGGTAATGTGATGTTGTGTCACTTGGGGGGGTGCTGGAACAGGGGTAATGTGATTTTTCACTTTGGAGGGGTGCTGCAATAGTCAGGGGGCAATGCGATGTTGTGTCACTTGGGAGGGGTGCTTCAACAGAGGCAATGTGACGTTGTGTTGCCCTGTCGCCCTGTATAAACTATGCTGCAATAGAACGTTTGCCATCATTTGAAGGAAAGTAATGAGTAGATTCACTTGAAATTTTAATTGGAGGGAGGCATGGCATAGAATGGTCAGATGGTGTGTCAGAGACACTGTGTATATAATAATAGTGAACTTCTATAACACTTATATCCTCAAGAACCTAGGCTCCGAGGAGCAACAAAACAATCATTAAGCATAATCATGAACAGGAACAAAAGTCATTATCAGAACAAGGAACCACCGAAGATTTATATAGTGGAAATGCAATTTGAAATAAATACAGGGTATGTCTAGTTTTTTAAGGTAGCTATACTTTCAGATTATTACATTATATATGCCTAGGATAGGCAATATTGGGCATACATTTGTCAGATGTATCATCATATGTGTAGTATATGCCTAGAATTGTTGTCATATCATCAAATACAAGTACATGCGTAGGATTGTCATATATATCGTCATATGCATAGGATTGTCATAAAATATACATATGCATACGTAGGGCATGTTTCACTCTCTAAATGCGCAGTCTACATAAAAATGCATAGCGTTTGCAACATTGCAGTAATGACAGGGCAAATGTTACCTCAGAGGAGCTACGTTGAAGAGCTCACCTGGGGCGGGGTAGACCTCTCCTTCCATCAGGGCCGAGGCTGGTTGGAGTGCCTGCCTCGTCACGCTTATCATCTTTGTCACCAGCACCAGATGGCGTTTGTGAGAGGGTTTCGTGTGGCGCCCCACCTTTAAGGCTCTGTGATGGACTGCCACTCTTCAGAGAAGGACTGAAAGACGACTCACAGCTATTAATGTTTATTAATTTATGTAGCACTAAATTTATACAATGATATTCTTTGGTGCTGTACATAATAGAAAACGGAAAAATTATCTAAAAAATATGATTATAGGATAAAAAAATGTAGACAATTGTATCATATATGATGCTATACACAAATAAAAAATAACACAATATTCACAACAACTACAGCAAAGCATCATGTCTCTATGACATCATCTACAACAAACGAAAAGGGCACTTTCCAGGATTTTTATGTTTTACAATAATATATGCATATATATATACACATACACACACACACACCACACCCGCCCGCCCGCACGCACCCACGCACGCATGCACGCACACACACACTTTCTTCATTACTGATATGATTTCCATGCCATCATGCAGCCAATTGAATATTCAATAAAATGACCTTTCATAGATGACAAAATGTGCTGAATTTTCTTTCACTTTCGCTCTGTGTTCAGTTGAGTCAGTGCAGGCAGTAATTGTTTTTCACTTTCACTTTCACTCTGCATCTTGTTGAGTCAATGAAGGCAGTAATTGTCTTGTTCTTTCACTTTCATTCTGTATTTTGTTGAGTCATGCAGGCAATAATTATCTTGATCTTTCACTGTGTGTCTTGCTGAGTCAACACAGCCAGTTAGTTATCATGCCTTACCTGTTCAAAAATGCTACACATTATTAATAAATATGACCACAAAAAGTGCCTCACCTCACCTTGACATTATAATTTTTACCATGACCTGTTTTATACTGACCTTGATCGGTCCTTTCCACCTTTCAACTTGGTCTTTGTTTCTCGCTTCTTTATACTGATGATGGATGACGTTACAGGTTTGGTGGTGTTGACTGCTGGCCCGATCCCAAACCCGGACCCATCTGATTCTCCTACCAGTTCTCCATCATCATTCACAGGTATGCCGGCCTGCTGGGCTGCCACGATCGAAGCAGGATCTGTCCGGTCAATGAACGTGTAGCGACTGCGTAACCTTGTTTCTATATCTTTCCCCATGTCACTGTTTCGTAAAAAAAATCTCAGTATTAATTATTACACAAATGTTAATAATTACACAAATGTAAATAATTACACAAATGTTAATTATTACACAAATGTTAATTATTCCACAAATGATTATTATTCCATAAATTAGTCTTTCAGTAGGTTCTGTTTGTGATGTCGGAAGAAAAGGGAAATAATCTATAATTATTTAACGGTAGAGTTTTAATTAACTATGCTAAATCAGAAAACAATTACTTCCATTATTTACTCTCTAACATGCAAAAAAATGGTACCGCCTGAAAAGAGGTGTATTCTCTTCCCAAGGGGTGAATCCTCTTAAGGGTGATACCTAATGTGTGTCACCTGTTAAGGAGTGTCACCTCATAATGAGAGTCTTCTCCAAAAGAATGTCACCTAACAAGCGTCATCTGCAACGTTGCCTCAACAATATTTCAAGCCACATCTCTGACACTATGTTTTCTTTTGTGGCCACTGTTGTCTTATGACGTAGGTAATTGTCAAGACAGCTGCTATTTAAACTCTCCAGTTTGCCATGTTCTGACATATTTTTGTGGGTAGATTTACTTACCGACACAGTTCCCGGAACCCTTCATACACTGCTTGTATCTGACGGACGTTGACAATCTGCAGAATTAGTTATGAACCAAATGTAATTGTTGACAGAAGGAACTATGGCCAACACAAACCACAAATTCAAGGCCACAAATTCACAGTCCAGTCAATTTTAAATAGCGGGTCTCAATCAACGCGACTGACCATGTTTGGTGAGTCCGGGGATTGGATTGCCTGGAATCGTTTTTATTGTGCCTGAAATGGTGCATCCTGGGGTAAAACAGGGGGCATATTATTTTATTTAATTATTACACATCATTGTTTAAGCTAAATAATAAAAGATTTATCACTAATGGTTTAATTGCTATTATATTTTTTTGTTTTCATCAGCTTAGTCTAATTATTTAAAAATCATGACACATTATTTAATTATTTGCAAAACAGGACATTATATCTAAATAATTAACATTATTATTCACATAGATAAACATTGTTAATGTATTTTTGAAAATGTAGTGCAAACAAATTTGTTTAAATATGAATAAAAAAATTTTTTTTAATGTAAATAATTTACTATTTAGTTTAATTAAAAATTATGACAAATAATATCCTATAGATGCATCCTTGCATAAAACTGATAAATTATGAAAAATCAACTCTGCAATGAAGTGACACCTGGTGGACTTACATCGACTTCATCGAGGCGACCTTCAACGAACTGTATGACCTGTTGTTTCACTTCGTACAGCTGTTGTTCAGAGAGAGGCTCATATGACATATGACTTCGGTTAGCCAACGTATCATGCATGGCTAGTTCATTTCTTAATTCCTCGATCTCGTGTTGGAGCTGTGTGACGAGTCTCTACAGACAGACAGACAGCTAGGGTCAGTAATCTGGTCAAGACTAGACAGTCAATATCTGCTCTTGGAACACGTGGAAAGTGTTTATGAAAAAGCAGGAAAGTTTTCATGAAAAAGTGGGAAAGTGCTCATAGAAAAGTGGGAAAGTGCTCATGAAAAAACAAGAAAGTGATCATGAAAAAGTGGGAAAGTGCTCATAGAAAAGTGGGAAAGTGTTCATTAAAAAGCAGGAAAGTGTTCATGAAAAAGCGGGAAAGTGCTCATGAAAAAGCAGGAAAGTGTTCACGAAAAAGCAGGAAAGTGCTCAAGAAAAAGTGGGAAAGTGCTCACGAAAAAGCAGGAAAGTGTTCATAAAAAAGTGGGAAAGTGTTTATGAAAAAGTGGGAAAATGCTCATGAAAAATGGGAAACATCCTCTTCCGATGAACTTTTGGTGGTTTTAATAATAATAATACTAATTAACTTCTATGGCGCCTATATCCTCAGGAACCTGAGCTCAGAGGTGCAACAAAACCGAACCATTAAGCATAATCGTGAACAGGGACGCGCAAAAGTCAGTATCAGAACGAGGGACAATCGAACATTTATGGTGGAAATGCAATTTGGAATAGATATGTCTTGAGGTTTTTCGGAAAATAGCAATAGTTTCAGATGTTTTCAAAGTGATAAGGGAGTTCACTGCAGACCCTAGGCGCAGCGACAGTTTTGTTTTAGGTACAATAAGTTGTTGTAAAATTTATGATCTTAGCTGCCTAGGGATATTTGAAAGATACAGGACACTAGCCAAGTAGGGTGGCTGTTGTGTAGATAGAGCACATTATGTAAGAGTGGACAGCTTAAAATTAATTTGATCAGAAACTGGAAGCCAATGTAACTGTTTAAGTAATGGTAGTGACAGTGAAAATCGAGGCGCCCTGAGAACCACACATGCCAGACAATTTTGTACTCGTTGGAGTTTAGTCAAGTCTCTTTTAGCAATGTTATTTAGTAGTGAATTACAATAGTCAAGGCAGCTACTAATTAATGCCTTTGATATTGTTTTAGCAGTAGATATAGATAGATATGTGATGCCGAATTCGATGGAGATCACAAATATGATAGAAACAGGATTTACATACTTGAGAAATATGCTGGCGAAAGTTGAAGTCACTGTCAAAGACAGCACCAAGATTATGAACAGTATCTGATAGGAATGTATCACTGGCAAGCAGTTTAACTGGAAAATGGTTGATGACTTTATTTCGTTGTTGTTTAGTGCCAATAATAATAAGGTCTGTTTTATCTGGATTAAGCTTTAGCTTACTTGATTCCATCCAAAACAAGATATCAGTAAGACAATCACTTAAAGTCGAAACAGATTCTTGTGGATTTGATTGTGAAAGTGATATGTAAACCTGTGAATCATCAGCATACATGTGATGATTGAGATTGTGATTACTAATGACTTGGCTAAGTGACGTAGTACATAAGCTGAAGAGAACAGGGCCAAGGACAGATCCTTGCCGCACTCCAAATGGAAGGTGGTGTGGGCAAGATAATGTGCCAGATATGTTAATGCTTTGATATCTGTCTGAAAAATATGATTTGAACCACCGAAGAGCTGGGCCAGAAATGCCAAAAAAACTATGGAGACGTTGTAATAGGATTAAATGATCAGTTGTATCGAAATCAGCTGAGAGATCAAGTAAAGTGAGTGCTGTGACTTTACCATTGTCCATGTCATCAACTATATCATTGTGTATCTTGAGAAGAGCTGTTTCAGTAGAGTGGAATCATTTATATGCAGACTGTACATCATTTGATAAGTGATGGTTGTAAATATGTTCATGAAGGCGATTAGCAACTACTTTTTCCAATATTTTTGACAGAAAACTGATATTGGAGATAGGACGATAATTCTTTAGGTAATTTTTGCACAAAGTTTGTTTTTTAATAAGAGGATTTACAAGAGCTTGTTTGAAATCCTATGGAACAACTCCACTCTGCATTGAAAGGTTTATGATAGTAGTAATGGGAAAGATGAGTTGATCCATACAGCTTTTTAGTAGAAGTATTGGAAATGGGTTAAAATCACACGATATGTTAGGATATTTTTTAATAATAATGAGAACTTCATTAGTAGTTGCAGATGTGAAACTCTGTAGTGTTTTTTCAGAAAGTGGTGGTTCAGGGAAATCATAGTCATTATCATTAATGACAAAATTTTATAGAATACAAGCAATCTTATCTGTAAAGTATTTTGAAAAAGAACTACACAATGTATCCAATGAAGAATGTTCAGGCAGTGCTTTTAATTTCTGCTGATGTTAAATTGTGTTTACAGATTTCCACATCTGGCAACGGTTTTCAGAATTTATTGAGATAAAATGTGTATAGTAATCAGACTTTGCTTTTGACATCATGTGATTGCATATATGTAGCTGTTTAGTATAACGGGATCAATCAATTGGAGAACGAGATCATCGCCAAATTCTTTCAAGATATCGAAGACGACATTTTGCTACAACTATTTCATTAGACATCCATGGTGATTGAGGGCGAACTTGTACACTTTTGGTTTGTTTAGGAGCATGTTTATCCAGGAGTTTACTTAATGTTTCATTGTACTGATTAACAAGCTCGCATAATGTAGATTTAGGCTTGATCAAAAGATCAGAATTTGCTAGATCATCATGAAGGGTATTTATGTTAATTTTATTTATTGGTCGAAATGTGATAATTTTTTTCTAGATCTTGAACCAACTTGCAACCACAAATCAATAATGACACACTGGTGATCTGATAAACCATCAGTAGGGAATATTGCTTTAATGTTAATGCAAGTATAGTTCTAGTAATAAACAAGTTGAGCCAATGACCTTGAACATGTGTAGGAAAGTAAACGTGTTGATGTAATGCATATGTTTGAAGGAGATCCATAAATGACCTATTATTTAGATTTGGTAAATCAAGGTGGATATTGAAATCTACAAACATGTAAAGGTTTTCTTGCAACAAGCAGATAGATTTTATCATGAATATTGTTTGTTTTTGTAAATAAAAAAAAAAAAACCGGAAATTTCTTCCAAAAAGTGGGATGACAGGACCAAGGGAGAAAAGCGGTATTTCCCGCTTGAAAGCAGTAATGTTGACACATATGCTGCCAAGTAGTGTTGGGAATCGGTTTGATTTTCAAAATGAACCATTGTTCTGGCCAAGCCAATCGATGATATATATAATCAGTTTGTGGGTGGCCAGCACCCGACTTTTTGATGCCATAATGGAACATGGGAAGCCAGTAGCCAATCACCGAAGTCTTCACACTGACATTGCCCAGGTGAGTCACAGGAGGGCAAAAGAAATGCCCAGATAACTCATGGAATGGGAATGAAATTAACATGACGTTTTTATATAACCAAAATTTATCATCGATCACGCAATATTGTGATCGATTAATTAATTGGAAGCATAAACCAATCAATCATTGAAAAAAATTATTAATCAGAACAACAAAGACTTCATAGATTCCATGCTTTGTGTCACAATTAAAGAATAAAATCACATTTTCTTAAGAAATTTGTATTCATCCTAACTTGTGTTTCCTGTCTCTGGGAGAGTCTTTGGAAGTGAGGGCCAATTAATGTTTTCCTTCCTTAACGAAGACAGTATTAAGACAGCATTTACATGCATGGAGGTGCATACTCTTGCCATTTGTACTGTCATTGGAGTCATATTTCTGGTGTATACATACATTAAGTAGACTCACATTTCTGGGTTATATACATGCATTGTACTCAAACTGGGTTCATATTTCTGGGTTATCTGTTTTATACTTACATTTGGGTCATACTTCTGGTTGACAGCTGGTTTGACCTCTACACACATCATACGCATCGCAAAGCGCAATGTGGACACCTGGAACATGAGGCATCACTGAAACCAACTGACTGAAGAGTGACACAGGGAAACTGACTGAATCAGGCACTTCACTGAAATGACACTGTCTGATTGAATGAGTAGTGACTAAACTGACATCATTTAACTGAATGAATGACTAGTTACATTTGACAAAATTAGTGAAAATAAAAAATAGAAATTTGTATTAATTATCTCAATGAACAGTAATTAGAAAGAATTTAATTAATGACTGAAGTGATACTAACCAAGTGAGTGAAAGAAGTGGCAATAATCATAGCTATTAGAGACAATTTAATTATTAACTGAAGTGACACTGATTGAATGAGTAACTGATATCATACTAGTGAATGAGTGAATTTACACACTTTGACAGACAGAAAGAATTTATATAATGATGGGGCCTGATTGAATGAGCAATTGATTAAATGACTGTAACAATATGACAATGTTGCCTGGCTGACTATATGACTGAAACAATGTTGCCTGGCTGACTACATGACTGAAACAATGTTGCCTGGCTGATTTAATGACTAAAACAATGTTGTATGGCTGATAAAATGACTGAAACAGTGTTGCCTGGTTAACTTAATGACTAAACAATATTGCCTGGCTAATAAACAACTGAACAACAACAACATGACTGCACAGAAACAAGCCAACAACAACAACATGACTGCACAGAAACAAGCCAACTGAGCATCCACTCACTGTTTCCTCCATGTGTAGCATCTCCGCACGGACATTGGCAATTAGAAGCGTGTTGCTGCTGCCACCTATCGAGTTCTTCAGACAATGAGTAAGTTTGCTGTGTCTGAAGGGGACATGATCGCGGTGCCGGTCGGCCAGGGCTATCACGGTCTGCTCGAGAAACGACAACGACTTGTTGATGTACATCGCTTCCGTGAGGGTCTTGCCTGCAGACTGAAATTGAATAGAATGCCACATGTAGGATCACAGTGGTGTATTTGTTCAATTTCATCATCATTGCATATGTGCTGTTGTGGTCATGTATTGTCCATTCGCAGTAATTGGTGCTTTGTTATATACAATTACTTGGAATAATTGATCTTTTTCTGAGTTAAAGAAATTAGCATTCATCAGTCCATGTAACTCTTCATAGGCCAATCTGACATAAATAAATAAATTGATAAATACATAAATTAATAAAAAATAAACAAATAAATAAAACATAAATTAATAAATAATAAACATATAAATAAAACATAAATAAATAAACAAACAAATAATACTGCACTTATTTGGCTCATGCATACAGTGTATGCCATACACATATGTACATATGTACGTACATAGTACATACACACACTAGGAAATTTATAAAAGGTAATTAAAAGTGTTTTAATACGTCAATGCTCACATTTGTCTTCTTCAGTCGCTCTGAGCCCGCAAGATCAACAAAGTTCAATTTCGACAGCAAGTATTTGGCATTAGACTGAAGTCGAGAGTGAGTCTGCAAAGCAAACACAAAGATGATAATCCAAACATGTCTGTTAGGTCAATAATGCTTCTGAAGTAATAAACACATTTATTTGTATAACAGCATAAAAAACCTCAAGTAGAGAGGGGTTTAAGTCTCAAAAGGGACGAAGCTAAACAAATTGGAGGCGATTAATGCAATATGTGGACATACACATTAAGCCAATAAACAGTTGGCATGTTGAAGAAACATAATTTAGTGGCATGATATTCTCAAATTATAAGAGTTGCTTTGTTCACTGCAAATGAACAACCAGATCAGGTATATTTTATGATAATCTGTGGCTCCCCAAAAAGCTGAAAAAACTTGATACCCATAAATGTTTAAATATATGCTTTGTCAGAAAAATAGTTAAACGGTTGTATGCACCCTTAGAATATAGTGCAGTTCCCTGCAGACCATAACCTACATAAGTTAGCCAGAAGGTATAATTTACAGGTGTGAGTTGGGTACATTATTTCAGATTACACATGTTCTTGATATGGCTTAAGAGAGGAATAAGTTTCTCTAGTCCAGGATGTCTAGAGGTCATGTTACATGCTGGCTTAGGCCTCTTGCAACCTTGTGAAGTCTGACATGTTAACACTGGGTGATGCACCTGATGGAATGAAGTGATTTACCTCCATGTAGATGGTGAAGATACAATGTGAGCGTGACGACATCTTGTTGAGTGTGTGAGCAGCGATAGCCCGGTTGGTTTCACCCTGAGAAGCAAACAAATATAAGCCATACATATATTTATTTTATATATGAAACATTTTACAATAAAAAATATATTATACATTGCATCATAGTCAAATGCAAAGTTGACTACTGAACAGCTGACAAGATAAGGACAAATAACATTATTATTACAAAATATTTATAAAATTATTATAAAATATTTCTAAATTATTATAAAATAGTTATAAAATAGAAAAAAGTTCATAAACTTGTGCCATCATTGATGGCGCAGAGAATTACAGAAAACTGTAGATGAACTGACCTCAAACAAGAGATTAAGGGCTTCCTCCTCATTCTGAGCCAAGTGGCAGGACAGACCCTTCACATAGACCCCGTATTCCGGGTCCTCATGAACAGTCAGGGGGGTCACTTGGTCCATCACTGCCATCGACTCTGGCAGCGTCGAGAGGAGATCAAACATTGTCTCATTGTAGATCTCCAGGTAAGAGATCCTGCAAGAGATAAGACACTGTAGCAATGTAGAAGCTCAAGCGAAAACAGTGTAGATCTCCAGACAGGAGATCCTGAACAAAATTAACATGAATCTCCAGATTGGTGATCATAAGTAATGTAACAGCTCAAGACATCACTATTTTCAACAACAGATGAAATATTGCGTTGATCTCCAAGTAGTAGACAGTGCATGAAACAGACCAACTCTGTTATTCTAGACTGAAGATCATGTAACATACTGAATTATTTATCCACAAGAGGGGCTATATCAATTTGTACATTTCAAGATAAATCATGATTTCTGTTGCACTATGTTAATTGATGTGACCACATCACATTTTGCTTTTGTTTATCCTCATGGATTTGTTTGAGACATATATGTATTTGTATTTCATACAATAACCACTGTGGGGTTGCCACATTTTAATCTTACGGATGTTTAATTAACATAATGTCCTATTTCGTGTTTTACATAATAATACCAGTTTATGTGACCATACAAGACTTTGTCAGTAGCACGGGAGGCGAGCCCCTGATTTGAGCTGGTGTGCCCTGCTGGTATCTGGTGCAGAGATCAGTGGTCAACCCTGGGCATGCTGTTTGTAATTGATTCTGCCAAGAAGATTTTGCCTATAATTCCTTGTTCTGAAAGATCTATTGACAAATGACTGAGATCATGAGTCAATCACAGGTGACCATGGCCTTAGTTCTTATTAATTGTGATGATTGTTATTTAGTACCAGATGTTGTTTTTAATTTTTTTTTGTGATTTGTCATTGTGCTAAACACTGGTTTTGAAACTCTTTATTAAATTAACTATTTTAATCTTGATCTTTCTGTTTTTTCCTTGACATATTTCTTAAAATAAGTTTGTTTATATTTTTATATACTGTAATAAATTATTTAAGTGGCCTATATTAAGAACTCTTAAGTCAGCAAGACTTACAGATGGGAAAATTATTATTTAATCAGTCAATCGTGTGGTGTATAATGTGTGTTGCGGCAAAACATTTTACCTATGTAATTTTAGTGCATAAACACTGGATAAACAATTCAAATAAGCCAAATTATTTATCTACACAAATCTTCGGTAGACTCTGCAGCAAAATATAGTACAACAATATATACCAAGTACAAAAATACAACCCTGATATAAACCCTCACAATAGCCCCCTCTGCTCAGCAGTGACCATGTAGGTGGGAGATTACCTCACTGAGACAACCTTGCCAGGCATCTCATCTATCTCCCTGAACAGCTGGGTGATGGCACGGGGGATGATGCCTCGGTCCTTGTAGTTCTCCGTGGCCCCTGTCATTGTGTATGTCTTCCCGGCTCCCGTCTGGCCGTAGCACATCAGTGTTCCTGGAACAACGCAATTACAATGGCGTGACGTGGGGGAGGGCATATTTAATATGATTCTGCTAAAGGAATGAAGCTGATGTAAATGCAAGGGGGGATGTCACATTACGCTGGCAACAGCAGGGACATGGGGAATATTTGCAACCTTCTCATGCATTGCCATTAAAAAATACTAACAACATGTTATGAAAAATCACATAATTACAGAGAAACGCATAAAGATGCAGCATGCTCTTGCTGTTAGGGAATTGCGAACTGTAAGAGACCTGCAATAGTAGCCATCATTAGCATCGTAAAACATTGAACTTGCCACTATGGCTGTTTTGGAATCATAAACAAGAAAGAACCTGCAGTTGTATCCTACTGTAAAATGTGATGGAATTGTTAGCCTTATTGAGTATTTTGAACTAAAATGGCTTTCATTATCTATAAAAACATTAATAGGCCTAACATTGCAGCCATGGAGGCCCTAATAACAATAAGCGGCATAATTGGTACTCACCATTGTAGCCATTTAGGGCACTGTGTGCAATGTCGGCAGCCACTCGATTGTGCACATCTTCCTGGCTGATGTCATGCATGACCCCATCCAGTTGGAATGACCAGTCCATCTTCTGGTTGTTGACAACACATTTCTTGTCTGGTCTCTTATGGTGTATGTTGATTGTCTGGGGACATCAAGCAACATTGTGTATTAACATCAACATTTATGCATTTCACATACATTTGTAGTATGTTGTATTTCATAATTTATGCTACATGTCTCTTCGAATAAACACTTCCTGATTCCTGATGTCAGTGTGTTAATAAAAATACAAAAGATACACTGCTGGGTTTATTTAAAAGATTATTATTCACTTGTCATATTTACACATTTCAATACAAAATATTGTGTTAATTAAAAAAATATTAAATGACAACTCAATGTGTAAATGAATGCAGATTAAGTTTAGTACTTGCTTATGTTTCAGATGGCTAGCTTTTAGTGCACTAGCAGAGTCAATGTGGATATTTGTCTTGCAAGAATAGCCATGGGAACTACAGGGCTGAAGTCAATTGCAATAATACTTTCTCTTTCTCAATTACAATTATAGTGTACATTGTTTTTTTTGGGGGTTTCTCAATTACAAAAGTTCAGTCACAATTTTGATCATAGCAAACAGAGGTTTGTAACATAGTTTAACATAGCTATAGAGAGCTAAAATTGTTAATTGTGTTAGCTACATTAAGACAATGCAAAAACATGTATTCATGTATGTTTGAAATTTGTGATATGATATAAATGGATCATAATTGAGCATTTACATAAATTACAAAGTTCAGTTACATTTATTCAACTGCCTGATTGACAGCAAACATGACGAAAAGCTTTGACAATGGAGATTTGCAGAAGCAAATATATTACGAAATGTTTACATTTTTGGCGTGGGAGAATGACACAATTAGACACATACCTTGTCATCATTGAGCAATTCAATGGCGTCATGTGCAAAGTTGGACGAGGGTCGAATTCTCACCCAGACCTTCACCTTGCTCCCTCCAGTGTTCATCCCGACTCACACTGTGGGAAAACACACAACCACAAAGTTGATATTTCATTCAGCCATTGTTCTTACTGTTGTATATACTGGCTTTAAAATGTTTCTTGTGGTAGCATACAAAAAATGTGTTATTGTTAAATTTCAAAGTATGCTATACGCATAAGATGGGATCATAAGATATTCTGTTGACTTCTTGTAAAATAGTCGGCTGAAAAAGGGTAAATGATGCATTTTTAATTTGGGATTTAGTTTATACATTTATTGTTTCACTTATAACTTGTTCCAAATCATGTGCTTACAAACCATACAGTTTGTAACAAATGGATTCAAATTTATAAATGCAAAGTGATCTAATCTGTGAGTTGAATAATTACAACATCTTATTAGTGCAAAACTGCTAACATATGATGTTTGTTGCCTAACTTTCTTCTTAACTTCAATGTTAAATTTATGTGACTTTAGCCTGATGTTCTACTGACCCAAAGTTATGTGAATGCAACTTTGGGTCAGTAGTCAGTGCATAATTTTATCAACTCCAACTGTGTGCTTTGCAAACCCCAGAACTGAGAATATAGGTGATATACTTAATTAATATAGGGAGTACCTTTCAATGGTGAGATTGTGATGCTTTGTAGTGAAGTAAATAGTTTACTGACAATAGTGATGCTATGACTTCTCAATGCATCTCCTTCCTGAGATTACAGTTAAACATGATGACTTGTTAATGTTTGTGTTTATACATTGTATATGCAAATGGTATAGAAAACAATAATAAAATGTGGTTTGCTACAGTGAAACAGATTACATGTTAAGTTTCAAGTAGGACACATCATCAGGTTATAGATAACTTCAAGGATAAGTTCTTATATATAGTGTGGTGCACATGACCATTCAAAGTGCATTACACTTCATCCCTGGCAGAGCATATCCAGCAATGCTGCAATTACTGCATCAACTAAGACTATTTGTTCACTGAATGAACTGATGAATTGTGGAGCGAATAAGCTAGATTGCTAAAACTTTTAAATGGCGGTTAGTGGATTCAAAACCTGGTCCACTTGATTGAGAATCTGATCACTGGCATTGTCATTATGTCACTGTCATTATGTCACAAATCAGCGCAATAGACAACTTCGAGCCATCATCATCAAGCCTCAACTGGCTCAAGGACAAGACTCAAGTATAAAGTAAAATATTCCATACATTTGTGTCTTGTCAAGTGGGTGACGTGTTTCTGAACTGGTGGAGTGGTCATCTCTACACAAAACCACAAATCCTTCCCGTCATAGTCGTGAACTAAGGGTTGCGTGTTGCCATATAAGAACACCTAAAAGCGCGGCAACATAAATCGGTATCGTTGACTGAATAGGACATATATGGAGGAGGGTGCGCGCTGCGTCCGTTTATTGAATTGCAAAGTGACTATTAGGGCTATGATGTTACAAATATGTATTCGTAGCATCATTGGGAATAAACACCAACCTTACAAAGTCACCGTTTATACAAACATGCACAGTTCTTTCCCGGTGATCAGACAACTGCTTTGCATTCTCAGTTGTTGTCTCGTTGTTAGGACAACTGGGTTTACTCAAATTTCACTTCCGGTACGGTGTCCTTCACCTTCCGGTTTAGGATAAAATGTTTTCGTCTGCAGGCGTAAATGGCATCCAGTGAAAATAGGTGGGTTGAACGCGTGAATACGTATTTTACAGTTATAACACCAACAGGAATTAGGAATACCTTACATTGGCATATTAAATGCAATACAGGTGAACCTAATAAATCAGAGGTTGTGAAAAAATGGAGGTGCTGCCTGGCCCTGTTCCAGGCGTCTTTGGCTGTTCGTAGCAATTTTGGCGCGTTTTTATATAACATAATTACAGTTAAGCTTCCCATGTCACTGGTAAATGCGAATTCCTTTTATTGATTGATACGTGTCAGACCAATATACGCCAATTTTAAAACTACACACCTGTTTGTCGTAAATGCAATTTGTGTGTAGTTGATTCGCCAGGGGGCACCATCCGTTTAAGATTACGCTCGGTCTTGTGATCTGCAAATGAACTTCTGTAATATTAATGTTGAATTATGTTGTGTTATATTTCAAGCATTACGTATAGTATGAATTATTATTTAACAAATAAATACAAATATTTTACTTTGAAACTAAGGCATATTTACGGTACAATGTGTTTACATAGCGTTTTCATACATCATTCACTCGTGCCTCCCATATGGTCTAGTGGTTAGGATTCCTGCCTTTCACGCAGGTGGCCCGGGTTCGATTCCCGGTGTGGGAACCATTTTTTTTAATTTCTTTATTATTACTGTGTAGCTCTAATATATACATATATATTATATCATACATACCCAAACATGCTTCCAAGTCAAAACCTTATCACATCACTTAAACAGTGTATGTATGAATAGAAAATATGCAAACATAATAAAAGAAATTATATGAATAGAAAATAAGTAAAAAGGTAAACAATGTTTCTATGAGTAAGAAACATGCAAAGGAGATTTGCCAGTGTCTCCCATATGGTCTAGCGAGGATCCAAGAGATACAACATACTGTAATGCTCTGAAGTACCCTACATTATCTATGAGCTGTGCTAGCTCTAATAGGAAATGTAGATTAATTACTATTTGTGTTCCAAAACATGAATATATACTTTTTCCCGAGTGGATGAGATAACACAGCAAACTTATATAACTTATCAATCTCCAGCGTAATTTATGGAAGTAAACAAAAACAACACATATACATACTACATGTATTATGACACTGCGACAACTAAGATTGGAGAATGTGTTTAATAGGGTACATGCTTTGCAGTTCACCAGTACTACTTCTTAAACTTAAAATAATAGAATATCTGTAATTGACATGATGTCTAGCATGTTTGGTCCTTCTGATGTATAGCACATATTTAAAGTTGACCCTGTGTATTTGAAATAATAATATAGAGTATTTATATTTGATCAAGCATATTTGTTTTTTTTTTAAATTTATATTTGTATTTGAAATCTCAAAATATTTGTTCTTTACATTTTAAAAATAGATCCTATGTGTATAAATGTTTAAATACAGCATATGCATTTGACATTTTAAAATACAGCATATTTGTATTAGATTGTTTTTAATACAGCATACTTCTGCTTGGAATTTAAAAATCCAACAAACATATCTGTATTTTATCCAAAGCATCTATTTCATCTCAACTTTGCATGCAACTGACTACGCTTAAGCCACATACTCCATCATCCTTGCCAGACTTATCATCTAGTCAATATTTAATTTGAACTGATTAGAAGTTTGCTTGTTGTGAAGACCTTCATGTAATTAAATGTGGATTAGTGTGTAAATGGCAGTAATGATGCCAGATTGTCTCACCTGCAGTTGACTGTTTGCCCCCAAAACCATTTAAATCCCTCGCATCTTTTTGCCATGTTTGGTTCCACTTCTCCACGCCAGGTTTTTCTCAGCCATTATGTCCCGAGGGTTCAATGCCTGCCTTATGATGTGCTGTGTAGACTTCCTCTTTTAATGTTACATGGTTCTTGATTTGTTCTTTCCCATAGTGCTTCATTACTAATTATTTCTGGCCACAGTATCCTTTGGATCCTTCTTAGGCGCTTGTTTACATAAAATACTGTCTGTAGCATGGATTTTTGTAGTGTTATTTTGTAAATGCTGCTGCTTCACTGAGGAGCAATTCTGACACATGTAGTAACAGCCATAGAATTTATAGAGTTTATTGAGAACATTTCAAAGAGAACATTAACATATTAACTGGCATTCTCCCATTAGAAACCAGTGCATGGTTGACACTGAAATGTCATCACTGGAACCATTAGAGCTGTTAATATTCATTATTCAATCACCGAACATGACTCCATACAAAACAGCCTACATACTGTATGTAGTTTAATGTTGGCTTGTAGGTTAACAATGCAAACGCAGGCTACATCATCAATCAATGGTAGTATTACTCGTGTTAAGTCACTTTATGCATACAACAAGAGTTTTCGTCATCAGGCTGGTGCTGCCTCCGTCTGCCAGGTCATCGCATTAAATTGCTCACAACTCGTCTAGCACCTGGTGAACAAAGGGTAGTTCGAAACACCCCCTGTTAATTACTCATTCAAAGTTCATTTCCCGCCTTGTAATAATTTTACCTGCACGTTTTTACAGGGCAAATAAAAAAATCACCAGTCTATGTAGCATGGTAGAGCAGTGGGATGTATAGTATTAAAGTAACCTAAGACAATTTTGGGTAAAGAATAGGAAAATAAAAGTTTCTGTGGGAAAAAGACTTATTGCCAACCGTGTTATTGTATAGGGTATTATTATTAAGAGTGTCTTTCGCAGTCGCGACGGCCAGCTTGTGCGAGCAGATGGTTCTTACGCTTGCTTACGACGGCCAGCTTGTGCGAGCAGATGGTTCTTACGCCTGCTTACGACGGCCAGCTTGTGCGAGCAGATGGTTCTTACGCCTGCTTACGACGGCCAGCTTGTGCGAGCAGATGGTTCTTACGCTTGCTTACGACGGCCAGTTTGTGCGAGCAGATGGTTCTTACGCCTGCTTACGACGGCCAGCTTGTGCGAGCAGATGGTTCTTACGCCTGCTTACGACGGCCAGCTTGTGCGAGCAGATGGTTCTTACGCCTACTTACGATGGCCAGCTTGTGCAAGCAGATGGTTCTTACGCCTGCTTACACTGCTTCCATTCAATTGTTCCATGTAGTGTTCTCCCCTCAGCCTTACTCTTTGCCACATGCAGACGTGCTGCATGTCAGTGTCAAGAGTGTTGGAGATGTTGTATAGAGTAGTAATATTAATGTGTGGTCTGCCACTGGTATCTAGACAGGGCACTCACAGTACTCACTCGTGGGGTGCGATTGCATACCGGTTAGAAGGCCGGACTCTCAATCGAGAGAACCCGGTCTCAAATCCCACTGCGGTCGCTTCGAACCTTTGGCAAGTTTGATCACCCCACGTTGCCACAGTTCACTCAGCTGTATAAATGAGTACCTGGCAATACAGACAGTGGTGGATATGTGAACGAATAGCCTTCGCGCAGCAATTGCAGCGTGGCTGAATACTTCCCAAAGAAGTTGAGATTGCCTTGGAATGAACAGGTCTGCCAGGGGGTGAAGTATAAAGCGCTTTGATCAGTCCTATGGACCAGATATATGTTTCTCAACATGAGGCTAATGCCAGAATTTTCCTTAAAAGAAAGCGTGTCTTCGAAAAAGCCTGATACAGTAATATGCAACGCATTAAATGTATAAAAATCACGGGGCCATTCGATTACTTTCATGTAGTGATTATTATGAACAGTTGCCCACATTTTCATCTGATAAAGTGAAATATGGCATATTTCTAAAGTGCACCGATATGTCGCAATAGTGCTTCCATCTGGTGATCAGTGTAGAATTACACACAAAAATATGTCTAAACAACTTTGAAAACTTTCAAAAAAGTTCACTTTGTCAGACGTGCAAACACTACACCGGTGACATGATTATGTAGTGGCACAATTTCAGAAAAATTACACACATTATCTTGAAGCAAAGGTATTTAAATTTTAGTCTAGTGCAGCTACAGTACATATATAATAGGTTCACTATGCAGCAGTGACATGACTTCATTTGTAACCCCATACTGCTACTCACTAAAACTAAATATTAAATGAGTAACTGATGTGTAGCTGTGCATGCCAGTGGAACATATTATGGTGAGCCGCAGTTCCTTAATGTGTCACATATACCATTCTTGCAGTAAGTGCAGGATAAATAATTAATTATTATTTAATGATTTCACTTGAATAGTTATTTTGATTTCATTTGGAAATTTTTATTTGTAACCATTTTAAAAATAGAGTTCAGAATTGTGCACATATAGGGGTAACTCCAATTAGCCAATTTCGTTTGAAATTATTAACTAAAAAATATAATACACGATAAAATCATGATATACTTCAAAAAGTATCAACATAAAATGATTATGTTGCTACAATATAACAATATACATAGCATTATAATTTATGATATATTTCATTGAAAATGACCAGATGCCGGATGATACTTAATCCCCCAAGCACCATGTTTCTGCACTAATGCGATGCATGACACACAGTGTTTTCTAATTGGAGCAGAATCTAGCTGGCCACATTGAAGCTGAGAAGCTTCTTGTTTGCCAAATCGCTGTGAGGCATCTATTCATAATATTCAGTGCCACACCTCAGTCTAAACCAGAATTTCCAATTAATGCCCAATAGCTAATTACTTATTCCTCCAGGTCGCGTGACTGGGAACCACACCCCATCTTCCATTGATGATTTAGTGATGCTGCGGCCCCGCCCTGCAATTGTCCGATTTGTCCCACACCCAACAATAATCAATATGCAACGCAATCTCTCATAGACATGCTAGAAAACACTCCTGCAATATAACAGTGTCATAGCCCTGCTTCTGTCAGTGTTTTGTCAACAATGCCTTGTTGCCATGGCACCGCATTTGTGTCACAATTGCTAGCATAAAGTCGTTGATTTCGTCACACCAGCCATTTAACATTATATTAATATTGTGTTAAGGAAAAGCAGTGCCAGTGATCTCATGTTTTGGTACTCGATATCACACTTTGTCATAGTCTCGGAGGCAACATTCTAAGCTATTTTCACACTTCATTAAGGCTACTGAACATCGTTGTTACAAGAACAGTGCATTCGTCACTAAACACCGAGTGATTAAATCTGACATATCAAATAGACCTACCAAACCAGTTATTTTGATGGTGAAAAACAACCTGGTTGGATGCGCGTTTATTTTGCTGCATTCAAGCGGAAATCCACAAGTAGTCTCCAGTGTGGTGTGCTTGCGTTGTTTGTTGTATCATAGAAGACATCAGATAGCTTATCTCGACAGTCATAGTTCAGTTAACACACACAGACAGGTAGTGCATGTAGTTAACGATTCATCCTGTCACTGCCACCATGTTGACTGTAACGGATGCCAACATACTTAAATGACACAGATAATGTCCTCAAGACAACAACTGTCACATCTGACCAGTATGAGTTGTTCTGGATAGCACTGGTGACACATACATTGCAAATATCCATTACGACATGGCTGCAGGCATTTGTAATATCCATCATGACACAGCTGTAGACATTTGAAATATCCATTATGACACAGCTGTAGACAGTTCAAATGTCCATTATGACACAGTTATAGGCGTTTGAAATATCCTCATCATGACACAGCTGTAGGCATTTGATATATCCATCATGAGACAGCTGTAGGCATTTGAAGGATCCATCATAAGACAGATGTAGGCATTTGAAATATCCGTTTTTACAGGATTTGAAGTGTCCATTGTGCTCCTTATATGCCACAGTAATTGTAACTCACCCACTCCTGCATGAATATGACTTCTGAGTGGAGCATTGATAGCCGAGTTCAGTAGCGCAATATGTATCATCATAGTCCAGTTTAACATGTCCTATATACGAAGACACTTATACAGTTTGCAATGATAATGAGGATACCATTCCATTGTCACAACCCACACACAATGTCTTCATTTCTCCTCGAAGTGACAAATGCCAACTCCCATACAAGACAGACAGCAAGCACAGCACGGTACAGGAGTCTTGTAAGTGGTGATCACTTGCTCGTCGAGATGCCTGCCTGTTGTAGCATCCTCCCTTGAGCTGTTGTCCGACTCGGTGGAGATTGTGGTGTTGAGGGCTGGCTTCCCAAAGGAATGGAAATGTGCCATCCGCTGGCTAAACAGGGACTTGCCCTGGGAGGAATGGTCGTGTGTACTTCGTGGTGTTACCGTGATGGGCACACGGATGGAGAGACTCCCAGCAAGCTGCTTGAAGCTGATGATCACCTTGACAATGTATGTGATGTCCAGCAGGTGGCAGTGTGGCAGATCAGACGGCACAATGTTTGTCGGTACAGGCATGATGAACGTTGCGCCGACCGTAGCGGCGGCTAGATGGTGCCCATGTGCTTCCCCGGTGCGCACTAATGTCCGACGCAGCTTGCGGATCATGTCGTTGTTGAATGTGGTCACTTGCTCGAAATCGGCGCTGACGCTCTGCACGCAAGTCGACTTCGCGGTCGTCACGACGACCTTCAGTTTAATGTTCTCACCCGGGTTGAATATGCCGCGATTCAGATGCACGGTGACCTTAGCAGGTTTAGACGACATAGACAGGCAGAAGAGCTTGACGTACTCCGTGTGGCTGATCGGCTGATGAGCGATCGAGGTCGACAGATCTGGCAAGATGATGAAACTGCGTCTCGTTGACTTGATGTTCCCCACGCTTGACCTGCGCATTCGGCACATGTTTGCCTGGGCCATGTAGGTGATGTCAAAGATGCAGCCATGTCGCAACTCCTGCTGAGAGACGGAAGGGGGCACTGCGTCCGGCAGCTGGTACTTGAATGCCGACTCATAGCGCCCCGGTTGCAAGATGACTGTCTGTGCCCCACTCGTGGGTGACATCAGTAAGATCTTCTGTTGTAGATACACCTCGTGTTTGGGCATCTCGAGGAACGTCGACGTATCTTTGAAGATTCGCAGGGTGCCTCTGCCGTGAAGCAGGAGCTCTATGTGTGATATCTCAATTGCTGACCACACGTTCAGGATTACATGTCCAGAGATCTCTGTCCCGGCCCGATATGCACCTTTCTCATTGAGCTCTATTTGAAAATTTGAGACTGCCATCTTATTGTCACATCAAAAATGGCAGCCTTTTCAGAGAGGAATCGTCCCGGCTGTGGTGAGTTTATCCAAAAGTGTTTTTTCTTATCTCTGTGTTTGTACACTGCAGTCAAAGCTTGCTACTGAGACGTCTCCACTGTTGAAGCTGTCAGCATTAAGATGTCAATCGTAGACACGAGATGCGTCGTTTCAACAATGATGCTGTGGATTGAATCGTCCTTCTTCGTGCCACTTGGAAACAGACACTCTTGAACACCTTCTGTGGATTTATCACATGTAATGACTCCTCAACCTAACACCTGTGCTGATTGAAGCAGCCAGAACATAACCTAAGCTCCCACTGCAAACCGGTCACACACCACTGGCTGCATACAGTACTCTGTCTATCACCTCACTGATACTGCCTGGCTTCTTGTCTGCTGTCCTGTGTTCACTGGACCATGACCATCAAGTGGCAGTTGATTGGTCGATTGCTACTGTAGCTTCAGATAAAACCAGCCTCTATGCTGAGGCGCTCAGCTGTGACAGCCCTGATACAAGTCAGTTCAGCAGACATGCGTGGCCGCACGCAGACTCCCTTTGTAATATGCACCAGCAAGTGCACCTCTGGCCACTGTAATGTTTATGTCCTCTGCCTAATTATTAGTCTATTCAGCACTTGAATAGGATGTTTTTTATGTCCTGTCAAACACTTAGTATGTAGGTTAGACAAATGACTAGTTACAGTTGACTCACATTAATGAAAGCTATTTATTTAAATGGCTCTGCTTTCAGAAAGCTCAGTATATAATATCCAAACCAGGCAATGTGCGACTGCGTTCAACATCATATACAGTTCTGTACCGAACATCATACACAGTTCTGTAGACACATTATCTGCAGATTACAGACTCATTGGCTTGATTCATATGTAATTTTTGACATCTTCCCCTGCATTTGCATGCTGACAATTCATGTATCATATTGAATGGCCTCAGTGCCTAGGTTTATGACAAGCAAATATGTAGCTGAGGTGTGATATTAATATTTTTTCTCGTAGCAGGTGTCTGGTGTGACTCATGGTAGAGAACTTTACCATGTGGTGCACGCACGCATGCCGCTCACACACATATCACTCCATATCCCCAGACACAACTCATTAAAATTAATATTTCCCCGTAACTTAATCATAGGTGTCAACAGTTACGGTTTAGCTGCAAGTCTATTTTCTTAAATTGAAGTCTTATGGAGGAGACACTTCTGGTGGTTTTGTGCAATTTGAATTGAGGTTTTTTGTGCAGCCCTTGTTTGTCAAATGGTGTATGAATAACAGACCATCTGTTCAAAGACTTCAAGTGTGTTTATTTTGGTCTAGCACCCCTAGCCCCATCCCACTAGCCCCCCCCTGGGGGCTACTGGCACTAATGGGGGGGCTAGTGGCACTACTTATCATTTTGCCAAAGCCACCTGGCTGTTCCATTCAGTGTTCTGTCCCACCTTAACTTTAGGGGTGAACAAATTTAGGTACCTGATTTTAAATAAGAAAATAGTCATATATCTGGTGCATATTCAAGGAATGTTGGACTTTTTTGATTGGAGGGAAACCGTAAAAAACCTATTTTATTTGTCATACACAGATACAGGTAACCAACCATTAAGAGAAATAGACAGTAAATGGAAATGTAACATAAAAACAATACAGTGTTTATAGCAATGATCAAAACATTGTTGTGAGAAAACATTACAATGTCTTATCAAAGTTGATAATAAGTTGTTTGCACATATAATACCATATCCATATGCAAGTATGACTAGTCAATGAAATTAAGTGAAATTGTCCATCATGTGTCCAATGGCACTGAGATATGACTCAATTCCCCGGTCACATAACATGTATTCCAGTCCAAGTTGGTCCAAACGAGCATCAAGGTTGATGTACTTCTTCCTGCGCTTGGGAGCGGGCTGACCTGACTGTAGCTGGAAGATGGAGACGAGTGATGCGGCTTCCTCTTGGCTGAACAGCTCGACCACCTCAGAGATATTGGGGTGTATCTTGCCTGCCTTCCGCATGAGTCGTATATGGTACCCTTCAACGTGATTGTTGGTGCGAGGGCAGTCATATTTAAAGAAATTCCACATTTCGATTGGATACTGCTCGTTCATCCATGTCCTGTTGAAGTAGTCATTGAAGTCTCGTACACGGGGTACATCCAGTGCTGTGTTCTTTAAAATTTAAATACGTCTTTCACATGTGACACGGGGACAAATGGCATCTCTAGTAACATACGAAACCAATTCCTGTGGTCAGCGTTCTCTCTGTAGCTCACAGATAGTCCTATACCTTGGATTCTCCGCCACAGACACTGGAACACGTGTAGGCAGGCATTCATCAGACCTCAAAATCCTGCATGATACGTTGGGGGCTGATGGTGAATCCGATTGATTCAGACTTTTCCTTCACCAAACTGAGGAAACGAATGTAGGTGTTCCCGTCTTTGTTGGGAGCAGACCAAACACAAGTGGCAGCATCACTCCAAGAACGAATGTAGGTGTTCCCGTCTTTGTTGGGAGCAGACCAAACACAAGTGGCAGCATCACTCCAAGAACGAATGTAGGTGTTCCCGTCTTTGTTGGGGAGCAGACCAAACACAAGTGGCAGCATCACCCCAAGAACGAATGTAGGTGTTCCCGTCTTTGTTGGGGAGCAGACCAAACACAAGTGGCAGCATCACCCCAAGAACGAATGTAGGTGTTCCCGTCTTTGTTGGGGAGCAGACCAAACACAAGTGGCAGCATCACCCCAAGAACGAATGTAGGTGTTCCCATCTTTGTTGGGGAGCAGACCAAACACAAGTGGCAGCATCACCCAAGAACGAATGTAATCTTGTTGGGAGCAGACCAAACCAGTGGCAGCATGAATGTAGGTGTTCCGCTTTGTTGGGAGCAGACCAAACACAAGTGGCAGCATCACCCCAAGAACGAATGTAGGTGTTCTCTCTTTGTTGGGAGCAGACCAAACACAAGTGGCAGCATCACTCTCAAGAACGAATGTAGGTGTTCCTGTCTTTGTTGGGGAGCAGACCAAACACAAGTGGCAGCATCACTCCAAGAACGAATGCATGCAATGTGACTATTTGATGAAAACAGCCTTAGTACTGTTACAAATGTCCCATCCATGTGATAAGTATCAGCATTCGCTAGTGAATGCAGAGCGGAGTTGGTCGCCAAGCAGGAACCGATCTCCTTGAACCATAGTTGTCCACTGGCCATCCAGGTCAATGTCACCTCTTGTGGATGGCATTAGGGGGAAGTGCTTCCTCCGTTCATGGTACCGTGATGACTTGACACACTGGTGTTGAGGCAGAGCAGATGCTGTCTCACCTGGTGAAGCCATCGCAGTCGAACTTTGTTGAAGCAGTTTCATCTTTTCCTGATCGTAAATCGCCTGCATTGAAGTCGTTTCTTCCCTGGCTCGCTTCCTCACGTGTCCTCTCAACTGTCGCACTTTTACGTCACCAGGGTTGGGTTGGTGATTGTGGCTATCTTCAGCTTTCACCACGAGCGTTCATCGCTGACCACCACAAATGCCTTACACTTCATACTTTTCCTCTTGCTACATGTGAACTTCATGCCATTTGTCAACGCTTTCGATTTGTGATAGGTATAACTGTTCAAAACAGCAACAGGAAGTCTCCTAGCACCTTCGATGAACTCAACACTAGCAGCCATGTTTCACGTGTCATTCCAAACTCAAATATAAAATTCAACATGAAACTCAGGCCAGCTAGAGCAGAGCAGCTCAACATATCCTTTCCTTATTGGCTAGAAATTTGTGAACTGACAGGCACAGAACACCATAAATCCACAATCAGTAGTTTATTCAGTTTAAAGTTAGGGCAATTGACTTTTAATAATGGATCAGGGCAATTAGCTTCTATGTGTGAGTTAAATTGTGTTTTGCTCACCTCAAACAAGCTTTATGTAGAGGATTTACTCTTAGGGCAGTGAGCTTTTCATACCACACAATTGATGTGTGAAAGTTACATGGAGCTTCAAATGGCCGACCCTTCAAATGATTAACTCTACCTACAATTAGAAATATCTAGAAAGAGGGGGTGTGTTAAATCAACAGCATACTGACTGGAGGGCTAGTGGTACTCAATTCTCACACCTTGGGGGGCTACTGGCACTCAATGCTCACACCTCAGGGGGGGCTACTTGTACTGGGGCTAGAGACACGGGGGGGGGCTACTGGGATGACATCTTTATTTTAGCTGCGTGCCATCTCACAAGATCCAATCAGTATATTCCAGGTTGCACGCTGAGGTCGTTTTAAGCATTTGTTTCAAATTGGCTAATCTGTCTGGTTCATTTGTAGTCTTACGGATTTGTGTTACTGGTCTCCCAGTGTGCACTACTCAGGATTGGCACGCATGCGCGATGATATGTTCAATGCGTAATGTCACACCATATTCACAATTACTCACGATCTTTTTGTTGTAAAGTGCATTGAAAGTAAAGCCCTTAAATCGGGCTATTTCTGGCTGATAAAGCAGCAGCTTCACTGTTTCATTCAGTAGCATAAGTGGGTGGGAACTGACACCCCAAGGGTATAATAGGCTCTCACAGCAAGAGTCTGGCTTAGGGCTGGGAATGGAGCAGGTGAACTGTGGAATATTTTTCTCCAGACGTGTTCAGTAGTTTTAAGTTTCACTAAAATGTTGAGATCATAAACTGATTTTATCAACAACGTCGTATGTTTCATTCCTTTTTTATAGTTAAACATAATTTTCCATAAACCACCTTAGTCAAACTATACATTGTATTTCTGGGTTTGAAACAACGAACTGGTTTCTGGACCACAAACGTTGGGTTGGCTTTCTGGGCCATAGACAGTAAGTTGGTTTCTGAATCCCAATCAGTAGGTTGGTTTTCTGGCCCACGGACAGTGGGTTGGCTTTCAGAGTTACACATAGTTAGTTGTCTTTCTGGACCAATAACATTGAGTTGGTTTTTAGGACCAATGACTGGCTCTCTGTCACACAGACAGTGGATAGACTGTTTGGTCTTTCTTATCTCTCGTTCACAAAATGTTGTCCTCCTCAAATTGTCACTGAGAAGCTAACAGCTCTACCACAACAAAGCCTACCCAGATGCCAAATGACTGTTACTGAAGACACACCCTGTACTGTGTGGGCAGTGAGGCGTGACAACTTTGAGAGAGATATAACATGGGGGGAGAATCCCATGTAAACACTAGACATACACACAGCAAACAATGCACAGACCCAAGTAAAATCTGTAGATGTTATCAATGTAACTACCCCTGCATAAGTTCACACTGGGCTATCCCACGCTCTATGGTTACCATGAGACAACAATGTCCAAAATTATTCCAGAATTGTTGCCATTAGACAGTTTTTGAAGAGATCCACACTATTTGGAGACAAAACATGTGGGAACATAACTTTTTTGGCTCAAGACATTACCATAACACTAATTTTAGCACAAAGTGGTTTAGTCAAATACAGGTACATGTAAAAAGTATTTCTGCCTTGGTTTCGTTGTGATTAATGAGAATGTCTACAGTGAACATAATGAATGCAGGTCATACTTGAATACAGGAGCTTGGAGAAGAGTGCCCAGCTGTGCAAATATAGACAGCATAAGAAGGAATAGCTTTAAAGGGGAGTTGCAGTATTAATTATATCCTTGCACTATCGTCTCACTGGCCTGCCACTTGCTCTGGTGGCCATTCAGTTGTTCTGATAGTCCACCAGTTATCTTGTATTAGTCTTGCTATGTGCTCTGTTCATCTCCACTGTTCCTCTCCACTTGCTATGTGCTCTGTTCATCTCCACTGTTCATCTCCACTTGCTATGTACTCTGTTCATCTCCACTGTTCATCTCCACTTGCTATGTGCTCTGTTCATCTCCACTGTTCATTTCCACTTGCTATGTGCTCTGTTCATCTCCACTGTTCATTTCCACTTGCTATGTGCTCTGTTCATCTCCACTGTTCATCTCCACTTGCTATGTGCTCTGTTCATCTCCACTGTTCATCTCCACTTGTTATGTGCTCTGTTCATCTCCACTGTTCATCTCCACTTGCTATGTGCTCTGTTCATCTCCACTGTTCATTTCCACTTGCTATGTGCTCTGTTCATCTCCACTGTTCCTCTCCACTTGCTATGTGCTCTGTTCATCTCCACTGTTCATCTCCACTTGCTATGTACTCTGTTCATCTCCACTGTTCATCTCCACTTGCTATGTGCTCTGTTCATCTCCACTGTTCATTTCCACTTGCTATGTGCTCTGTTCATCTCCACTGTTCATCTCCACTTGCTATGTGCTCTGTTCATCTCCACTGTTCATCTCCACTTGCTATGTGCTCTGTTCATCTCCACTGTTCATCTCCACTTGCTATGTGCTCTGTTCATCTCCACTGTTCATTTCCACTTGCTATGTGCTCTGTTCATCTCCACTGTTCTTCCACTTGCTATGTGCTCTGTTCATCTCCACTGTTCATTCCACTTGCTATGTGCTCTGTCATCTCACTATTCTCTCCACTGTTATTGCTCTGTTCATCTCCACTGTTCATCTCCACTTGCTATGTACTCTGTTCATCTCCACTGTTCATCTCCACTTGCTATGTGCTCTGTTCATCTCCACTGTTCATCTCCACTTGCTATGTGCTCTGTTCATCTCCACTGTCTATGTGCTCTGTTCATCTCCACTGTCTCCACTTGTTATGTGCTCTGTTCATCTCCACTGTTCATCTCCACTTGCTATGTGCTCTGTTCATCTCCACTGTTCATTTCCACTTGCTATGTGCTCTGTTCATCTCCACTGTTCATCTCCACTTGCTATGTGCTCTGTTCATCTCCACTGTTCATCTCCACTTGCTATGTGCTCTGTTCATCTCCACTGTTCATTTCTACTTGCTATGTGCTCTGTTCATCTCCACTGTTCATTTCCAGTTGCTATGTGCTCTGCTCATCTCCACTGTTCATTTCCACTTGCTATGTGCTCTGTTCATCTCCACTGTTCATCTCCATGTGCTATGTGCTCTGTTCATCTCCACAGTTCATCTCCACTTGCTATGTGCTCTGTTCATCTCCACTGTTCATTTCCACTTGCTATGTGCTCTGCTCATCTCCACTGTTCATGTCCACTTGCTATGTACTCTGCTCATCTCCACTGTTCATGTCCACTTGCTATGTGCTCTGTTCATCTCCAGTGTTCCTCTCCACTTGCTATGTGCTCTGTTCACCTCCACTGTTCATCTGCACATGCTATGTGCTCTGTTCACCTCCACTGTTCATCTCTGACATTGTTCATAATTGAGAATAGCCATAGTGTATATGTCTGTGTCTGTTACTATGGGTGCATGTCAAAGTGAGGTCTGTCCTATGTTTGAACTCTGTCAACGCATGATGCCCACAAACAATGCGTGTTGTGTTGCATCTTGCCAGACTGGCTGCTGCGGTGCTTTGTCGTGCTTTCTGTCTATGTCCTTTCTTCTTTCTGGGTCTCGTGGATATTCTGGGACGTGGTGAAATATGTACATAGAGTGAATGGCCTTCAAGGGTTGGTCATCGCAGCATCTATCTGTCTGACCACTGGTCCTTTTGAGCCCTGTAATCTGGGTAAGACTACACCCAGCGCTGTTTTGTCTACCTGGACAATTGAATGTGGAGTAGGGTAGAAACTGGTTAGACGGGTGCTGGGTTGTTATTGAAAGCTATTCATGCTGACAGCATCAGTGCTGTAGACGGTTCTGTGTCTGAAAGCACCAGATCAAAGGGCGGGCTTTCAGCATGGATAATGTCAGATATAGTCGATATAGCGAGAGAGATTGCACTGGCGAGTGAAAATGTGATAAAAGGCAATGTTGTTGTTTATAAGAAGGGCCATGAAAATCCCACTTTTACAGGTGACATTATACTTGATAAGAGGAGTCTCAAACGCCCCTTTATCTCACTTTTTCACATAGGACATTGCATGTGTCTGTGAACAGGTGCCTCAAACGCCCCTTTATTCAGAACTTGATTGATGTGTATGTGTACATGTGTCGGGACCCATCTATTAACCTACTTTATTTACCTAAATATATACACCTGCCTGGTACCTACTTACCTGCAATTAGCCCACCCACCCACTCACTAGCCCACCTGCCCCCACCAGTCCATCCAGACATGCCGTTTTGTATGGATAAAAAATTCAGTACAGATTTTTGATAACAAAAATGATTCAATACAGATTTTTTATATCTTGGGAGGAATATAGCCGCATACCATAATTTTTATTTCTTTCAAATTTAAGGAAAAATCAGGCCATGATCAAGAACATATATGTTCTTGTGTTCATCACAAAAAAATTAAATCAAACAAAACACAAATAGTTTTGATGCTAGCATTGAAGGTAGGCAAATTGGATAGCTGGGAGGATTTCCTTAAAACCTAGCAGATTGTGCTTGCTATATGTATATTATATAGCCTCACAAATGACAAAACGCGATTGGAATTAGTTCAGTGGTTCAGGGGCACCTTAATTTACTCTTCAGAGAAAAAACTAAATCAATATAAAATATATATATATATAAATATTATATAATTTGTGATTGAAAGTTTAGGTCAGACATTTACTGTTATGATTTACAGTCATATTTACAAAAATAAATCACATATCAATTACCATGTATTGTGGAATGAGCCATGTGTCTGGCCTACCTGTCTGCTTGCTTACATAACATGTATGTATAATAAACACATATACAGGTATAAACAAACATAATTATATAATGCATACAAGTAGGCACATTTGTACACATGCGTGCACCACATATTCTAAATGGGTCCTTGATAAAGCCATTTGACTGTGTTATTTTGGGTGAACTACCATATTCATCTTATGATGACTGGCCTACTGTAGTACGTGTAGTTCTTATTGCACCTATACATGCCTTGCACCAATAATTATAATATAAACACTTTTATCGCCCCTAAATTCTCGGAAAACCGAGCTCAGAGGCACGTAAAAACGAAATGGTTAGGCAATCTCAAAATCGATGTTCAAAGGAGCAGGGTTCTTTTATATACTCTCCTAATACATGCATTCATAAGGACACCACACCAGCATCATAGCTCAAGCCAGAAGACAGTACATAAGACTGGTATTGTGTAGTAACATTACCAAGGCTCCAGAGGCAGATTGATTAATGCACTATGTATTATTATACTAGCACGCTTTGAATGAGAGAAACACATTGACTCTGGCTCCTTTTGATAGCCTATATATTGTAGGTGCGGTGGCATAATGGTTACTACATTGAACTCTCAATTGAGAGAATGCTGCTCTTTCAAAACTTTGGCAGTTTTATTCATTCCACATCTTTATTCCGGATTCAACAGAGCACATAAAAATATGTACATCATACATGCGATTTGAGTTCCATATGTTATTGCACAAAATAAAAGCGGACATTAAAATAATACCTATATATAACAATTATGTACAGTTGTTTCTGTCACATATATATACAGCTTGTACCAATATTTGCGAATTCTTGATGAAAAACGCAAGCTAGTGACTAATATATCCCTTATAATATAATTAGATGAACTATCTAATCTACACATAAATCTATATACTAAGTTTCTAATTCCAGATTGACAACATTGCACATCAAACAGAGTGCGTAAAAACTGGTGCTTTCATATTTAGATAAACCAAGAAATAATTTTTAAATATGATATGTAATATGTAATCTATTTAAAGTATACTTTTTGCAATTCCACCATAGCTGAACAGAATACATTGGTGAACAATATGTATGGAACACTGTTAGCTTCACATCTATGGAACACATGTAAAATTTACATAAGATAATATTGCCTTACACAAATAAAGTTCTGTGTTGTCTGCTGATATCCGCATCATTGGAAAGATCCTCGGTGATATAATGTCCAAGATATTTATATTTATCCACCACATTAAGAATAATCCCATTCAACATAAAGTCAAGAATAGTACACCCTTTCAAGAATTTTGATCTGAATATCATGATAGCAGTCTTTTTTGCATTACATTTAACATCATGACTTATTCCAAATTTATCACATTCATACAATAATTTACATAGTCCAGCTGAATATGGTGGTATCAATATTAAGTAATCATAAACAGAAACAGTCAAATTATATTTTAAAAGACATATTTGAGCGATAGTTTATACTGTATAACATGATTATTTAAGATAAAAACAACCAGACTGTCTATAGCCAGGTACTCACCTTTAAATTTTAACAAGATTTAACAAGATTTGCCATCCAAGCCAAAGGCCCAGATGGCAAGTGGACAAGGAAGCCATTGGCTTATCGAGAGTCCAACAATGTTCATCTACTTATAACCCGCCCTCCTGAGATATGTGTCAACCTTGTTTTTAAACATATTCACGCTGCTAGCAGTTACACAATCTGTAGACAATTTGTTCCATTCATTTATTGTCCTCTGTGAGAACGAGTTCTTCCTGATGTCCAATCTACATTGATCCTTTACTAATTTTACCTCATGTCCTCTAGTTCTGCTATCCTTCTTGAGTGAGAAAAACATATTTCTATCAATATTTTCATACTCATTCAATATCTTAAAAACTTCAATCTGATCTCCTCTTAACCTCCTTGTCTCTAGAGTTGTTAAACCACATTCTTTCAGGCGTTCTTCATAACTAAGGTATCTCAGTTCTGGAATCATTTTAGTTGCTCTCCTTTGTATGCATTCAAGCGTATCTATATCCTTCTTACGATATGATCTCCATGCTTGTATACAGTATTCTAAATGAGGTCTAACTATTGCTTTATAAAGAGGTATAATTAACTTTTTTCCCTTGTATGTTATGTTTCTTCTAATCAATCCAAGAATTTGAGTACCCTTTGAAGCTGCAATATCACACTGCTCTGAAACTTTCATATCAGCGCTTATTGTAACTCATAAGTCCTTTTCTTTTACAGTAGTACCCAGAACAGTATCTCCCATTTTATAGTTTACATTCAAGTTCCCATGTCCTGTATGTAGGCATTTACATTTCCCAAAATTGAACAATATCTGCCATTTCTCAGACCATTTCACTAATCTGTCTAGATCGTTTTGTAAATGTTGTTTATCACCATCAGTATTAACCTTTCTAAACAGTTTTGTGTCATCCGCAAATTTCAGTACGTTACTTGTTATACTGTCGTCCAAGTCATTGATATAAATTAAGAATAATATAGGCCCTAATACTGATCCTTGAGATACCCCACTCAAAACCGATTTCCAATTTGAAACTTCTCCATCTACTACAACTCGTTGTCTTCTGTCAGTCAGCCATTGTACTATCCAGTCAGTTATGCTTTCCCCGATACCATGGGCTTTTAATTTAAGTAGTAATCTTTGATGTGGCACTTTGTCAAAAGCTTTCTGAAAATCTAAGTAGATAATATCTACTGGCGATTCCACGTCTATCCACTTAGTGATTTCTTCCAAAAAACATAACATATTTGTTAAGCATGACCTCGCTTTAAGGAATCCATGTTGAGATGAATTTAATAAGTTATGCTTAACGAGGAAGTCCACCATATGGTCTTTAATTAACCTTTCTAATAATTTACAAATCACTGACGTTAAACTCACTGGTCTGTAATTCTCTGACTTATTTCTCGAACCCTTTTTAAATAATGGTATGATGTTTGCTTCTTTCCATTCAAACGGAACAACTCCCTCTTTTAATGAAAAGTTGAATACTCTTGCAAGTGGTATACTGATTTGTTCTACTGTTTCCATTAGTAATTTTGGAGGAATCCCATCCACTCCCGGTGATTTGTTATCCTTCATTGCCTTTATTTTCTTAGCTACCAATTCTGGAGTTACAACTAACGGACCTAAATAGTCAGATTTAGCCCCCTGAAATTTAGCATCAGCAACTGGTAATGAACTAATATCTTCTTTGGTAAACACTGAACTGAAGTAACCATTTAGGTCTTCCGCCATTAAAAACCCCTGTGATATTATAGTTCCAGCACTGTCTTCTAGAGGTCCAACCTTGTCTTGTACGTTTTGTTTACTCCTGACATATGCATAAAAACTCTTGCTGTCATTTTTTATGTTACATGCTAGTTTTTGCTCATAGCTTCTTTTAGATTGTCTGATTTCAGTTGTAGCTGCATTAAGTGCCTCTTTGTATTTTGCATAGTCTTCTTCCTTTCTGATACGCCTATAAACCCTCCACATAGTTTGTTTTAGCATTATTTTTCTAATAGCCTCTTTTGACAAGTGTTTCTTTCTACACCGTTTTCCTTGTTTTTGGAAGGGAACAAATTTATCGATGATACTCTCAATTTCATATTTTAGAATATTCCAACATTCAATTGCAGTCTTATTCATCAGCATGTTATTCCAATCTAGCTTTGCTAAGTATTTTCTCATATCTTTGTACTTACCTTTGTGGAAGTTTCTCTTGTACGTTTTCTTATTTTTACTTTCTGATTTTACATTGATGTCAAAATGTATTTGATTATGGTCACTATTACCCAATGGTTCAAATATTTTTACATTGTCCACTAATTCTTTTTGTGATGACAAAACTATATCTAATACATTTTCTCCCCTAGTTGGTTCTAGTACGTGCTGAGTAAGAAAGCTATCCTGGATTAAACATAGAAATTGTTGATCCTCAATCCCTGTGCTCTCTAAAGAATTCCATTGTATGTGTCCATGGTTAAAATCTCCCATTATGATACATTCCTCTTTACTAACTTCCTTTATAGCGTTTTTATTTTTGTGTTGTCCTCTTCGTTTATGTTTGGACTTTGGTAAACTAATCCAATAGTTAATTTTGAATTTCCTGAAACAATTTTGCACCAAACAGCTTCATCGCAATCTGCTTCCCTTTCTAGTTTTATTTCATAAGCCTGAATAGATTCTTTAACATATAAAATAACTCCCCCGCCCCTTCTTCCTATTCGATCTTTCCTAAACATTACATATCCTGTCAGTCCTAATTCAGCATCTGTTATATCTATGTTGGCCCATGATTCAGTTATACCAATTATGTGAGGGTCAGTATCTTCTACCATAATGTTTAATTCGTTTTTCTTATTTACTATGCTCCTTGCATTTAAACATACGCATCTATAACCTTTTTCAGAGATGTTTTTCGGATGATTTGATATCGATTTATCTGTGCTAGTGGCCTCTTGTTCTGCTTGAGACACCTCTAGGTAACCCCCCTGCACTTCTAGTTTAAAGAATGTTTACTTCCAAAAATATTTGTCATTGTACCCAAGTCACTATCTACTGCTGCTGAAAGTTTGTCCGCGAATACTGCCGCCCCCTTTCCACTTAAATGAAGCCCATCCTTCATGTACATATCAGCCCTCCCAACAAAACTTCCCCATAAATCCACAAATCCAACTTCCTCTTCCCTACATAGCTTCTGGACTAACATGTTAATTGCCATCCCCCAACAATTTCAATATTTGTGACCCCTCCTGCCCATTACAGGTAAAATCCCTGACAGTATTACCTGCTCAACCTGTGTCTGTTTTAGTGTTCTGACCAACTGCCTATTTTTCCTAACTATGGCAGTTGTACCCTCCCTCTCTACGTTATTTGTCCCTACATGTACTAAAACAGATCCACCCTTACCCGAACCTACGATGTTTTTTACCCTCTCAGTTATCGCCTCTATTTTGGCTCCAGGCAAGCAGACCACCACATCATCTCCCTTGTTTAAGACTCTGTCGGTCTTCCTAACTATCGAATCCCCCACAAACACCCTCGCTCTCTTCCTCAGCCCCTCTATCACTGCTGCAGAATAACTCTTCCGTTCAATCCCTTCCATCACATCCTGTCCTGACCCCTTCCCTCCTGTCTCCCCCACATCCCACTCCTTTGCTCTTGTCTCTCCCACTCCCCTCCCGTTCACTCCGGTTGTTTTCCCTCCCGTCTCCCCCACTCCCTTCTCCTTCCCTCCTGTCTCCCCTACTCCCCTCTCCTTCACTCCGGTTGTCTTCCCTCCCGTCTCCCCCACTCCCTTCTCCTTCCCTCCGGTTGTCATCCCTCCCGTCTCCTTCCCTCCTGTCTCCCCTACTCCCCTCTCCTTCACTCCGGTTGTCTTCCCTCCTGTTCCTTTCCTTCCCGTCTCCCTACGACCTGTCACCTTCCCTCCTCTCAGCTTCCTCCCAGGCTGAGGTGAGCTCTCCCTATCATCTCTTGTGTCTTTCCCCACTTTATCGTCTACTGTTCGCCCACCGGAACTACTGGCACAACCCCCCTGTTCCCTTCCCACCATTGCCACAACGAGCAGCTTCAGCTCTTCCAACTCCAGCTCTAGTTCCTTCATCTTCGTACATCCCCTACACTCAAAACTAAAATTACAATTTGATGCAAGGATGTGGTTATACACCAAGGCCAGGTACACAGTATTACCGAAAGGCCAGATTATACCCCTAGGCCAAGTTATTTAACAAGATTTAACAAGATTTGCCATCCAAGCCAAAGGCCCAGATGGCAAGTGGACAAGGAAACCATTGGCTTATCGAGAGTAAGCTATCCTGAGATATATGTACAGGAAGTAGACCTTTGTCTCATGGCTAACTGAAGATAGGAGCAGTAAACAAAAGATATGTCTGACCTGCATAAATGAGAAATGCAACTCAGATCATGTGTGCAAATATCTCTCTCATAGACAACAGGAAACCTAGCCTGTTTTCATTATGAATGTATTCATGAGCTTGCGGAATGTCAGTTGTGTTGATAATGGTCCACATGTAGCGGTAATCATGGAAAACTAGTAGTTGATTTTGTTTTCGACTGGTTCATCATTGGTATTAATGCTTGATGGCTGAAATGTAGTTTGGGTTGTTTACATTAAAGTGTGAACTGACAGAGGTTAACATCCTAACATCCTGGAAGTGTGGTATGTGGTGGAACTAGTATCAGTTCTTTACAAATTACATGTGACATGAGTCCGTCATGTCAAACAAAAAATGTTGGGTATGTTTATATATTGTCTGCATAATTCAGTAAGAGTTAACAGTTAACAGTGCTTTGTTTGTAAACCATACTTGTTTGTAAACCATACTTGTTTGTAAACCATACTTGTTTGTAAACCATACTTGTTTGTAAACCATACTTGTTTGTAAACCATGCTTGTTTGTAAACCATGCTTGTTTGTAAACCATGCTTGTTTGTAAACCATGCTTGCAATATCTGTTTGCTTACCCAGTGTTTCCTTCTTATGTCTAGTAAGAAAAACAAAGTAGCGATAGAAATAGTACAAATGATTTTATCAGTTTTTGACACTGAACGACAAACCAAACTTTTTTACCAGGTGGCAAAAATGTGCTAACCCAGAGGTGAATGTAACTAAAAGGGAATGTTACTGTAAAGTAATGTCACTAAAAAGTGAATGTTACTGTAAACCTGTTGTTTTCCTCTGAATAATGGCATTTTCTAGAAGTAACTTAGGCATCTCAGCTGATAAACCCGTTTATTTTTTTCAGGGCCAGGGTGAAGGAAAAGGGGTGCGTGTACCTGTGGAGGGAGTGCAGCAAGGATGTCCCAGTCAGCCTACTGCCGGGGGTGTGTTTGCAGGGTGTGGCCATCAGTGACTCACACAGGCTGGTAGTGTCTGAGCACGGACAGGTGTACGAAGGCCCTACTGCTGGTCAACTACAGCTATGTCGTCCACTCGCTGGTCAGTACATTTTCACTTAGTTGTGTGTCTCGACATTTATACCATATTGAAACTTTTGGTCCAGTACTTTTAATAGTATTTAAATGTGAATGCAATTTTTCCTTTATTTCTTATTCCATGTACAGCCTGTATAAACATGTTATATTTGATTTGTGTAAATGTGTAAACAAAAATTAAGATTATTCCAAATTACTTACTTATATCATCCACTTAGCTTGGTGACATCATGTAACTATGTTCAGTTAAGTTATTCCAAATACTTTTATATCATTAATAAAATGCTATATACCTGTATAAGATATATGATGTGTCAACCATAAAACTATTTTAGTGTAGTTGTAGTAGTAGTGGTGCTGATTGTACTTTTGTAGTGTACTTTGATGGTGACACATGGTACTTTGATGATGACACATGGTACTTTTATGGTGACAATGGTGGTATTTTTGTAGTGACATCATTGGTATTTTGATAGCAGTATGGACATTTTCCTTGTTATTGACACACACACACACGCACGCACGCACGCACGCACGCACGCACGCACGCACGCACGCACGCACGCACACACACACAGACACACACACACAGACACACACACACACACACACACACACACACACACACACACACACACACACACACACACACACACACACACACACACACACACACACACACACACACACACACACACACACACACACACACACACACACACACACACACACACACACACACACACACACACACACACACACACACACACACACACACACACACACACACACACACACACACACACACACACACACACACACACACACACACACACACACACACACACACACACACACACACACACACACACACACACACACACACACACACACACACACACACACACACACACACACACACACACACACACACACACACACACACACACACACACACACACACACACACACACACACACACACACACACACACACACACACACACACACACACACACACACACACACACACACACACACACACACACACACACACACACACACACACACACACACACACACACACACACACACACACACACACACACACACACACACACACACACACACACACACACACACACACACACACACACACACACACACACACACACACACACACACACACACACACACACACACACACACACACACACACACACACACACACACACACACACACACACACACACACACACACACACACACACACACACACACACACACACACACACACACACACACACACACACACACACACACACACACACACACACACACACACACACACACACACACACACACACACACACACACACACACACACACACACACACACACACACACACACACACACACACACACACACACACACACACACACACACACACACACACACACACACACACACACACACACACACACACACACACACACACACACACACACACACACACACACACACACACACACACACACACACACACACACACACACACACACACACACACACACACACACACACACACACACACACACACACACACACACACACACACACACACACACACACACACACACACACACACACACACACACACACACACACACACACACACACACACACACACACACACACACACACACACACACACACACACACACACACACACACACACACACACACACACACACACACACACACACACACACACACACACACACACACACACACACACACACACACACACACACACACACACACACACACACACACACACACACACACACACACACACACACACACACACACACACACACACACACACACACACACACACACACACACACACACACACACACACACACACACACACACACACACACACACACACACACACACACACACACACACACACACATCACTGATGTCAATGGTGATTTTGGTGACACAGTTCAGAGTTTTGGTGGCAGTTTCAAAACGAAAAACTTAGGTTTTATTAACAATTGTGTTTTACTGTTGTTGGATGTGATAGTCGTGTAAGTAGCCCTGGGAACTAAAGTGCGTGCTTAAGAGACTTGACCGTATTGTGCTGATGATATCACCGTTGCTGTTGGTAGACACTGTCATTGACCGACACTCTCTTGCAGGACACCACGTGGTGCAAGTATCATGCGGTGCGCACCACATGGCAGTGGTCACTCTACAAGGCTGCGTGTTCTGTTGGGGCGACTCAACCCAGGGTCAATGCGGCGTGGTGGGGCGAGTGTCACAACCCCAGCAAGTTTACATCACGCACACCCCAGAGACTGCCTTGCCCTGTGATGGGGTGGCCAACACCCCAGTAAGGGCAACACAAGTAGGGTGTGGGGACCATCACACCATGGCCCTGTCGGACAAGGGTGAACTATGGACGTGGGGTACCGGGGATGCCTTGGGGCTGGGGAACCCTGGCATTGTTTTGCACCCCTGTTTGGTGAACTACCTCGTGGGCAGGAGGGTGATTAGTGTGGTGTGTGGGGCGCAACATACCCTTGCCCTGGTGGCCAAGGCGCAGCGACTCGGAGCACAGAAGGGTGGTTATCGCATAGAGCAGCATTCACAGGCCCCGGCTACTTGCGCCCGCTGCAAGGGTGACATATACACCTACACAGAGTCGGGAGATGAGTGTGTCATCAGTGACCATCATACATGTCCTCTTGGACTAGAGCTGTACCCTCGGGCGGTCGTCCCATGTGACAACGGGGTCACTGCGTGCAATCCCGACAACATGGGTAAGACCCTGTATTATACCACATACGCACATCACCTACACATATTCTCCCAACTACGTAATGTGCTTTAAAATGGTAATTACTCAACATCGTGTACCGGGGTAGATATAATTAGAACTGCTGAAAATTAAGATCTTTTGTGTGTCTTTCTGAGCCAGTAGAATTGATATATAATGTTATATATTAAGTGGAAATGTTTGGATTCTTCTCCTGTGACACCATTAGTGAACATCCAGTGGATTCAATGGTTCTGTCTTAATGTTTATCCCAGTATTTCTGCCATCATGCAATCTGTTAATAATTGAAATGCTGTACTAAAGCAGCCTTGCAATTATGTGGAGCTTTTGTCTGTTTCCGCCTGTGTGATGATTATATGCCTGAACATGATGTGAATACACCCAGTTTATGTGCCAACGTATGTTAATTGTATGCATCTAACTATATAAATATTATTTCTGAATAATAATAATAATTATATCCAAATCACACTGTGACTCATATGGGCTGTTTTCAGATGACAGTCAGCCAGAAGACTCCACAGTCATGTCCTTGTCACCTAGGGCAACCCCAGTCAGCAGGGACACAGGGGAGACAAGGACATCCGAGGGTCTGTGTAGGGTGCACAGAGTCACCCACCCCCCAAATAAGGCTGCTCCCTCTTGTGACATCACAGGGACTGACAGGGAGGAAGATGAGCTTCCCGGTTCTTGCCAGGGTGAGCTGACTCGGGCAGATGACCAGAGGACAGAATCAGATGTCACCAAGAGTAGCACACCTGTAGCATCCACTCTGGAGTCAGCTGACCCTAAAGTGGATAGCCAACTGACCAGATGTTCAAGAGTAACAGAACAAGGTGTACCAGAGCCAGTAGGAAATACAGTAGCAATCGGGCAAGACTCAAAGATAGAGCAAACGGTGAGCTCTGTTGGAACCGAACAGATTGATTCAGGGCCATTGACAAGGTCATCAGAACAAGTGATGGATTTGGAGACAGGTTCTGTTGTGCAGGAGAGAACATGCGACTCTAACGAAGCTGCTGGATCTACTGGATCAGAGCAAGTCTCAAAGATAGAGCCAGCTTTGAGCTCCGCTGGAATAGAGCCTTCAGAGACAGACCCTCGGCCATTGATCAGGACATCAGAACAGGTGATTTCTGCCCTGCAAGAATGTGTCTCTAGTGAGGCTGCTGGCTCTACTGTGTCAGAGCTGGACTCTGAACACAACTCAGAACCAGAAATGAGCTGTTCTGGTGTAACAAACAGCTCTGAGCCAACCAAGAGCTCTACAGATGCCAAATGTAAGCCAATCGGAAACTCTACTGGGAGCTCTGCCACACAGAATGAGCACAGTGACTCTAACACAATACCGAAGACCAAAGCAGACTCTAACTGTGACTCAGGCTCAACAGTGCTTGACTTGGAGTCAGCCAGCTCCACTCCCGTTGTTTCGGTGTTGACTCGGAGTGAAAGTCAACAGGATCATCCGAATCATATTACGAAGTCTCGAAGTTCCTTCCTGGACGAGACTGAGGCAAAGGAATATCTAGAGAAACAGCTATATGGAGACTCTGATGACGTCTTCCTCAGCAGCATAGGTAGGATAATAATATTAATATATTAAATTTGTTTTGAATTGCACTTATAGATATGCATGCGTGTGTTTGGGTGGGTGGGTGGGTGGGTGGGTGGATATAAAAAGGCATAGGTGCACTGTTAAAGCAGACAATACAGTGTTAATGTAGAACATTCACTGTCACTCACTTATTTATATGTTAAATATGCAGACAATTATCAAATGAGTTTGTGATTACTGCCTGTGGCAAAGTCCACAAGATGTAAAGCTTGTTCTCAAATCTTTCTAGACACACTGTGCTTAGAGTTATTGCTGGTTAAATATAGAGCTTCCCAGAGAGGAGGCAGAATATAATGCAGGTTGTGGGTAGAGTGTTGCATGTTCATGAAAAAGGTAGGAGTTTGCATGTTTGTGAATGAAGTTCTCTAAAAAGGTTGCTCCTCTAGGCAGCATGAGTGCAGAAAGTGACACCCCCGGGAACGCTGGTCCCTTCGTAAAGAAGCTCCAGCAAAACCTACTCTCCTACATGCCATCATCAAACGTACAGGAGGCTGTCACCAGCTGGACAAAGAACGTTGTATCAAACATCCGCACATCCATCGATCGCTTCAGTTTTACGTCCACTGAGGGCATTGGTGATGCTGACAATCAGGGCGTCGACGATGTTGAGGATGATGGTGACCCCAGTGAACTTCAGGTACATTGTTGGGGACCGCAGTAGGGTGGGTGCGGATGGTATAGTATAGACATGCACCCTGGAAGATTTGGTCTAAGAACCAGTCTTTGTTATTGTTATTGGAAATGTGTGTATAACATTGCTGTTTCTTCACAATTATTTTTACAATTTGCATTCAAAGTTGGGGCAGATCAGTTTATTTCTTCATATACCCCCTGTAATATGCTAGAAAATATTGTACAAATAATCACTCAGCACTAACATCATAGGCTATGTTGCATTAAAAAAACTAATATTTTAGTTCTCTCAGGGTAAGCGGCAGCAGGGTATTTCTGTAGTAATGATCACATATTTCAAATCATAATGGACTTCCTGTCAGCGTAAATTTGCTCACCGTAAAGGTGGAATATTCACTGATATATCAACTTTGCCTTTAGTATGTGACAGATGGCACCTCTAGTCTGCCCCGCTCTGCCTCCTGGTGTGTGGAGTCAAAGTCAGCTTTGAAGTCAACCATCTCGAGGAAGGCATCTCTTCCAGTCTTTGTCACCCAGGTCAAGAATGCAGGTAGACTGAAATGACATGACAGGGAATCATTAACATTCCTGGAAGCTGTATTTTATGTTCCCATTTTAAAATCCAATTCCTGGAAGTATTCTTGATGTTTACAATTGTTTTGTGAAGTCTATGTAGTATGTAGGTTATTGTCCTATGAGATTGCACCATATTTGCATATCACTGCCATTGAATAGTACATATGTTTTTGTCCAATAACGTTACACCTTATATTATAGTATATATATATATATATATATATATATATATATATATATATATATATATATATATATATATATATATATATATATATATATATATATATATATATATATATATATATATATATATATATATATATATATATATATATATATATATAAATATGTATATATATATATATATATACTGGTTGGACTGGTTTTTGTGGTTTACCAATGTATTCTCTTCAACACATTTGTGTCTTGTCTTCTCTTGGTTTTGCAGCAAGCTCAACATTGTTAATCAAAACAATGATTAAGAATTACATATTTTTGAAAATACAAATGACTTGTATGTTTTTATTCAACCATTCAATTTGCAGGATTTAATGTGCTAACTATGTCATAACTCCAAGGACATAATGTCACTGGAATGGCCCTTTTGCTCAGGGGGTGTGTTGGAAGCAACAAGTATCACAGAAACAGAAGTGTGGAGCTTTGGTCAAGGCAGCAAGGGACAACTTGGACACGGAGACAAGCTTGATAGGTCAGTTGATCAGGACAACCATTGTTAGGTAGATACATGATATATAATGTGCAGTATCAGTGATTCTTTACTACGTGGCTAGAGGCCAATATTTTGTTTAGCAGTATTGGTTCAACTTCTGGGATGGATGCCATTAAAATTGTCTTTATATAATTCTTTCTCATGCAGATACTTTGTTCATGATGTTTGCTGTCTTCGAGTCGTCAAATAGACACTGCGAAAAAGTCATAATTTTCTATATTCATAACACTGATTCTAACTGGTCTGTCTTGCTGTTTGTTGACTATGAAACTGGGTGACTTTATTTTAGTGACAGAAAACATGAAGATTAATGAGCCCAGGCGAATTAATAATAATGATATATGACTATCTTTCCCCAACAGAAATGTTTTGGACACTTTAAGTAGCCACCAAATTTTTGGGATCAGGTTAGGTGCACTACAAATTTGAATACAGTTGGACATCTGACCGCTTTTGTTCCCAGGCTGCACCCCACCTGTGTGAGAGAACTGAACGACAAGCACGTGGTCCAACTGGCGACCAGCTCACACCACTGTCTCGCACTGACCATCGACTCACAGGTATGTTACTGTCAACTCTAGGATGTCATTACTGAAGGTCTAGAATGAGATCTGCTCACGGTTTATGATGAGGTCATTGCTGAGGGTCTAGAAAGAGGTCTGCTGAAAGTTTATGATAAGGTCATTGTGCAGGGTCTAGAATGTGATCTGCTTAGTGTTTCTGATGAGGTCATTGCTGGGGGTCTCAAATGAGGTCTGCTGAGGGTTTATGGTGATGTCACTGCTGAAGGTTCATGATGAAGTCATTGTGCAGGGTCTAGAATGAAGTCTGATGAAGGTTTATGATAAGGTCATTGCTGAGGGTCTGAATAAGGTCTGCTGAAGTTTTATGATCAGGTAATTAATGAAAGTCTAGAATGAGGTCTGCCTGCTGAGGGATCATGATGAGGTTATTGCTGAGGATTTAGCATAATGTATGCTGAGGGTTCATAATGATGTTATTGCTGAGGGTCTAGAATGAGGTCTGTTGAGGGTTCATGATGAGGTCATAGCTGAACAAAGGTTGCATTCAGGTGTATCCTCTTGTGAGGTAATTAGAAGAATTGACTGAACCTCGTCATGGATGCTTCTGCAGTGACTCATGAGAGATGGAGTCCACAGCAAGTTACACATTTGCCCCCTGTGTGGGATCTTTTAATGTCCTAGGATTATATACCAGGTAGAAGGGACCATCGGCTCTTAGTGTCTCTTCAGAAAGACACAGGCAAGGTGGGGTGAACGAGATTGCCTAAGTTTCGAAACAGCAGTACGTAGTTTCGAACCCCGGTCATCTTGACAGAAAGTCCGACGTTCTACCACCTAGACCACTGCACCCCACATGAAATGACGTTCTACCACGTAGACCACCGCACCCCACATGAAATGGTTTATGGTTAATGCTGTGAGAGCGACAAGTTCAGATGTGTGTGTAGTGGTTTGCTTTTGTTGATCTGATATGTTCATCTTTATGGTGTCTTCCTGCATGACAAGCTCTCCACCCACACACCTAACCTGCTATCACTCATATCTTGCAGTGCATGACACAAGCACACTGTCTCATTTATCTCAGGCATACACGTTGGTCACAACATGATGTCAATTGTTAGTTAGAACAGCTGGTCTAATTCTGAGAAAACATTGAAGACATTGTCCACATCCACAGTAGGGACTCTATACAGTACAGTGTAAAGGGGTTTGGTAACAGAGCAGTGACTGCGTTCTTTCAAAACATGCACATCAACAGCAAAAATTAGATATCTGGTGTTCATAATTGGTGTGCGGTTGAACGGTATGTTACAATACACCATTGTTTTTTCCGTTGAGACCAATGTCAGACCATTCCACCCTATGTGCAAGATTACGGTTCAGTTTTATTAAAAACTGTACACAGTAATTGTTGTCTTGTCAACGACCTTCAGTAGCATGTTTGTCAAACCCTACCGTTTTTATTTTCGAGAATAGCAGCATGAAAAACGCTCTCAGTCATTCATTGCCTAAACAAACCAGCAACCAGACATTTTCATCTGTAGTCTGCATACATGCCCATTTTCATGTTCATGACTATTTTTTCAGGATGCAAAAAGTACTTGTGAAAGGGGTTGCTGTGTCAACGTCACTGGCGCTTTATTCGTATGACATGAACCCAGAAGCAAATTAATGAACTATCCCCAGTATAGGGAATAATTTGTGTAAAAACCTGCATGTGAGCACCCTGGGAATCAGTGACGCTTGTCACAGCCGATGTTTTGTGTTGTAGGTGTACTCCTGGGGGTGTAACGATGACTGTCAGCTGGGGTACCAGGACGCTGCCGCAGTGTCGCCCTCACCCCGCCTTGTCAAGGTATGTCACCCTACTTGGGAATGTCACTCCAAATTATAAGTGTCATCTCCGTGTATTTTTACAACCTCAGAAGTTATTCTTAGTCTTCATATCTTGAACAGGGTTATGTAGCATTTTCTGATAGGTTATTGTTGAGACGCCACATTCACCCAGGATCCAGATTCCTGGAACTGGCCATATGCACACAACTCATAAATCCTTAGGATCCCAAGTATGTCACTTAAGCCGCAGATCTTCAACCAGATTCTCGCCCCCGGACAACCCAGTCTTGACTCGCAATAACATAGTTTATCATTTAGCCATTTGGCTAATGTGTTTTTTTTTCATATCCAACGTACCTTTCCCGGCCAAAATGGCTAAAGGTCACACATTTCTGTTGAGCCAAACTTAATGTTTCTTTTTTAGCCTTTGGCGAACTGGTGCATGAATGCCTTATGTAATGCACATTTTTTTGCCACGCTTTTGTTGCCTGCGTGATTCACTGTGTGCCTGGATGTTACGCTGTGTAAACTGTGACAGATTGCGGGGGACCCAGCCATATGGGACATAGCTGCTGGTGGTAGACACTCTCTGTTTCTCACTGATGGCTGTCACCTCTCCACTGATGTCTACTACACTGGCACCCTGCACAGGTGCGGTGTTCTTTCATCCTGAACAGTTCTGTGTATTTCTGGTCCATAACCTTCACGTAGTACCCCCCAATGTCATGGATTATTGGTGGACAGTGGCTCCACCTGGGGACTAAAGAGGTGATTAAATTGGCAGGCAATTTCAGTGTAATATACAGAATATCAGTCTGCTCGACAATTAACAGAAGTACTAGCAGCACTCCATTTAATTGGTTCCATAAAATAAATTTTTTAAATCATGATTTTCTATATTTTATGACTTGGTTGTTTTCATTCGATACACTGTTCAGTTTATAAACAGTTTATCTAGTTAGTTCTGTCTCCTGTGACATTTATCTGGATGACGTCTGAAGACCCCCCATGGAGCACGTTCTTGCAATCAATTTTGTTTGCAGTCATTCAGATGGTTGCAAGGCCCTGAAGAAGACATCTCTCCCAACACAAATGGTTTCACTTAACAAGGTATATTTGTAAAAAAAATCTTACCTATTTGTTTACCTGATTCAGTGTGTAAAGAAGCTTTGTGAAGAAATATTAGTAACATATTTCAGCATGAATATGTTTTAAAAAAATATCTCAGGAGGGTGGATTACACATAGATAAATGATCACTGGACTCTCACTAAGCCAATGGCTACCTTGTCCACGTGCTGGTTTTTTTCATGGCAATCTTGCTTAATTTTAGTCAGTGGCTTACTAGATAGGTTATTAAGATAGATTATTAGGATAGGATGAGTGAAAAAGCTGTAATAGTCTTGTTATCGTTCACTAGATCGGCCGCATAGTGCGGCTGGCTGCAGGTGGTGCCCTCTGTGCATGTATGGCAGAACCATGTTCAGAGAAGTTTGCTTCAACGCTGCATGAGCTGGCCGCAACAGAGCGACACATCCATTCTCAGATGACCATTATGTCTTCAGTCATCCTCAAACCTTTCCTTTCCCCAGGTTAGTAAAGTTTTTTCACTTTTGTCGTAACAAAATTGTTGTCCTTTAGATATTACTGTTCACTTTGGAAGATTTATATGGTGATTAAGTGAGCAAAGTCTGACCGTTTTGAGCATAAAATCATGTTATATGGTATAAACTATATCGATTCGAACATCTTGACTGCCAAAATGTGTTTTATTGAATCACAATCGACAAACGTTATTCACGATGGACTATATGCATTGAGGAGGGAGTTTGAACGATGTATTTCTGGGCTCGATGAAGATGTATAAACTGTGATGTCTGTTTGTGATACGCATTGAGGAGGGAGTTTGAAAGATGTATTTCTGGGCTCGATGAAGATGTATAAACTGTGATGTCTGTTTGTGATACGCATTGAGGAGGGAGTTTGAAACATGTATTTCTGGGCTCGATGAAGGTGTGTAAACTGTGATGTCTGTTTGTGATACGCATTGAGGAGGGAGTTTGAAAGATGTATTTCTGGGCTCGATGAAGATGTATAAACTGTGATGTCTGTTTGTGATACGCATTGAGGAGGGAGTTTGAAAGATGTATTTCTGGGCTCGATGAAGGTGTGTAAACTGTGATGTCTGTTTGTGATATGCATTGAGGAGGGAGTTTGAAAGATGTATTTCTGGGCTCGATGAAGGTGTGTAAACTGTGATGTCTGTTTGTGATACGCATTGAGGAGGGAGTTTGAAAGATGTATTTCTGGGCTCGATGAAGATGTATAAACTGTGATGTCTGTTTGTGATACGCATTGAGGAGGGAGTTTGAAAGATGTATTTCTGGGCTCGATGAAGGTGTGTAAACTGTGATGTCTGTTTGTGATATGCATTGAGGAGGGAGTTTGAAAGATGTATTTCTGGGCTCGATGAAGGTGTGTAAACTGTGATGTCTGTTTGTGATATGCATTGAGGAGGGAGTTTGAAAGATGTATTTCTGGGCTCGATGAAGATGTATAAACTGTGATGTCTGTTTGTGATACGCATTGAGGAGGGAGTTTGAAAGATGTATTTCTGGGCTCGATGAAGATGTATAAACTGTGATGTCTGTTTGTGATACGCATTGAGGAGGGAGTTTGAAACATGTATTTCTGGGCTCGATGAAGGTGTGTAAACTGTGATGTCTGTTTGTGATACGCATTGAGGAGGGAGTTTGAAACATGTATTTCTGGGCTCGATGAAGGTGTGTAAACTGTGATGTCTGTTTGTGATACGCATTGAGGAGGGAGTTTGAAAGATGAATTCATGGGTTCGATGAAGGTGTGTAAACTGTGATGTCTGTTTGTGATACGCATTGAGGAGGGAGTTTGAAACATGTATTTCTGGGCTCGATGAAGGTGTGTAAACTGTGATGTCTGTTTGTGATACGCATTGAGGAGGGAGTTTGAAACATGTATTTCTGGGCTCGATGAAGATGTATAAACTGTGATGTCTGTTTGTGATACGCATTGAGGAGGGAGTTTGAAACATGTATTTCTGGGCTCGATGAAGGTGTGTAAACTGTGATGTCTGTTTGTGATACGCATTGAGGAGGGAGTTTGAAAGATGAATTCCTGGGTTCGATGAAGGTGTATAAACTGTGATGTCTGTTTATGATGTGCGTTGTTGTTTTTTGTTTCAGAACTGGTCCAGAGGCTGGAGAAGACATCCTATGGCACACCGTTTGAGTTGCTTGTGGATGCGTTTAGTCAGATCAGCAATGCTGTAAGAGTACCATTTCATCTTGATGCTCTGGGCATGTCTAGCATATATCTATGCTTTAATAATGCACTCCAACATCATAGGCATCAGTACCGGGGGGAGTCTGGAGGGCTTGGCCCTTCCAATATTTGGGTGGGGGCTAGAGTATACTTTGGCCCCAATACTTGTGTTGGGGGCTTAGCTTGGAAGGACAAATGACAATCTTTAAGTCTTATCTAATTATGAATGAATTCTTAGAAAGTGTCAAATTTGTGAAAACAAACATGAATATTGCAGTGATTACGCAGAGAGGAAACGTGCTATCCTTCATTAGATAACAACAGTCATTGTCTGAGCATGCAGATGAAATTAACTTATTACTAACAGAACCATAACACATTTTTTAACATCCAAGATGTGAACAGTCATGAACATTCTCTCTGTAGTTGTGTACATTGCCAAGGGTTAACAAACAAATGCCAGCTATTTATACTGTGCAAAAAGATATAAGTGATTAAAATTTAATTTTATGTCAGAGCCAAATTTCAATCAAATTTATCACTGCCAGTTGTCTTCAGCTTGGGTTGCAAGATATAGCCAAGTGATATACTATATGTTCAAGTCATTTGTTTGATTAAATCCATCAGTTCAGTGAAATCAACGTCTTCTTGCATGTTTTACATCTTCTCTGCCTGACACCAGGTGGCTGTCAATCATCTCGAGGCGAGCGAGGTGCTCCGAAGCGGCCTTGACCTTGGAAGGCTGTCGTGTATTAGTCAACCCGACACTCTGGTGACCATGTATCAGAACTACTCCAAGTGCTTCTGCGACGTTCTGGCTCTGGGCGGGTTCCTGTACTGCGTTAACACATCCAGGTAACACACCTTGTACTAATTATTCAGAAAGTTTTGTTAGTATGGGTTGTTACGTTTTCATAGACATCATGTAACTTCGCAAATTAATGTTTGATGTGGTAATATAAATACCATATTATTCCCTATAGACGCGCAGTACGCGAGTGCGATGGATTGGGTGCAAGTCTATTAGTTCTGAAACGTGGCCCGAACCATGATCTGCCACTATGGGTGAAACCAGCCTCTAAATCAAACTGGTAGCTAATCCGCAGTGTGGCGCCACTATGAACTATGCGAAGAATGCGGGGCACTTCTAGGGAATGACTCGGGAACCATGTCATTGATCACTTCTCCATTTCATAACTAGTGCTTGTTTTGCGTGATGTATTTTGTCCAATATTCATGTGCTTCGAATTGTTTTGAGGGTGCTAAATAAACTTAACGTAAGCCTACAATGAGGTGTTGCGTTGTTTGTTTTGCACTTAGCTAAGAGGCAGTTTCAGCGAATCTACCAAACCAAATGACACGCGATCGACACACTACAAAAACGCACGAGACACACTAAAAAAGCCCATTAGTTCGTGGTTTTTGTAATTCCAGACAAACAACATCAGCCGGCCACCACTCGATTCTTTGAGCATTATTAAATAGACAATTCAAACTCGCACGCTTTGCTAACGGCGACTGAGCGATAAAATAAATAAAGCTAATCCTAGTACTTCCACAGACATCTCGTGAAAGCCGCCAGTAGTGATAACAATGTGGTGCCACGTTGCAGCTAAAAACACACACTATGAATTATTTCTAAAGAGTCTTGTTCTTGTTCTATTAGGTAATGCGCTACTACTGGGAATTATACGGTATTGTGCTTGGGAACATAAATGTGTGAATTGCAACATTCAGGAAATTATGGATGATCTTAAAATATCGAAACTGATGTCGTTTTACTTCAGACACCACCTCCCCCGCTACATGACACTTTGAATGACATCGACCCACATGAAAATATCCTCTCTCTTCACAATGTAACCATCACATACAGTTCATATTCGGCTGCCATAATGCAAAACTGTCTACATGCACAACAAATTTTCAGTGATGAACAACACTTATGGAGCTGCTATCCCCTTCTCCAATAAAACCAATTTCACGTAGTATCGCACTTTGATGTTTTGATATAATCCGTTAGAACAGTGTACGTTCATGCTTCAGGTGACTGATATACATATCTGCTAACTTGATCTCAATGTTAATATTGTCTCCTCAATAATTAATTAATAATTTCTAATAAATTTTTTTGTTTTTATCGTCAGGAAATTCTTCGATGGGATTAGCAGTAATTTTGTGCAAATCTTGGGATCGGATCAGGTTGTGGTGGGAGATGTTCCTGCTACATTCCAGAAGGCTCTACAACTTCCGCTCGATCGAATGAAGCAGTACGCAACACTGATTGAGAAAGTAGCTCATCTTTTTCCTGCTGTAAGTCTGACAAGTGTCACTGCAGTCTGTGTCATGGCTAAGAACGTTCACGAAGGTTGCTGTTCATAAATGTTTTGAACTGATGAGCTGTTATTCGCTGCCATTTGACAAATGTGAACCCTATCCCATAAAAAAGCCTTGTTCAAAATGCATAAAACCGCAAGAAATGTTCAATTGAAGAAAATCGGTCAGTGTCACGGGTATATACTGTAAGAGTTCGCACATGTGGGATGTATGGTAAAAATTGCAAGAGGGTTGTTTTGGGGAGAGAAGGCAAGGATAGGCAGGTAGAATGATACGTAGCCAGATATGTATAACGGGTCATAGATATATAAATAAGGCTCTCACAGATTGTTTATTTAGGCACATGGCTTTGGAGAACAGCATGATCTGACGTACCACCTCTTTTAGTAGATTTACCTGATTTTTATCTCAGTTTGGCCACGAGCAACATCAGCTAGCCGAGATAACAGAGAAGTGGCATAACCTTATACTGACCACCACCGCTGACCAGAAGCTAGCCGGCACCACCAAGGCATTCTGGGATAGGTGTCAACCCAAGCTGACGGTAGGCATAGATTGTCTTTCTATGTTGACGTGTAGATATACATTTGAAGTTGTTAACGATATGCCCATCATGTGATCCTGTAAACGCCTGACCTCGTTTGTGAATGCGCTGAGTGGCAAGGTTGATATTCATAGAGATAACAGTCAAATTATTTTTAAAACAATCATTTAGTACTACAGGGTGTCCCTAATTTATAAGAAGCAACTTTACAATGCCCTCTGCCATCAAGTAAATAACAGCACTTGGACAATATATCCCACATACTGAACCCATGTCTTGGGGTGGTTACGGGTGAGATGTGTTTCAGGATTCACTGCGGGAGTCCGGCAGGAGACTGGTCCGGGAGAGTAAGTCCAGTCCCATCTCCCTCCACAGTGGCGGCAGATTTTCCTCCCATCACTTCATCCTCTTCAACGACATCTTTGTGCATTCCCAGGTCGGTGTCACCTTATTCTAGTTCTTGCTCCCCCCAATGATATTCGGGTGGCTGGAGCTCCCGGTTGGGCACGTGTGAGATGCCGATCTAGTATTGGGCAGTTTCAGGCTTGTCTCACCTATTTCATGGCAGTAAACTGCCAGAATGACGCCTTGCACACTTCATCTCCTGGTTATTCCAGTATACTTCGATCTCAATAGCAGAATCACGATTGCGACACTAAGCAGGCAGTGTGTATTACATCACTGACTCCCTACAGGGGTCTCTAGATTTTTTTTGGATGGCCACATTTTAATAATATGTAATGTAGATATAAAAATACAGACATTCTTATGTTTGCACTGGGTCATCTGTTTGCATGTATACAGTGTTACACATTTGCAGCATTACATCATTTGCAGTGTTACATGTTTGCAGCATTACACATGTAGTGTTACACGTTTGCAGCATTACACATTTGCAGCATTACCTGTTTGCATCATTACACATTTGCATCATTACCTGTTTGCATCATTACACATTTGCAGCAGTACATGTTTGCAGTGTTACACATTTGCAGCGTTTCACGTTATGTTTACATATTTGCAGTTTTACATGTTTGCAGCGTTCATGTTTGCAGTGTTACATGTTTGTATTGTTACATGTTTGCAGTGTTACATGTTTGCCATGTTACACATAGCAATTAACATATTTGCAGTGTTACGTGTTTGCAGTGTTACATGTTACATTTACATGTTTGCGGTGTTACATGTTTGCAGTGTTATGTGTTTGCAGACTTATATGTTTGCAGTTTCACATGTTTTTAGTGTTACATGTTTGCAGTGTTACAGATTTGCAGCACTCCATGTTTGCAGTGTTACATGTTTGTAGTGTTCATGTGTGCAGTGTTACATGTTTGCATCATTACATGTCTGTAGTGATACATGTTTGCAGTGTTACATGTTTGCAGTGTTACATGTTTACAGTACTCCAGTCATCAGGTATACCCCCTGGCCACAGTCTGGGTGGAATCTCCGCACAAGTCTAACAGTTTGAAGTAAGTCTTCCTGAAGAATAAACACTGTCCAGTTACTACGGACAGGAATGCTGCTACCTGCATGGATAACATGAATTAGACATAATGTACAATTGTTGGTTTTCTTGGCATTGTGTACTTGCTGAAGATTTGAGAAATAATTTTGTTCATTCACAATGTTCAGGCCAGAATATGTATTCATAATAGGCCAAAAAGATTGGTTTGCCAAGAAGTTAACCAGTGCTCTCATCTTTTCTGTGTGGGAGGACATTGCAGTATAAAAGTATAACATATTTAAAGCTGCTTTCTCAATTGGTTCAGCCCATCACGAATCCGATTCACTTATATCCAGATGATTAGTGTGTGACTCGTTTAAGTAATGTGTGCAGATTGTTTATTAAAAAATGCCTATTTTTGTTCAAATCATCGTAAGAATTGACTTTAGTCATTAGATCTGGTAAGGATCAAATCCAAAATAGTAAACACTGTGGGTCAAGACTGACCACGGGCGTGACCTCCATCCTCTCGCTGATCACATGACTAAGTTAAAAAATTTAACCAAGGAAGAAAATCGTGATTTTTAAGCATTTTGATTTTCGCTTCAGTTAATGCTTGAACAAGCATTAACTAATTTAATGGTTTGTCTGATGATTTCACAGAAACTACATACAAAAGTTGCACAAACGAGCTAGCATGTTGCAGTGGATACTTTGTATGTTTGGTTTTTATTAAATTAATATGAAATGAGACTAAAAAAATGTTATTGATTAAGCAACTTTAAACTTGTGAAATAGATCATCAAAGTGGCCCTGAGAAAACATCTCTTTTTGGATAAGTGTCCATGTAACACATAGTATGCAGAAATCGTGTACCTTTATTGGTGGTATAAGGTGTGCCTTGTCTGTAAACTTAAATTTTACCAAGGATGATGTTTTTTGTACATCACTGTTTGTTTATTGACATTGCTCACATAGTGAGGTGTCTGGTTTAATTTGATTATTTGCTAGATCTGAACGCGTTTGTCGTACATTTATATAGCGGATGGTATTGTTTGAAAGGAACATGATAGCACTGACCACACCAGAAGACATGATCACCCTGGTCACACCAACTGCCTCGGACAAGGTCAGTGATGGTGGTCAAACAATAGTAGCTTCAGGAAATTGTTGGAATTTTTTAATCATTAATATTCAATAACTTTAAAACTATTTTACTTACAAGTCTGAAATTTAGCATAGGTAAATTTCACAATATGTGTGCCAAATTTCATTAAAATTGGAGGGGGTCAAAACTATTTTGCCCTATTCTTGGTTGATTTCCTGCGGAATGACTCTAATGACACATTGTCACCCATGACACATTGTCACCCATGTTACATTGTCACCTGTCACATTGTCACCTGCAGGCGGAGTGGTTGTGGACCCTAATACAGACGGTGGACGCTGCCCTGGTGGACAGGAGGAGCCTGATGACTAAGTACCGGGTGGGACGGGGGTTTATGTCCCCTCCGCGAGACAGGAACTCCTACCACGTGTTCACCAAACACCCAGTCTTCAAGGACGCCAAGTACGAGGGCTTGTGGCGCGATGGCAAGGTCCACGGGCAGTGAGTTCTCTTGTCTCTGACTACGTTGATACACTTCAGTTTCTGACATATGCAAAATACATTATTTTTTATGTCTAGATGAGTACTTTCAAGACCGTGAAAGTTCTTGTAATTACAGTAGAACTCCTCTAAAACAGCCACCCAAGTGACTGAGATATAGTGGTCTGATTAAAGGGGTGACCGTTTTGAAGAGGCTGGTCAGATATACAGATGTGGGAAAAACTGTGTTACACTAATATCATAGGGCCTCACGATATCAGAGAATTGTATGTAAATTGGAGGGTCTCAGGGTATCAGAGAATTGTGCACAAATCAGAGTATTTCACATCCTCGGCACTCGTAAAATTACCACCATATCAGCTTTAGTCCTAACTACATTGCACATGTAACGTTAAATCTAACATTTGTATGCACTTGAATTTTTTTTTAAATTATGTCTTCGCTCATAATGTACTCCAATTGTGAAAATTATCAAATATATATGAATTAAATAAAACTTGTATATAATTGAAATGTATTGATGAGCAATATTTGAATTTGATGTGCATATGTGGGCGATAACAGGGGACCGATCTGATGCCTATGAATAACTTCAACAACAGGCAAAGCACAAAGATACTGTTTAGCTAAATTTCCCTTGTCCACTCTGCACAAAACCCTTGCTGTTGTTGTGGGCGTGAATAAAGGGCGGGATTGACGATCTTTGGTTAGGCCATACAAAAAATATTTTTTCTTTCATCAGAAATCCGGGAAATTTTTCTCCCAACTGGGAGAACAGGAGATTTGATAGATTTCTGGCAGATCCGGGAGACTTCACACGTATCGACAGTGGCCCTTTCCAAGGGGTGGTCGTTCCCATGGAATGGCCTCTTTATTATTGTGGCTTGCCCAAGAGCTACCTCCCTACTACAAATGTAGGCTCAAGCAGACAATTTTACTCTTTATTTTGTGAATTATTAACATTCAATGATATCGTTGTATATGTTTTTGGTCAAATAAACCTATTCTGTCTATATGTGACATTGTGTTGCTGCCTACAGGGGCGAGATGCAGTGGCCAGACGGAAGTAGATATGTGGGACACTTCCAGAATGGTCTCCAGGAAGGGTGAATATTTGTTATTGTAACTGAACCATAGACTATATGTAACTGTTACAGTAGTGGCAAAACATGTTTACCAAAATGTAATGTGACTATCATGGATACAAATGCAATTCTTCTTCTTTATGTTATGGTTTTTATTAGTCAGATTTGCTGTTGAATATAACTTTTATAGGTATACAGTGCAGCTTGCATTTAAAGAGTTAGCACTGGATGTTATTCCAAGAATTTGAAGCATATTTGAACTTTGCCACTGTGTAGTTCGAATGTGCATGAATAACTTTGTAGTTCAAATGTGCATGAATAACTGTGTAGTTCGAATGTGCATGAATAACTGTGTAGTTCGAATGTACATGAATAACTGTAGTTCTAATGTGCATGAATAAAGAATGTCATGTTATTATACTTTATAGTGTTATATTTTATTCTGCAGCCATGGCGTCTACAGCATTGACAAGCCTGAAGGTCGTGAAGTGTGTGAAGGTCATTGGAAGGGGGGGAAGCTGCACGGTCTCGGCTGCACCCAGTAAGTGGGGTGTGTCATATCTATATTCACCTCTCTGTTGTATTTCACTAGTGGCATGACTTACGTATGAGATTGTACTCCAAACTACCCTAACTACAGCTATCAAGGAAGTGGTTTTATTTTCAGAGTTTTCCTTCTGTAGAGTTATTGAGTCCACGATAGGTTACTCATTTACCCCTGTGTGGGATATTTTCCCCTGGCATAGACACCGCGTAGAAGGGACCAAAGGCTTTTAATTTATCTTTTGAAAGAACGCAGTGTGGGGTAAACGAAATTGCCCAAGTTTCTAAACAGTGCTAGATGGACTCGAACCCCAGTCCTCTTGATTAACAAGTTTTGAAACAGTGGTAGGTAGACTTGAACCCCAGTCCTCTCGATTAACAAGTCTTGAAACAGGGGTAGGTAGACTTGAACCCCAGTCCTCTTGATTAACAAGTTTTGAAACAGTGGTAGGTAGACTTGAACCCCAGTCCTCTCAGTTAACAAGTTTTGAAACAGTGGTAGGTAGACTTGAACCCCAGTCCTCTCGATTAACAAGTTTTGAAACAGTGGTAGGTAGACTTGAACCCCAGTCCTCTCGATTAACAAGTTTTGAAACAGTGGTAGGTAGACTTGAACCCCAGTCCTCTCGATTAACAAGTTTTGAAACAGTGGTAGGTGGACTTGAACCCCAGTCCTCTCGATTAACAAGTTTTGACACAGTGGTAGGTAGACTTGAACCCCAGTCCTCTTGATTAACAAGTTTTGAAACAGTGGTAGGTAGACTTGAACCCCAGTCCTCTCGATTAACAAGTTTTGAAACAGTGGTAGGTAGACTTGAACCCCAGTCCTCTCGATTAACAAGTTTTGAAACAGTGGTAGGTAGACTTGAACCCCAGTCCTCTCGATTAACAAGTTTTGAAACAGTGGTAGGTGGACTTGAACCCCAGTCCTCTCGATTAACAAGTTTTGAAACAGTGGTAGGTAGACTTGAACCCCAGTCCTCTCAGTTAACAAGTTTTGACACAGTGGTAAGTAGACTTGAACCCCAGTCCTCTCAGTTAACAAGTTTTGACACAGTGGTAAGTAGACTTGAAGCCCAGTCCTCTCAGTTAACAAGTTTTGACACAGTGGTAAGTAGACTTGAACCCCAGTCCTCTCAGTTGACAAGTTTTGAAACAGTGGTAGGTAGACTTGAACCCCAGTCCTCTCAGTTAACAAGTTTTGAAACAGTGGTAGGTGGATTTGAACCCCAGTCCTCTTAACCCATTAGGCCCCAGGATTTTATTAAAACATGCCACCATATCCCCAGGATTTCTGGCAAATTTCGAGCGATTTTACCTCCTTGTGTTCAAAAATCTGTAGATAAAAAACTATTCAATATTGACGATTACAAGTTGTGTTTATTTTGAAGACTAGTAATTTCTCCATATGCATGTATACATAGAAATAGGATATGTTAATAAAATGTTGACATTTGATCACAATTTGCAAAGACAACATAGTACATTTGTTAAAACATTGAAAGTTGCCACTGACATTTGACAATGATTCCATGCTATAACCCTATGCAGCTCAGCGAAGAAAATGTAGCTATATGTGTTAGCTTTGCACCACTGAAAACATTATCAAATTCTGACGGCTATTTTTCAGGTTACACCATATTTATCATGACAAATATAGAAATAAAAATTTTCTGAGATAGCGTGAACAAAATTGATGAAAATCAAGATTTCCGAAAGGGAAACACATGCACGTAACGAGCTTTTGTTGTTGCAAAATGTATCCGCATGGGTATGGCAAAATTTGGTAGCGTTTAGTTTAGTAGTCATTCGCCAGGATTTTTTTGAATAGAGGGTCCTATATGCGGCCGGCGGCGGCTGTTACAGGACTGCACAGAGCGGCCGGCCGCGGCCGTTGTGGGGTCTAATGGGTTAACCCATTAGACCCCACACATTGAATTAAGCGTGTGCTGCTTTTCCCCGGGCAACTGAGGCAGATTTTGAAAATTATGGGTGCTTGTAGTTTTTAAGCTGTACCTTCAAAAGTATTGATATCTTATAATTGCAAGTTATGTTTATTTTGAAGCAAATTGAATTATTTATGCAATGGTGTAACTGTGGTGTATATAAGCTTGTTATATGTTGTCATTCTGATGTGTGGAACTTCGGAAGTAATTTTTTTTGACAAATATTGAGAGTGAAGTTTGACATGATAGTTATATTTTGTTACAATAACATCACCAACTGCTGGTTCCACACAAGGAAATGTTCTTCCTATGCATGGTACTGCACAAAGATTCCAATTTTGCACAAATGCACATTGCATGTCAGACATCCAAAGCATGTCTCAATTGCACGTCCAGATGGCCGTTTCACTCCGTTTTCACGACACAACTGACAAGCTCATTTTGATGACAATGAGTTGTTGAAGTTCTCATCAGGGATGTCATCACTACTATTACATGCCACCTGAAACAAACAAACAGCTACAGTAATGAAAACAGAATAAGAATTTTTATGCATTTGTCACATGTCATATCCAACACAACAATGTCAAATTATCATTTTTGCAAGCAGCCAATAATGACATAACTTTTTTAAAGTTTACTAATATCTGAAATATAGATAAATATAATTAATTACAAAGACCACTGACACCGTCAATATAATAAAATTGTCAACAATGTCCAAAGGCAAAGCAACCACACCACCCATACAGGCACCGCCCAGGCCAGGGCTTGATTCAAGCCTTGAATGTTTACATGCTTGTTGGGCCAGATTTTTCTGTTTTATTTACTCATTTGCTTTATAATCCATTATATAACAACATGCACAACTAACCACATAATCTAAGCCGAGTAAATGGCACAAAACACACAATGTCAGTGTTGAAACAGACGACATGTTGAATAAGACAGTGACCAGGCTACTCTTGGACGAAGAAAACCAACCGACGCCATCTTCAATTTATCGCTCACTCAGTCAAAGATCGAGCCACATAAATCTTACCTCCACATCCATCTCAGAAGCACTTTCATCCGAAGATTCATCCCTAAAATCGTGCAAACTTCATCTGCAGTGAACGCATCTGTTCTACGAGAAATGGCCATTTTTAAAGCCAACGAGTGCTTGACTTCAAACACGATTATCTCCGACATTTTCAATATGACCATATGTTAATTTTACCCACAATTCATAGCTAAGATATGTAGAATTCCGCTAGTTTTAGTTTCATATCAATCCACCCGATGATGCCACCTCCACAGCCTTTTTCCCCAGCGGACGCTTTTGGGCGCCGTGGGGAAAACAAGGTCGGACGCTTTCGGACGCGTGGGGTCTAATGGGTTAATTAACAAGTTTCAAAACAGTGGTAGGTAGACTTGTACCTCAATCCTCTCGACTAACAAGTTTCGAAACAGTGGTAGGTAGACTCGAACCTCAGTCCTCTTGATTAACAAGTTTTGAAACAGTGGTAGGTAGATTTCAACCCCAGTCCTCTCGATTAACAAGTTTCGAAACAGTGGTAGGTAGACTTGAACCCCAGTCCTCTTGATTAACAAGTTTCGAAACAGTGGTAGGTGGACTTGAACCCCAGTCCTCCCGATTAACAAGTTTCGAAACAGTGGTAGGTAGACTCGAACCTCAATCCTCTCGATTAACAAGTTTTGAAACAGTAGTAGCTAGACTCGAACCCCAGTCCTCTCGATTAACAAGTTTCGAAACAGTGGTAGGTAGACTCGAACCCCAGTCCTCTCGATTAACAAGTTTTGAAACAGTAGTAGCTAGACTCGAACCCCAGTTCTCTCGATTAACAAGTTTTGAAACAGTGGTAGGTAGACTTGAACCCCAGTCCTCTCGATTAACAAGTTTTGAAACAGTAGTAGCTAGACTCGAACCCCAGTCCTCTCGATTAACAAGTTTTGAAACAGTGGTAGGTAGACTTGAACCCCAGTCCTCTCGATTAACAAGTTTTGAAACAGTAGTAGCTAGACTCGAACCCCAGTCCTCTTGATTAACAAGTTTTGAAACAGTGGTAGGTAGACTCGAACCTCAATCCTCTCGATTAACAAGTTTTGAAACAGTAGTAGCTAGACTCGAACCCCAGTCCTCTCGATTAACAAGTTTTGAAACAGTGGTAGGTAGACTCGAACCTCAATCCTCTCGATTAACAAGTTTTGAAACAGTAGTAGCTAGACTCGAACCCCAGTCCTCTCGATTAACAAGTTTTGAAACAGTGGTAGGTAGACTCGAACCTCAATCCTCTCGATTAACAAGTTTTGAAACAGTAGTAGCTAGACTCGAACCCCAGTCCTCTCGATTAACAAGTTTTGAAACAGTGGTAGGTAGACTCGAACCTCAATCCTCTCGATTAACAAGTTTTGAAACAGTAGTAGCTAGACTCGAACCCCAGTCCTCTTGATTAACAAGTTTTGAAACAGTAGTAGCTAAACTCGAACCCCAGTCCTCTCGATTAACAAGTTTTGAAGCAGTGGTAGGTAGACTCGAACCTCAATCCTCTTGATTAACAAGTTTTGAAACAGTGGTAGGTAGACTCGAACCTCAATCTAGATAAGAACTCTGTCCATTTGTTTTACGCCACTTTACTGAACTTTGTAAACATGACAAACAATAAAGAAACATGTTCAAACTACGTTGTTGTGTTCGCCATTTGCAATACAGTCTGTGCGCAAGTGCGAGTCATGTAGCTACAGGGAGCATACAGGGACTGTTTAGTATCTCAATGTTCATATTGTACTATCTCCCTCCAAGTCTTCATTACTTATTTTAGACTGTAGTGAGGAAGACTGATGATTGTCTCTTAGGTTTTGTAGTCTTCCAGCCAATTCGGTGGTTTGATGTTGCGGCCATAACATGAGACACGTGTTGGCATGGTAGGGGTAGGAATCTTCTCGAGTTCTGGAGCGACATCTGTTGACGCCGTTGGGGTCATGGTCGGAGCTGGGGTGTCCTGCGGTGTTGGGGTACTTGTGGGCACATTTATAGCACGGTCTTCCTCCATAGGTGCAGTAGGTGGTATGTCGGGCACAATAGCAGACGATGGTGTGGCGACTGCCGGTGGTACAGTTTTCTTGGGGCTCTCCACATTGTCCTTCCATCTCGCAGGAGTTGCGATGGTGTGTGTGGGTTCCTTCTTTCGTCGAGGTTGAGGTTGTGAAGTGCGACGTGATGCATGATGCTGAAGGTCGTCATCAATGGTAAGACGTGGTGTAGCAATGCGTACTGGCGCATATTTCCTCAGGAATTTCCTGTTCCGGATTGTTATTCTCCCAGATCCATCGACTCGGATTACATACTGGTCGAATTGGCGTACCTCAATGACTTGGCCCGTTTTGTCCCACTTCGTGGGGTGAGGGCCAGTTTGGTTTTATATTCTCACGAGGTCGCCAATGACGAGGGGTGGTAGTCGTCTCATGTGTTCTGACCAGTGTTCAGCGGCTTTCATGTGTCTGTTTCTCAGGGCCTCTTCTCTAGCAACAAGTGTCTCTCGCCAGGTCTCGTGTGGTTTGTACCTACCGGGTAGTATAGGTATGAAGTCCTTGATCGGTCGTCCAAATACACACATCGCTGGGGATAACTTTGTATCTGGGTCAGGTGTATTCCGATATTGGAGGATCGCGCGTTGGACCCCATCTGTATCGAGTTCCCCATTGGTACCAGTGTTGTTGGTTATGAGGCGTTTGACGGTCTTCACACCGATTTCAGCTCTGCAATTGCTATGCGGGAATGCAACTGATGAAAGTCGGTGGTGTACGCCCCAGGTTTTGAGGAAGAGGCGGGTAGTTGTTGAAGTAAATTCCGGGCCGCCATCTGATGCTAGTTCATCTGGGATTCCGTAAGTCACGAATGAGCGGCGTAGGCTGTCAATTAGACCATCTGCACCGCCTGTGGTCCTTTCAATGATGGGCCAGTTTGAGTACCTGTCAACTATGACCAGGTAGCTGTTGCCTTTATAGGTGAATAAGTCTGAGCACACGCATTGAAACGGGTAGACCGGTAACACGGGGGGTGTTGGTGGAGCGCTGGGTTGCGATGGCGCCATTCTGTTACAGTCGCTACAGTTTGTGCGGACGGCACCAATGGCTGGTGTTATCCCGGGCCAGAACACGGATGATTCGGCCCTCGCCGTCATGGCAGATATTCCTTGGTGCGCAGAGTGGAGTGCCAATAGGACGTCCTCTCGGAGGCTCGGCGGTATGACAATCCGGTCCTTGTAGATGACTACACCGTCTATTGTGTGAAGGTGCTCACGAAATTGGTGGTAGGCACGGAGTGGCATAGGTAGTTCGTGGCGGAACTTCGGCATACCGTTTTCGATGATGGACATGAGTAGGTGCATGTTCTCATCACTAGCCGTTTCTTGTCTTGTACAGTCCCATGTGATGGATTGAAGAGACTCGAGTGCGTAGGTCGCCGCATTCCTGACTGCATCATCTATGTTCCCATGATCTATAGTGTCCTCGTTCGTGCGAATGCCTTCTAGGAATGCGTGTTGGATCATCATGGTTGAAAGCAAGTTCGATGGATCATCATCATTGGGTGTGATGTCATCTTGGAGGTGTAGTTTGTCTGGATGAGGGGTACCCGATGGGTGCCGAGACATGGCATCTGCTGCTTTGTTTTGTACCCCGGGGATGTGTACGATGCGAAACCTGTATCTGAGTGTTTTCTCTTTGAGATTTCTCAGGCGTGCATTTGCAATTTCGTCCAGTGACCGATCACCGAGTATTTTAAGGAGTGGTTTATGATCCACTGCCACGATGAGGTCTGCACATCCGAGGACAAAGAATCTTGCCTTATCGAGGGCGTCAGCCACAGACAGAGCTTCTCCTTTCAATAGGGGCATATCTAGACTCGGCCGGGTGGGTGAAGCGGCTTCCGACAAGAGTGATTCTCCATCCATCCGGGCAGCAGAATGGTATGCTCTTAGTGCAAGTGCAATGTTTTTGTAATAACCAGAAACCGATACCATCTGTGGACCAATCTGTGGCAAGGCAAGTCGGCTTATCCTTGTCAAAGATTGTGACACCTTTCTCTATCTCATCGGTGATAATGTCTTTGGATTCCTTGAAGAGTTTGTCTAGTTCGTCGTCCCACACAAATGGGTTATCGGGTTTCAGCAGGTGTCTGAAGGGCTGCATCCGGTCAGCCATGCTGAATGTATACGCCACCTGGTTGACGAGCCCGAACCAGGACCGAACGTCTGTAATGTTTCTGGGGGTGGGGAAGTCGCGAATGGCTTGTAGGTATTTTCCACAAGGGCGCACATTGTCCAGGGTGATCACAAACCCTGCGAATTCTACTTCTGGTCTACAGAACGTGAACTTGTCTGGGTTCAATGTTATGCCATTTTTGCCACAAACGTCTAGCCAGTGGATGGCCTGGAAGAAGCTTTCCTCCATTGTGTCTGCCCACAGAAGTGTGTCGTCTATGCATTTTGTCTTCTGGGGGATGTCGGCTACGCATGAGGGACATTGTGTGACATAATTGCATATGCCTGCTTGGCCTTTTATTCTGGCTCCAAATGATCGGATAGCCTCGTCACGATCTTGTCGCATATTGTGCAGCGCTGCGCGGGCGACCATGGTATTCTCCTTGCGCACGGCCAGCATCTTTATGGCCATCAAAACATCTTGCTCTGGCTTACCGGATAAGCTGCCCCCAGCTGCACGTATGAGATCTTTTCGGAGCTCGTCACTGCAGCATTCCAGTAGTTGAACCACTACATCTCCACCCATGAGCTTGGTGCCCCTGCGGTACTCGTCCCAGCGGGTCTCAAAATATGCCCACTCCTCGCTAGATCCAGCCAATGATATAGTTGGTCGTTTTAGTTTCTCTGCTCGAGTAGCCTGGGCAGTGGCAGCGTGAGTAGAGGCTGCATGCGAACTGGCGTGAAGGTTGAGAAGGGCAGCGATGATGGCGCCGTCTTCAGCTTCTGCTGTCTCAAATTCACAACCCACGATAGGACACTTCATCTTCATTTTGAAAGATTGTATTGTCCAATGTTATTGGTGGTGTGGTAGGCCTACTATCGCGTTTCCGGCTCAAATAGTCCTAGTGCACGCACACGCTTCCAATGTCAGTGCTGTACGATTAACATCACATATGTTTCTTTATAGATAAGAACTCTGTCCATTTGTTTTACGCCACTTTACTGAACTTTGTAAACATGACAAACAATAAAGAAACATGTTCAAACTACGTTGTTGTGTTCGCCATTTGCAATACAGTCTGTGCGCAAGTGCAAGTCATATAGCTACAGGGAGCATACAGGGACTGTTTAGTATCTCAATGTTCATATTGTACTACAATCCTCTCGATTAACAAGTTTTGAAACAGTAGTAGCTAGACTCGAACCCCAGTCCTCTTGATTAACAAGTTTTGAAACAGTAGTAGCTAGACTCGAACCCCAGTCCTCTTGATTAACAAGTTTTGAAACAGTAGTAGCTAGACTCGAACCCCAGTCCTCTCGATTAACAAGTTTTGAAACAGTGGTAGGTAGACTCGAACCTCAATCCTCTTGATTAACAAGTTTTGAAACAGTAGTAGCTAGACTCGAACCCCAGTCCTCTTGATTAACAACTCTAACCGCCAAGCTACTGCGCCCCACTATGAGTACGAGACATATCATTAATGTCATTACAATTGTAGGCATTATTTAGGCCAGCGAGTGGTTCACTGTTGTGTAATATAGTACTTCGTTTTGTGTAGTCGTAGCCTATGCTTGATGTTGTCAATCCATCGGATTTTTCTTTTATCCATATTTTCCTGGTAGTTTTTCTTCCTGATACGTACCAGATTGTCTGGTCTTCTTTTCCAGTGGCCGTACTAAGCCAGCTTTGATCTCTTAATGAAACAACAGACCTTCTACTTCCTTAACCCCTGTTTTATGTCTCACCCAGTTGTTAGTCTTTCTCTGTGTCCAACTTCTGCTGAGCATCCTGCATCAAAACCACATCCATACCCACATCCATACCCACATCCATACCCACATCCATACCCACATCCATACCCACATCCATACCCACATCCATACCCACATCCATACCCTCATCCATACCCACATCCATACCCACATCCATACCCACATCCATACCCACATCCATACCCTCATCCATACCCTCATCCATACCCACATCCATACCCACATCCATACCCACATCCATACCCACATCCATACCCACATCCATACCCACATCCATACCCACATCCATACCCACATCCATACCCACATCCATACCCTCATCCATACCCACATCCATACCCACATCCATACCCACATCCATACCCACATCCATACCCACATCCATACCCACATCCATACCCACATCCATACCCACATCCATACCCACATCCATACCCACATCCATACCCTCATCCATACCCACATCCATACCCACATCCATACCCACATCCATACCCACATCCATACCCACATCCATACCCACATCCATACCCACATCCATACCCTCATCCATACCCACATCCATACCCACATCCATACCCACATTACTAAGAAAAGACAATTATATCTGTGGAAACTAGCAGAGACAACTTGCGTAGAAGTTAATGCAGGTGATTGATTCATTTGTAGTGTCCCCAGACGGTGTAACTAGATTAACTACCCCACTAGGCTGGACTGTTAAACTGTACAAAAAAATGTCAACACTCTGATTTAACAAATATTTATTCCAAGAGATCAGAGTGGAATTGTTATTTAATAGACAAACCTAGTTGAATTAATCATGTGTCAACATCAGATTCTGATTGTGTATTACGGTTGAATACAAACGTCTGATGAGCATTTATATCTGACTAACAACTCTGATGTCTACTTTTCCACTCATTGTCATTATGCGAGGACTCAAACCTTCTTCTCACAGAATACACAATACCGTTGCTCACCATATACACTAGATAGAGTCAAGAAAGTTGAACTAACTAAGGTCTAAAATCAGTTGACTCATATTTTGTACTATTTTCTTTACATTAATAGGGTGGCTACCAGGATAGTGATGCCATGTTGTTGCTCTCCTCTTTATCCCTGTAGTCTAGGGTGCGGCAGACATAGATACTCCTTGCTCTTAATTTATTTTTTGTTAAATTGAAAGGCAAAATAAATTCTGTCTGACTCTTATAAATCACTACTCTCCCTCCTCAGGTATGCGTCCGGCGATGTGTATGAGGGAGGCTTTAAGGAGGGTAAGAGGCATGGCCACGGCTATCTGAAGCAGGGCAAACTGACCACTGGACTGGCCAGTATGTACATTGGGGAATGGGTCAACGACAAGAAATGCGGCTTTGGAATTCTCAGTGACATTCTCAAAGGTAGCACTTGATGAATTGTTCCATTCTGTATTATTGCAATTGTCTTTGTTGTGAATATTTTCACAATGACTGTTCAAGCTGTGTCGTATTTAATGTTATATACAGGTATATTAATTACTCTCTTTTCGTTTCTGTTAATATAATATCTTAATTTATCTTAACTTATACATTTTATCATAATTATTAGTCAGTGAAATTCTTCTTTGTGTGGTCATGTTTTAATATACTATATAATAAATGTTACAATTTATTCTAACTTGCTCTTTTTAATGTATTTTATATAGCCAGAAACTTATGTTGCCCAAATGAACAGTAAACCATATATTCTGTTGCCCAAAGGTCCTTCATCCCAAAGTACTTGTTGAGGCAATTTCATGGTTGCAAAATTACTGTCTAAATTGCCCCATATATTTATACCAGTATGGTTTAGTTTTGCTACTTTGTGTCTCCTACATAAGTATTGCCACAGCAACCTTCACCAAACAGTTCAGACCATTTGCTGTTACGACTATGAATCAGTGAGCGTGTATGTGTGCAATTTCATAGGTTTTTCAGTCTCATTTGTATTTTTATGAAACTAAGCCTCATCATAATTAGTTACCAGAACATCCTCTAGCCCAAACATTCCATTGTCAGAACATCATCTAGCCCAAACATTCCATTGTCAGAACATCATCTAGCCCAAACATTCCATTGTCAGGACATCATCTATCCCAAACATTCCATTGTCAGAACATCCTGTAGCCCAAACATTTATTTGCCAACCTTTTCAGTACCCTGAAACGTCATAATGAAATTATAGTCCAAATGTCTTCCTATTGTGAGCCCAAGAAAAGAACATACAATTAATGTGAAAAACTAATGTTTATTTGTTACAATGTTTCAGGTCAGAGATACATTGGCCTATGGCAAGATGACTGTCGTCACGGTAACGGAATAATTGTCACCCTCGATGGAATGTATTTCGAGGGGCAGTTTGTTCAGAACAAAATGACGGTGAATATGCAGGTTACCCGATCGATTATCAAATCACACTTATACAGATTTCGTTTATTAGCTATTAACAAATTCATCAAATAATATAAATGATTAAACAATTAATTATATCAGAACTACAATTGTACTAATAATAATTGTTTTTTTACAGATTGATGTGTTCAGGAATCTGGTTGTTTTTTGTAGGGTTTTGGTTTGCTGATGACTGAAGACAATTCGAGCTATGAGGGTGAATTTTCCGGAAGTCCGCATCTCTACGGCAAGGTCGGGCAGGCGGTCTTACTCTAGCGAGCAATAAACCAAACATTGACAATAAAAACCTGAGAAAGATAGTAAAACTATAGGACATTGGGCAGTCTCTGTGAAGCAACAATGTAAATAAATTGGATATAGGAAACTGCTCAATCCGGGTGAATCCCAGAAATGTATGTTTCAAAATAAAATTGACGGACATCTGACATAGATGACAAATTGTATGGCTCTCAATAAGCAAATGGCATCCTTGTCCACATGCGATCTTTTGCTCGTTGATTTCTACTGCATTCGTTTTTAATTTACATCACAGCCTTACAACAGAGACTCGAACAGTAGTGCTACATATAGTAGGATAATTTTATATAATTATGAGATGTAATTTTTTTTCTTGACACAACTATAAGAGTTAACTCACTTTCAGTGGTTCAACAAATATCTTCAGGAACTGAATTCTGGGACTTAGTTCTTCTTCGGCTCGCCAAATGGTATGGCAAGCAGGCTGTCCCTCTGGTGAGCAGAAGCAAAACTTAGTTCCAGAATTCAGTTCCTAAAAAAGGCCACTGATGGTTGTTGAAACGTTGAAAGTAAGTTAACTTTTATAGTTGTGTCAAAAAGAAAATTTATATCACGTTTATTTCCCAGTTTGTTGAAACATTTTTATGAATATATTAAAATCTTATTTTGAATGTTGGTTGTTTACCCTTGTAGGGATCTCTCACCCTGCCCAATGGGGACTACATCGAGGGTCACTTCAACGGGTCATTTAGCGAGGGTATCAAGATCAGCGGCATCTTCTACAAGGGTACAGAGCCAGTGACGGAGAGGAAGGGTTTCACCCATGCCCTTGGACTCATCCCAAAGTTAGCATCTTTCTACAAAGAATTTATATATGTATTTACTCTGTGTTAAATTCCAAGATTCAAGAAGTATTTTATATAACCTAGTTGGCCCATGATGAGAGAGAGAGGGAGAGAGGGGGAGGGGGACAGGGGGAGAGAGAATGGGGAGGGGAGGAGAAATGGGGATGGGGAGGGGGAAGGGGAATGAGAGGGAAAGGACAAGGGATAGCAGGATTGGAAGAGGGAGAGAGACTCCTAATGAGAGAAAGCCTGTGTGCTTTTATAGGAGTCACTCTTTTTGTGTTATAAAAAATAATTATAACTTGTAATTAATAACAGAAACCTATGGACATTTTGCAACAGAAACATGTATTTTATTCAGGATATCATGTTTGTTTATTTATGTTTTATTAATTTTTTTATTTAAAATATTATAAGTCATGTTTTTTCTTTATGCAATATGTGCATATGGAAATTCTTCTAGTCTTGTTTTTTATCTTTTTTCAATATCGAAAAAGACAGTGCATTTTAGATCAGTAAACCTTTATTTTAACTGCATCTGTCTGGAAAGATAGAACAGAACCATCCGAGTACCCCTTCATAGTGTTTGATACTTTGCCCTAGGTCATACGGCTGTCTGTCCGTGCCCGCAGACAGGAAATGGAATGAGCTGTTTCTCCAGTGCTACTGCATGTTGGGATGTGAGCAGGAAGGCCCCACTAATACAAGCAGGGCGTGGGAAAAGGTTGCCGCGATAGTCACCCTGAGAAGGAAGGCCGCCAAGAAATGTGGACGGTGTGTGTTGTGTTGACTTCTGCCCTGTGGGATGCACTTTGATTTGATCAGTGGACAGCTGTGTCCTTTGTACACATGCATGCATGCAGCCACATGTTTGCACATGCATGTATACACACGCAAACACACACAAGTACTTAGTTAAAAAAATTCAAATCTTTCCCTTATGCACATACCATGGCCTCTTATTATGTGGACTCCTGATGTAAGGAATGCCCTTAAAAGGAAATCCCTGTTCCACCCTACCCTGTTGGTTCCCCTCCCTCGTATCCATAGATATAAGGAATATCGGATATATGAAACAATTTGGCCAGGTGCCAACATATTCCATATAATAAAAATCCACTGTAACATATTTACAGTGTTTGTGGTCAACTCTATGTATGGATAAGTGTGTAAGGATATATATAATAACCCTCATGTATATAGCCACATGACTGTCAAAGATTTAATATTTCGAGCATAAATATATTAGCAATCTCCATCTGACTTTGAGTAAGATTGTGATATCATATGACTTTATTTGAGTCTATGATGTAGATGAAGCAGTTACTCATCTGACCTCAGTTGAGTTTCTGTAGGCAGTGTCGTGTGACTTCATTTGAGTCTACATTGTGTCCTGTGCCTTGACATGAGTCTCTGTGCTGTAGGCAAGCTGTTGTATCACATGACTTGCCTGGCGTGGCAGACGACTTGGCTCGCATCCCAACCTTCAACGGGGGTCTCTTCTCCATCGAGCAAGTCGCTAAAGTCAAACAGTATCTCACAAAGGTACATGCATACGTCACTGGCATTGCATCACCCAAAGTTTGTTCAACACAACTGAAGATGTTTACATGAACTTTGTGGAAGTCTGTCTGTAGTTTTCCGCAGGAATAAATCGTCTTATGCTAAAGAGTTTATAGTCTGCCACCTGGTGGGTAAACTAAACCCACTTGAGTGTTGTTGAGTTGATTTCTAATGTACATATTGTGCTTCATTTGTCTAATTTTATCAATTTCGCTCTCTCTCCTTTTCTGTTAACTGGAACACCATGAAAGGCAGTAAAATAATTAATAACCTGCAGTGTAATGGTCACAAACATATTATGCAAGACGTGACATTTGGTCACCAATTTTTCATATAGTAGTCACAACAAAACATGTTTTATAATATAATTATTATTGAATCCAATGCAGGTATAAACAATGTGTGATCAGATGTCATGTGACCAAAATTCATCACATGACATTTGGTCATAGATGCAATATTTCGTCACCACATGACTAAATAAAAGTAATAAAAAACTTCAACACCAGACCAAACCTTCTTAAAAGACTTGCTTTGTCTGTGTTTTGCAAACTTTGACTGTTCCTTATAAGCTAGTTGTTTCTTCTGTTGTGTGCCGGTACTAGAAATAGAAGTTCTCTGCTAGTATTGGATTCAATGATAAATTACATTATACACTTTTTTGTTGTGATTGCCACTATAACATTGTGACCAAATGTTGTGTGACCAAAGGTCGTGTGACCAAATGTTGTGTGACTAAATGTCCTGATCCTATGTGTCACAGATACTATACTGAAAGTTTTTTGCTTGTATCAAGTAATGATGTATCTGTCAGTATGTGGGCTTTGCTGACTCGCATGTATCAAGTAATGATGTATCTGTCAGTATGTGGGCTTTGCTGACTCGCATGTATCAAGTAATGATGTATCTGTCAGTATGTGGGCTTTGCTGACTCGCATGTATCAAGTAATCATGTATATGTCAGTATGTGGGCTTTGCTGACTCGCATGTATCAAGTAATGATGTATCTGTCAGTATGTGGGCTTTGCTGACTCGCATGTATCAAGTAATGATGTATCTGTCAGTATGTGGGCTTTGCTGACTCGCATGTATCAAGTAATCATGTATATGTCAGTATGTGGGCTTTGCTGACTCGCATGTATCAAGTAATGATGTATCTGTCAGTATGTGGGCTTTGCTGACTCGCATGTATCAAGTAATGATGTATCTGTCAGTATGTGGGCTTTGCTGACTCGCATGTATCAAGTAATCATGTATCTGTCAGTATGTGGGCTTTGATGACTCGCATGTATCAAGTAATGATGTATCTGTCAGTATGTAGGCTTTGCTGACTCGCATGTATCAAGTAATGATGTATCTGTCAGTATGTAGGCTTTGCTGACTCGCATGTATCAAGTAATGATGTATCTGTCAGTATGTAGGCTTTGCTGACTCGCATGTATCAAGTAATGATGTATCTGTCAGTATGTGGGCTTTGCTGACTCGCATGTATCAAGTAATCATGTATCTGTCAGTATGTGGGCTTTGCTGACTCGCATGTATCAAGTAATGATGTATCTGTCAGTATGTGGGCTTTGCTGACTCGCATGTATCAAGTAATCATGTATCTGTCAGTATGTGGGCTTTGCTGACTCGCATGTATCAAGTAATCATGTATCAGTCAGTATGTGGGCTTTGCTGACTCGCATGTATCAAGTAATCATGTATCTGTCAGTATGTGGGCTTTGCTGACTCGCATGTATCAAGTAATCATGTATCTGTCAGTATGTGGGCTTTGCTGACTCGCATGTATCAAGTAATCATGTATCTGTCAGTATGTGGGCTTTGCTGACTCGCATGGTTTTCCCGGCCTATGTATTCAGACCAGATACTAATCATGCTGTTTCACTTTCACAGGCCTTTGATGTGATTTTCCCGGCCTATGTATTCAGACCAGATACTAATCATGCTGTTTCACTTTCACAGGCCTTTGATGCCCGTTACCACCCCCTCGGCACCCTCATGGAGGGGTTGGTCGATGTGTACAGGGCGACATACATTGGCATTGGAGCCCACCCTCGTCTCTTACATCACGCAGTGGAGGAGGTCAGGTCTTACATTGAACGAATCTACCCACTTGTCATGTGAGTCAGCCGTCCATGCATTCCTTGTTTTTCTCTTCGTCCATTACAGCTCATGCCTCAGTATTAGTCAATATTAGACCACACACCACAATTAAGATCCATCCGCCATTACCCACATAAAGTTTACCCTGCTGCCATGTAGAAGAGGAACAGGTTATTTACAGGCAAATTCTTATCCCAAACCAAACGGGGCCATTGCCAAATGGCGGCCCTGTAAAATAATTTTTTAACAGGGATGTGGCTATATTTGAGGACGGCAACACCTATACAGTGTTCACATTATCGTCAGTGGGAAAATAAATAGTGGTTTTACCCCTGTAGGTGGCGCCACATGTATGGTTCTACAATTCCAATCTGTGTGTATTTATTTAAAACTGCTTCCTCAAATAGCCTATCGCGAATCTGGTTCATTTATGTCCAGATGTGTCGTGAGTAATGTGTTTAAGTAACGTGCGCAGCCTGTTTAATGAAAAAACATGCCTATTTTTGTGCAAATCATCGAAAGAATTGACTTTAGTCGATAAATCTGGTAAGATCAAAATAGTGGATATCCAAAATAGTAAACACTATCGCGTGACTTCAATCCTCTCGTCGATCACATGACAAAATTACGAAATTTCACCAAGGGTGAAAATCATGACTTTTCAGCATTTTGATTTTCACTTCACTTAATGCTTGGACAAGCATTAAGTAATTTAATAGTTTGTCTGATGATTTCACAAAAACTGCACAAACGAGCTGGCATGTTGCAGTGGATACTGGGTAGGTTTGGTTTTTCACAAAATATATATTTGAAATGAGAGTAGCAAAAATCGAATTGAGGAAGTACGGACATTTGGAGTAGGTTTGACAAATGTCATCACATTGTCATGGCAACAGTCGGATGTAGTCACTGACCTGACAGTATAAGCCACCATCATAGTAACAGAAAAAATCAACAGTGAACCGTTTTTGTCACATTACTGTTTATGTTTTTCTGTACATATCACACAGTTCACCAACAGATTTTACAACAGGAAAAACAATGATGTGACATGGCAAGCACAGGCACAACAGTTAACAATGCACACAAGTCTCCTACGTAAGGCGTCATAAAAAATTTTCTTTTGTCTTAAATAAGTTTTTTCCGAGCAACAAGCAATAAGATCCAACATCTATGGCCAGTGACATACATACATACATGTATTAAATATAGCAATATATATAATATGTGTATATATATATAATATGTGTATATATATATTATATATATATATATACACACACACACACACACACACACACACACACACACACACACACACACACACACACACACACACACACACACACACACACACACACACACACACACACACACACACACACACACACACACACACACACACACACACACACACACACACACACACACACACACACACACACACACACACACACACACACACACACACACACACATTATATTACATTACACACGCATGCACGCACGCATGCGCACACACATTAAAACCCTAATGATATAAAGATAAATGGCTAATCTGATCAGAGAATACCCAGAGGTATGGAGTGATTGACCCAGAAAAATGTTTTTGCATTTACACAGGCGCGTGCGTGCAAGCACGCACACACTAATACCCTAATGACACAGAGATAAATTATCTAATCTGATCAAAGAATACCCAGAGGTATGGAGTGATTGACCCAGAAAAATGTTTTTGCATTTACACAGGCGCGTGCGTGCAAGCACGCACACACTAATACCCTAATGACACAGAGATAAATTATCTAATCTGATCAAAGAATACCCAGAGGTATGGAGTGATTGACCAAAAAAAAGTTTCTGCATTTAAAGCATCGTTGATTACAGAAACTTGGCAAGTGAGTGGCTTTGAGATCTTGACAGCTCAATAAAAAATTTTGCATGAAAATGTAAAATATGTTTTATTGGCTCCTATTTGTGCAACAAGAAATCTATCCCAGCATGCAATGCATTTCTAAAGTGTACGACCGACACCGTGTAACTGCTGATGAATTAATCATAACGACTGATTGGCTTTGAGGAAATGTTTTATAATAGAAACAAATCCAGCATGATTGACTGATCAATTGCCATTGATACATTTAATGAACCTGATAAATGCTATTATTGATGATATTCAATGCCTTTGAAGTACACATGTGAATAAACTCATATTATTACTAAGGTTATGTGATAAACATCAGAATGACAGCTGTAAAATCACAAACTTGTCACAGTGCCTGTTTCTGTTGTGGTAAATACACATATGATATCTGTGCTAACATTTGAAGAGGTGAGCCACGTAGAGCACCACAGATGTCATATTATTTGAAATTTGTATGAAATTAGCCCAGGGATGTTAGATGTTATGTGCAACAGTAATAAACTAGTAGACCTACAATGTATTTCACATAAAAGATTCTACAGTGTAAGAGAGTCAGTCATGTTTAGGACACTTTACTGCTGACACTGACAGTGTTTTGTGTGTGGCTCTCTTTGTCATATAACTGAACAATGTTGTTGACTTAATGCTTCCTCCTCGGTTAATTTTTCCCATCACGAATCAGGTTAAATGATATTCAGCCACGTATTATATATTGTTGTTAAGTTAAATGCATTTCAATAGGCGTAATCGTGGATTATTGCTCAGTACGTTTGTTTCACGATTTTCACAGTTTTATGTAGCTGATGGTCAACATGACAGCACAAATGGCAGACGATGTTACTTCTGGTGATGATGGTGATTTACCATGTTATATCTTACTTAGACAGACTGTTTTATAGCTTTAGCAAAGGATTTTTTTCAGACGTTTGTAACAATTGGAATATCGACGATGTAGAATGATGTCAAACTTTATACTAATAGTGCCAGTACATGAAGTGACGTAGTCGATTTTCTGACAACGTTACTGGGAATGCAGTATTCAGTGGTCACGATGTATGAGGGCAGCAGTACTGAAATCGTCAATGAATGTTTGTGCACTTAAAATCACTGAAGTCTTACGTTATTATATTATGTTATACTATATTATGTTATACTATATTTATAAAGAACAAGCAGAGTCACTTTTGCTGAATTTCAACTGTGCCTATTCGAATATAATGTCATATTTTGTCTAATGATTTCATCAAAACTAAATAAAAAAATTGCACAAACCTGTCAGCATGTCGTAATGGATACTAAATAGGTCTGATTTTTCACAAAATGATTTTAAAATGAGACAAGTTAAATACTTAATTGCAGAGAAGGTTTTTAAAAAGAAATACACACATGCACTGTTCAGATACCAAAGATTGTTATTGCTTCATAATAAATATTATGGTAGAGGCAAATTTATGTCAGTGTCTTTAACTGTCATGTGATATGTACGCAGTTTAGGTAATTAATTTGGAGTTTCATTTGTCAGTATTGAATCAAGTATACTATCGCATCAAGTATATCATTATTTTAAAACGAAATATATTATATATGTCATTTTATCTATGATATTACAAGTATTGTTTTACCACAATGAATTATTTAGATATATTTCCTGTAAAATGCTCTGAACCATATTGGATGTGGTGCTATATAAAACAAATATTATTTTATCATACCTCAACACAGCTTGACTCTGCATGCTGGTTTTGTTCAGTACCGTTACTACCAACACTCAGCAGTTTGAGCCTAGACACTCATAGACGTTGAAGAGTCTGATAATACCATATGACTTGTCCGACACTGCAAGTAAACCTTGGGCACTGAGGGCCAGCATGGTGGGCCATCCCGCCTGTTCTTTGGTCACCAAGTCTTTTATGTAAAGTCCATCATGATCAAACATACACACCCGACGGTTCCCACTGTCAGCTACTAGGACGTTGCCATAGTAATCGACACACACGCCGAGTGGCTGCTTCAATTGGCCACAGTGCATCTTGTCATAGCTACCAAATTGGCGGAGATAGCACCCATTGGCATTGAACACTTTGATGCAGTTCTGTGCGGTGTCCGAGACGAAGATCTCTCCCTGTTTGTTGACCGCGATTGCACATGGTTCCTTCAGATGGTCCTTGGTGCACCACTCAATCTGCACCACATGGCTCTGCACGGGCAGGGAGAGCTTGCACACAGAATGGCGCAACAAATCGACCAATAGAAACTGATCGGGAGCAAGTGCATGCAAGGCACCGGCGGCCTGTACACCCTGTAGTTCATAATACTGGATGTTGGCTGGATCACAGAACTTTACCAGTTGGCCTCTCAAGTGGTCAGTGGCAATAATGTCACCTTTGACACCTACAATGCTGACCCCGCGAGCCTTCATACTGGGACTGCCGAGCATGTTCTCGAGAGCGCCCTCCTGGGTGTAGATGTGAACCTGTTGCCAAGCAACCACAAGGCGTCCATCTGGCAAGAAGGTCAGCCCTTCAGGAATGTTCTGACTGCCCTGACCGGTGGGCAGTGTCTTTACAAGCTGACACGTTTCCACAAGGCGCATCCTTGATGTGTCGACATTGGCGGGGACTCGAGGGTTCTCTGGTGGTTCTATCGAGACCACTGGCATTGTGTGTGGTTTAAGGCGAGCAATGTTAAACGAATCCAATGTCTCGACGACGTGAATCTGACGCAACCTGTCAACGACGTCATCGTCGGCGTCACCGAGTAGCTTGTCAACACGTGACTTGACAGAGTCATGGTTGAGCAGCAGATTGAGGGTGTGGCAACCGCTCGGGGCACTGTTCTCCGTCAGTTCACACACGAAACTGTCCATGTTCTCGAGACATTGCAGTGAACGCACAGTTGCGACTCGCGTCTTTATCTGCACCAACTCCGCCTCTCGGTGGTGCTGCTCCAGTTGTTGTCTCAACTCACGCTCCATGCTCTGGAGCCGCTCTATGAGTCGATTCACGTGCCTCTGCAAATCCTGTTTTGCCTGCTCCAGTCGTTGGCTCCGAATGCTCCACATCGCATCGAGCTGCATCAGACGCATTCTCTTACCCACAATGCACCTGTCTATGTCCGCTTTGGACTTGCGAAGTGACTCGCCATACTCCGTCACTAACGTCTCCAGTTGCTGGATCTTGTGAGATGTGTAGTTTTCCGTAAGTTGACGCCTGTCACAGTTGTCATCATGACTGTTCCCTCTGTGACGTTGGTGACATTTTTCACAAAGTGGCAGGAAACAGCTGAGACAAACCGATGTGATGGCGTCCATGTTGTGTTTCCTGCAGTGCAGATTGCTATGTGGCTGCCCCGTGGCGCCTCTCGAATACGTGTCATCCAACGTGACCCGCTGGAGAAATCTTGTGCAGTTGGACTCTCGGGGAAACTCCTCTGGAAAACCCTTCCGTGGGACCAGTGAAGGCTTCCCACACGTGGGGCAGGAAACCTCGGTTGAGCAGTCCTGGGAAGAGTGTAAACATTCCCTACAGAAGCCGTGTTGGCAAGGCAGGACTTGGGGTGTGCGCCGGGTCAACGCGGCTGTACAAACCATGCAATGAAGTACATCGGTGGTGCGCACTGGTGGCATTTTGGGGCACAGACAGCTCTGTAGTCTCATTAACATCGCCAAGCAGTAATCTACAATCAAAACACAGGCTTTTGTTATGTAACTAAGACTGAGCCTGTTCGTTTCCATAAATGTTGCATAAGCTGAAATATGTAGATAATATATTATTTTAGTATCCTAATTAAAAGTTCCCCAAGATTTTGAGGTGACCCCAGCGCAACTGGCACCCCTCAACATCATCACCTCCCAGAATGCCCTGCTCTGCCACAAGCTTTTAATTGTTGTGCTGTATGAGAGACTCATGTTTTTTAGCAGTGGGAAATTACTGAAAACTTAAGTTTTTTAGGGAGGTATTTCATCATAATTATACTGTTAATTTCCATGTATCCATCTACTATTATTTATCTAAAAATATTTGTATCCAATTTATAATTGATTATTTGTTTATGATTACACGATTTTCATGAAAAAGTTTATGTCATTTGATTCATGGAACAGATTAAAAATATTAGAAACTAGGGTAAACATAGGCTACTTGGATGTAATCAGCAATAGGGCATAACAAACTACAAATCTAACACATCCAATAATTAATCATAGGTAATCTTTTTGACATCAATTGTGAACCAGTCTTGGACTCACAAACTCTAATCCCAATTGTGCATATGATTGACACTGAATTAGCTGGTGCTAAAATTAGCTCTGATAATGGAGCAAAATTCCATGTCTAGGCAGATACCAGTGCTATATAAGACATCGTTAAAACATGGGCATGCTGCTTCCTAAAGTCATTATACTAAATGTTACAATGACATCAGTTTCAACTGTAATGTTCCTAAATTAAAAGTTAAAAAGTTTTTGCAGCCCATAGAGCCGGGGGAGGGGGTAAATCCGGTTTCTACTGCCATGTGGGTGTAAACGAACTTTCCCATGGTGTAACGCTAGAGCGCTAGAGCATGGACAGGTGACGTTACACCTACAGAAGTCAGGTCCTCATTGATGTGACTGAGTGAAGCAAAACCACAAGAACTAAAAGAACGTACCTGCGTTTCCACATGGGAGAATACATAGATCAAATCACTGCCCAATCAGTAGAATAGTTTTTTACATATTTGGGGCTGTAAATGAACAAGCAACTGATCTTAGGTTTCGTTTTAGCAGAGCAGCTTTGAGTCATGTGAGATGGTTTTTTGCCAAGCGTCTTATGGTGAATAGACGTGGCATGAGCAAAGTATCTTCTTCAATGCAACAACCTTCTACATATTTGGTGTGCACATATAGCTAAGTTGAGAAAATCATCAAAATGTCATTTACAAGAAAGGTGTCACCGTGCATACATTGGTTAATTTGCCATACAAAGAGAACTCACTATGTTAAACAGACATAGGGATCTAAAACCTTGGTTGTCAAAACAGTAATATATTTTCTTAAATTGCTATCAAAGGTAACATTTACATACAATACATATATACAACATAATGTGCTAAACATAATAATATATATTTAAACTAAAAATAACAGAGCAGGTACGTAAGATAATTTAATTTGTTTAAGGTGATTGATGATTTTATTCTCAGAATTACACCTTTATGCAATAGAGACAGATTGGTAGACACATTCATTTTATTGACCTACTGACAGAGTCAGTGAAATCCTGGGTCAGATCTACCCTGGTGGTCTGTCACTCTCCAGGGGTTTTATGTTGGACAGTACACATCAAAGAGGTCTTTTTGAAATATTGTCACAGTACCAGTTGATGTGAATATTCAACGTGTATTTTATAACTATGTTCATGTATAATAGAAAACAAAATCGTTTCAGCTAGTGCCAATAACTGTAATTAAAATGTTTCATGACTTAAGTGTTCAGTAGTTAATATAAATTGTCCCCTTCTTGTTCGTAGCAGAATACGTACTCATTATCTACATACCTAACTGGGTAATTTATATTAGTCAACTGGTGTGTGAATTTTCTTGTGTCGCAATGTAAATAATCACTGTCCAGAATACAATAGCCATGCCCCCAAACAATTGAGACAATGCTTATTTTTGTGGGATTCCGTTGCTAGTAAGGTTCATTGCTCAGACACAGACGAGTAAATGAGTAAATTTTGCACAAAACTGCTGGATCTCATGTTAGAGATAGCACTAGTTGGATACATCCAATACGTTTAACTTTTTCAGATGAAAATGAAGCTTAAACAAATTTGTGATACATCTTTTTATTATTCGATAATCATAAGTATTTCACTCAAAAATAACTTCTAACAATCTCTCAGTTACTCAGTCAATAAAAAAATGTGATTTAGAACGTTGATCCATCCATGTGTGGAGCAAAGGTTTCTTCATATGGCATATTATCTTAAGTTAGTGATTTCTAGTTTCAGTTACATATTTTGTAAATCTCTAACTTGACAGTGGATCATAATTATATATGTTTACAGTTGTAAAGCTGTTTTTGTGCATGGTGAATTTAGCATCGAGCTTACATATTTGCAATACAAACTGCTTTGCTACTTTTGCTCTGTTTTGGTCTGGTCAGACCATAACTAATTTAATAATTTGTCCGATGGTTTCATCGAATAAAATTTTTTTTCAAACGAGCTTACTTGTTGTAGTCAATATGAAAAATTAAATGAGTGTGAAACGAGAGGAGAAAAAAATCAAATTGGGAATGTTGCTTGAAGCATTTTGTGCCGATTTAAATACACATCTTCCCCAGTTATTTAACTCCTAGTTGGGCCAGCCTCCCATTGGGACAAGCATTGGCAGGTGCAGTACAAAAAGGTTTTCTTTAACGTATTGGCCGACTGTGAATTTTAACTTCATCCAAGGCACGAGAAGATGAAGTGTTCTCAACTCACCAGACACCCCAATAGCATAACATTATGTTTCTGTCATAGTCTACACCATGCCAGTTACCAGAGCCTTTTTGCACGAACCAGGGACAGCCAAGGTGATTCCCCACTTCCATCCCATAGCCAGGTGTCCAGGTCAACACATTGTGACGATTTGACTGAAACAGCCTTGTACTAGATGGGCGGTCTCACTCCTTTCATAAATATTCATTGCAAGTCCTGGATACGGTGAACTAGGCTAATGGAGCTAGTAAACATATCTGTCTGACTGCAGGAAGTTAGGGTGAGATGCAAACACAGAGTCTGAATTATGCAGCATGCATAAACAGTGTGAATTAAGAGAGGAGACTGTGCTAATGTTTGTCTACATCATACATGTTCAGTCATGTTTGTCAAGACAAACACCGTATCATTAATTTATTTGTTGTCAAAGATTATTAACACTAAGAATACAAACACACATAATGGCATGTTAGGTGGTGGTTTTTGTTGGTTGCAAAGTGAGTTAATGCGGTTAATTCATGGTTGACCAAACATGGTTATGTTGTGGTTTTGGTTATTCACACATTGGATTAACTAACCCGTGGTTTGGTTGTGATGGCTCACAAATAATAGGCCATGAATAATAAGCATATGGTATTGTTTATTTATTTTTTATTACCCATTGGTTAAGTTTTTCTCAGTGTTATTTGAGTAAACTTGGAAGACATATTCCCGATATTTGTCTGCATAACACTACATTTTTATTATGTCTTAGGTCATTATAATGACTCATGGTGGAAACAGGAAAGAATGGATTGCCATATCTTCTTAATCTTTAGTTAGAGGGCAAATCCTTGAATATCAACACCAAGTTAAGGTATTTGCCAACACTTTGAAAGATGTCATGATGTGATAATCTTACTGATTAAGTTTTTATTATGGCTTAGGTCAGTATAATGATGCATGGTGGAAACAGGAAAGAATGGATCGCCATATCTTCTTAATCTTTAATTAGAGGGCAAATCCTTGAATATCAACACCAAAATAAGGTATTTGCCAGCACTTTGAAAGATATTATGATAGCTTATTTTGACAGTAGGTCCAGACTTTTATATGACATTCTACATAAATGAACCACACGTTTTTGTGTATGAGCTCTCTTTATACGGTGAAACGCAATCATGACATTCTCTGTAGCAACAACAATATGAGTTGAGCCAATCTATCAGGTTCTTTCCAAACATCTAGGTCTGTCTCCGTCACATTTCAACTACTATAATATATCCTCCATCCTATTGAAATTGTTGTTAAATTACACATTTGTAACCGTTTACATATGAAATTCAGGAGCCATTTGATGATTAAAGGTAAAGTTACGTTCTTATATAGCGCGGTATCCAGTCCTTGGGACTGCTCAAAGTGCTTTACACTTCACGCCCTGGCAGACTATACACTTAACCCCCTGGCAGACTATACACGTCACCCTCTGGCAGACTATACACTTCACCCCCTGGCAGACTATACACTTCACCCCCTGGCAGACTATACACTTCACCCCCTGGCAGACTATACACGTCACCCTCTGGCAGACTATACACTTCACCCCCTGGCAGACTATACACTTCACCCCCTGGCAGACTATACACTTCACCCCCTGGCAGACTATACACTTCACCCTCTGGCAGACTATAAACTTCACCCCCTGGCAGACTATACACTTCACCCCCTGGCAGACTATACACTTCACCCCCTGGCAGACTATACACTTCACCCCCTGGCAGACTATACACGTCACCCTCTGGCAGACTATACACTTCACCCCCTGGCAGACTATAAACTTCACCCCCTGGCAGACTATACACTTCACCCTCTGGCAGACTATACACTTCACCCCCTGGCAGACTATACACTTCACCCTCTGGCAGACTATACACTTCACCCCCTGGCAGACTATACACTTCACCCTCTGGCAGACTATACACTTCACCCCCTGGCAGACTATACACTTCACCCTCTGGCAGACTACACTTCACCCCCTGGCAGACTATACACTTCACCCCCTGGCAGACTATAAACTTCACCCCTGGCAGACTATACACTTCACCCTCTGGCAGACTATACACTTCACCCCCTGGCAGACTATACACTTCACCCTCTGGCAGACTATACACTTCACCCCCTGGCAGACTATACACTTCACCCTCTGGCAGACTACACGTCACCCTCTGGCAGACTATACACTTCACCCCCTGGCAGACTATACACTTCACCCCCTGGCAGACTATACACTTCACCCCCTGGCAGACTATACACTTCACCCTCTGGCAGACTATACACTTCACCCCCTGGCAGACTATACACTTCACCCCCTGGCAGACTATACACATCACCCCCTGGCAGACTATACACTTCACCCCTGGCAGACTATACACGTCACCCTCTGGCAGACTATACACTTCACCCCTGGCAGACTATACACTTCACCCCCTGGCAGACTATACACTTCACCCCCTGGCAGACTATACACTTCACCCCCTGGCAGACTATACACTTCACCCTCTGGCAGACTATACACTTCACCCCCTGGCAGACTATACACTTCACCCTCTGGCAGACTATACACTTCACCCCCTGGCAGACTATACACTTCACCCTCTGGCAGACTACACTTCACCCCCTGGCAGACTATACACTTCACCCCTGGCAGACTATAAACTTCACCCCCTGGCAGACTATACACTTCACCCTCTGGCAGACTATACACTTCACCCCCTGGCAGACTATACACTTCACCCTCTGGCAGACTATACACTTCACCCCCTGGCAGACTATACACTTCACCCCCTGGCAGACTATACACTTCACCCCCTGGCAGACTATACACTTCACCCTCTGGCAGACTATACACTTCACCCCCTGGCAGACTATACACTTCACCCTCTGGCAGACTATACACTTCACCCCCTGGCAGACTATACACTTCACCCTCTGGCAGACTACACTTCACCCCCTGGCAGACTATACACTTCACCCCCTGGCAGACTATAAACTTCACCCCCTGGCAGACTATACACTTCACCCTCTGGCAGACTATACACTTCACCCCCTGGCAGACTATACACTTCACCCTCTGGCAGACTATACACTTCACCCCCTGGCAGACTATACACTTCACCCTCTGGCAGACTATACACTTCACCCCCTGGCAGACTATACACTTCACCCCCTGGCAGACTATAAACTTCACCCCCTGGCAGACTATACACTTCACCCTCTGGCAGACTATACACTTCACCCCCTGGCAGACTATACACTTCACCCTCTGGCAGACTATACACTTCACCCCCTGGCAGACTATACACTTCACCCCCGGCAGACTATACACTTCACCCCCTGGCAGACTATAAACTTCACCCCCTGGCAGACTATACACTTCACCCCCTGGCAGACTATACACTTCACCCCCTGGCAGACTATACACTTCACCCCCTGGCAGACTATATACTTCACCCCCTGGCAGACTATACACTTCACCCCCTGGCAGACTATAAACTTCACCCCCTGGCAGACTATACACTTCACCCCCGGCAGACTATAAACTTCACCCCCTGGCATACTATTCTCTTGACCCCCCGGCAGACTATACACTTCACCCCCTGGCAGACTATACACTTCACCCCCTGGCAGACTATATACTTCACCCCCTGGCAGACTATAAACTTCACCCCTGGCAGACTATACACTTCACCCCCTGGCAGACTATACACTTCACCCCGGCAGACTATACACTTCACCCCCGGCAGACTATACACTTCACCCCCTGGCAGACTATACACTTCACCCCTGGCAGACTATACACTTCACCCCGGCAGACTATAAACTTCACCCCCTGGCAGACTATACACTTCACCCCGGCAGACTATAAACTTCACCCCTGGCAGACTATACACTTCACCCCCTGGCAGACTATAAACTTCACCCCCGGCAGACTATACACTTCACCCCCTGGCAGACTATAAACTTCACCCCGGCAGACTATACACTTCACCCCCGGCAGACTATAAACTTCACCCCTGGCAGACTATACACTTCACCCCCTGACAGACTATACACTTCACCCCGGCAGACTATACACTTCACCCCCTGGCAGACTATACACTTCACCCCGGCAGACTATACACTTCACCCCTGGCAGACTATAAACTTCACCCCCTGGCAGACTATACACTTCACCCCCGGCAGACTATACACTTCACCCCCTGGCAGACTATACACTTCACCCCCTGGCAGACTATACACTTCACCCTCTGGCAGACTATACACTTCACCCCGGCAGACTATACACTTCACCCCGGCAGACTATACACTTCACCCCTGGCAGACTATACACTTCACCCCCTGGCAGACTATACACTTCACCCTCTGGCAGACTATACACTTCACCCCCTGGCAGACTATACACTTCACCCCCGGCAGACTATACACTTCACCCCCTGGCAGACTATACACTTCACCCCCTGGCAGACTATACACTTCACCCCCTGGCAGACTATACACTTCACCCCCTGGCAGACTATACACTTCACCCCCAGCAGACTATACACTTCACCCCCGGCAGACTATACACTTCACCCCCTGGCAGACTATACACTTCACGCCCTGGCAGACTATACACTTAACCCCCTGGCAGACTATACACTTCACCCTCTTGCAGACAATACACTTCACCCCCTGGCAGACTATACACTTCACTCTCTGGCAGACTATACACTTCACCCCGGGCAGACCTGTTCATTACCACATCAGCTCAACTAGCCACGCTGCAATTACTGCGCGAAGACTATTCATTCATATATCTACCACTGTTTATAGCCAGGTTCTCATTTATATATAATTCTTCTTAATTCATGAAATGTTCTTATTATACATGTGCAGAGCTTTCTACACATTTTTTTTTTAAAGAAAATTGTCTTATTTAAAAAAAAAATTTCTTGCATAAAAAAATCATTTTTGGCCGTTACAGCTGAGTGAACTGGAGCAGCGTGGAGTAATGAACTGGAGCAGCATGGAGTAATTGTACAAGCTTCAAAACGGCAGCAAGAGGATTCAAAACCGGGTTCTCTCGATTGAGAGTCCTATGTTCTAACCACTATGGCACTGTGCCCTACAATCTTCCTTTGGTACCTCACTGTCACATTTTGTATTCAACTTAACAGTGTTATGTCATCAGCAAAAAACATGTTGGCCTATTTCTGGAATTACATTTACATGTGCTCCCAAGATAGTGGGTCCAAACGCTGGATCTTGCAAAACTCTACAGGGTACTTCTATCCAGTCTGAATACAGAGGTGTATATGCCTTTTGTGATAACATAAAGGTCCCTGCTCATATAACTTAACAGTCCCTCTTCGTATAACTTAAAGGTCCCTCCTCAGTTAAATTTTTTGCTAGTTTCATTCCAAATTCATTTTGCGAAATATCAAACCTACCTAGTATCCACTGCAACATACCAGCTCATTTGTGCAACTTTTAGATTTTTGTGAAATCACCAGACAAACCATTAAATTAATTAATGTTTGGTCAAACATTAATTGAAGTGAGAATAGAAATGTTGAAAACTTATGAATTTCACCATTGGTGAAATTTTTAAACTTTGTCATGTGATCGGTGAGAGGATGGACGTCACGCCCATGATTGGCACCGACACACAAAGTGTTTACCATTTTAGATATCCAGTATTTTTAGCCTTACCAGATCTAATGATTAAAGTTAATTCTTTCACTGATTTAAAAAATATGCATTTTTTTAATCGACTGCAGATGTTACTTAAACCATTCACACATTACATATGTGGACATCGATGAACCGGATTCATGAGAGGCTAAATAAGTGATGGATGGAGTTTTATCTTTTGTCAGAAAGAAACTCTTGTATGTACCAAATTGCTTTCAGAAGTTTCTAACTCATTGATAAGATAGGCTCAGCCTTAACAAGACACATCAGACATCAGATGAGTTATACTTCCTGTTATGTAATAGCTTATGACTGAGATCCTTTCATGTTAGAGTCTTGTAATCTGATCGTCATGACAACCAGGATGACATCACTATTGAAATTTAGATCTTGTGTTGTGATAGAACGTGTGCGGAGGTGTGTAAAACGTTCAGAATCTATATGTATTTTGAGAGATAAGATATATCAATGGTGTTATTAATACCCAGACGAAAAAAAACACAGCCTCGGTTTTATTTTATGGCAGGTGAAGTTAGGGATAAATGCCAAAAAAATATCAAGGGCATGTATTCTAAAGGGAGGCCCGCAACAAAGTGCATTAAAACTAAATATAAAAGCATCACCTCATTACCCAAAGTAAATGGTTAACTGATCTTGCATTTAAAATGGATTTCACCCCGTAACTGGATGGGGCAAGGCTAACATGGTAGGACGATTCAGTTTTGATTAACGCAAACCTGTCCACTTTCATTTTCGTTTTGTTACTGACCTGAAGTATAATTTTTTTGTCAAATCCTACCATTTTTACAAGAACATCAACATGGAAGATGGCCCCCATCACTTGTTGACCAATCAAACCATATCATGTCTTCATACGCCAGGGATCCTTCAGTTACTGACAAGTACATATGTCTTCATATGCCAGGGATCCTTCAGTTACTGACAAGTATATATCATGTCTTCATATGCCAGGGATCCTTCAGTCACTGACAAGTACGTAAGCTGTATCCTGCCAACCAGCAACTATACATTTTAATTGGTATGCAGCACAAGTGTCCCTTGTCTGCAAATGTGTACTTTTTCTTCTTCATAACTATTTTTTCAGAACACAAAAATGACTGGCACTGTATTAATCTACTCTCAACCCGGACGTAAAATAATGATTTAACCCCACCCAACTGGTCACATTGGCATGGGTACAAAGTGAAGTAGAAAGTGCACTGAGTCAGTTTCTACTGACTTGCCAGCTTGCTGTTTGTGGTAATTCTACACCCGCAACATTACTCAGCCTATTTAGAATAGCTCTCTATGTTATTAATGGTAAACCCACAATGTTACTCTGCCCATTTCTTGTGACTTGTACCTGCTATTATTATGAAAGTGAGTGACCAATCCAACAAAATAAATAGGCCATGGTGCAGAGTCACATGAGGATTTGTAGTACATCTTTCAGTCTGTCCCATTTTGTTTAATTTGTTAAATTATTCATGGCTGACTGCATGTTTATCTGCTAACTTAAACGGGTGCTAACTAGTTTCCGGTTTCTGCAAGACAAAAGGGTGAAAATATGCACTGCTCTGTGCAGGATATGTTGTCATTAGTCAGCTAGCGTGACAACATACCAGCAGATTGTATACATTGACTTCCCTTGTGCCACTAAAACTGGTCAGTAGCGCCAGATTTAAGCCATTATTCAGCGAGTTAGTTCCGCAGCAACAAAGGCAAAGCATACTTATTTCTATGGTTGAGCGAACAGAACCTGATAGAGGTCATTCAAATGTTTCACGGTAGACATGTTTCGAACTCATATCTCCAGTGTGATTGAGGTGACATTTTGTCTGCTTGTCAGTCATTCTATGACATCTGCTTGTCAATCATTTGTCGACCTGTTAGTCATTCTGTGACATCTGCTCCTCAAAGCATTTTGCGTGTGCATGTGCGTGTGTGTTCTACATGTGTGCACAATAACCATGTACCTTACTATGCGAATTTTTAGTATTATCTTTAGTTGCGCATGCATGTTTATGTAACAGTTCACAATTGCACATGAATTTTGGTATTTATTTATAAAATTATTCTTTGTATAGTTTACAAAACTCTGCGTAATTATCCGTATTGCCTTTTTTTGAAGCTTATTTATTCTTTCACATTGAAACCCCCATATTGTCAGGCAGTAATTTATCTGTGGCACAAGTAATGTATTATAAAGCATGATTTTTATTCTCAAAGGCAATTCTTGTTTAAGTCTGTTTAGTATCCCGATTATTCTCATGCCTCTGTTTGATATATGTTCAGAGGGTTTCTTCCAATTAAAATGTGTATCCAAAGTAAGTCCAAGAAAATTAAATTCATTAACTTTTTCTATAATGATATTATTGATTTTAGGAGCGGGTGCTTCTATATGTTTTCTATGCATGTGGAAGACCACACGTTTAGATTTAGCTATGTTTAGTGAAAGTTTATTTATTACAAGCCATTCGTTAATTTTAAAGAGGTCTTTATTTATTAACAAATCGCTATCTGCATTTTGTGCGTTTACGAAATTACTCAGTGAGCTTAAAAGTGGGGTGTCATCTGCATATGATATAAAATTAAACACTTGACTAGCCTCTAAAAAATCATTAATATATATTATGAATAGTAGTGGTCCCAGAATTGAGCCCTGAGGCACACCAGTAGCTATGTGCAGTCTATCAGATTTTATGTCATCAATTTCTACAAATTGTGTTCTATTTGTTAAATAACTTTTGAATAGTTGCAATGGTACTCCTTCTGTGCCATAATATTTTAATTTATTTAGTAGAATCTTATGATTTAGGGTGTCGAAAGCTTTCGACAAATCAAGGAATATACTAATTGGTACCTCATTATTGTCCATTTTTTATGATTCTGTCTACCAATTCTAGTGCAGTGTACTCGGTTGAGTGGCCATCTCTAAATCCATATTGATTATTGACAAAGAGTTTCTTGCTTTCAAAATGTGAAGACAATTGATTGGCAAGGATTTTTTCCATAACTTTAGAGACAACCAGTAGGAGGAATTTTGGTCGGTAATTATTAATTATTGTTGGAATTCCTTTTTTAAATACTGGGATAACTTTGGCCACTTTTAGTTTTTCGGGGAATATCCCTGTATTAAAAACTTGTGTTACTAAAAGTGTCAGAGGTTTGATAATGGTTGGAGCTAGTTTTTTAAATAATTTGCTCGAGATTCCATCAAATCCGGTGAGATGATGGAAGTCACACCAATGATCGGCTTTAACCCGCACAGTGTTTACCATTTTGGATATGCAATATTTTGAGCCTTACCCATAGAGATACATCATTAATCACCTCCCTTTTACTAACGGGTGTTCTATTTATGTCTATCAAACGACTAAAGTCAATAATATTTTGATGATTTGAAAAAGAATAGGCATGTTACATAGACTATTCACACACTACATATTTGGACATCAATGAACTGGAGTTGCAATAGGCTAAATCAGTTGAGGATGGAGTTTTAACTGACACCCTGAGAATATATCTCCCTAAATGTCATCCCAGATAGTCACCCTAATAACCGCCCTGGTCATTCAGTCACCCCAGACAGTCAACCTGAGAGAATGACACCTTTCACCAAGTCAAGCACCCCATTTGTCACTGGTCGCCCCCAAGTAATACATCATGCATTGGTGCAACACAACACGTGGAAAGTGATAGCCATGCATTGTATGTTCTGTAACAGGCTAGAATTGGCAGAAAGCCACTTATATACATGCTAGTGTGGATTACTCACTACAAACTTTGACATTCAACCCTTGGTTAAGGTTTATGATATAATATAAATGTTTATTTTCCAACAAATAGTCCATATATATATATATATATATATATATATATATATATATATATATATATATATATATATATTATTCATGCAATATAAGTAAAAATATGTATAGTATACACACGTTGTACAGTAAAAGTACATGTAAAACGAGTTGAAATAAAAATATATGTCAATACATACGTCATGTATTAACAATGTACAGTTGACTAATCCAATATTTAATCATTGGACATCTGTAATAAATAAAAGTTTGAAAATAATTCACAAAAAGTAGATTATCGACACGAAAAGGATGAATATTGACGAGCATTTATTAAAATATTTTACATAAATTGTAAAGTGTAGTGAACGTATTCTAACTTGCTACAATGTATACAAGATGTGTAGTATTCTAAAACTTTTGTTACATGGAACAGTAACAGATTTCAGACAAATTTTCTGGCTAAAACATTTGTATGAGCATAAAAACATCTTTCCTGCCTGGCAGTATCATCATCGTCAGTAAGGTTATTGTTTATAATATGTCCAAGGTATTTACATTTCTCAGTTCAGGGGTGTATGAAGTAGTGTATTCAGTGAGTTTTCTCAACCCAAAAATACAAAGATCATCGGCATACATCATATGGTGCTTGCATAAAAAACAACCAATTTGTAGTTTGTTCAGATTTACACTTAAGTCATCCATATAGACGTTAAAAAGATGGGGAGAAAGGATTCCACCCTGTTTAACACCATTTGAAACAGTAAACAATTCAGAGAAGCTCCGACACCATCTGACAGTGAATTTGTGAGTGCTGTACTAAACAGAGAATGCGCACAATAAAAGAAGGACAGCGTCAGTTAGTTTAGTGAACTTTGTCAAAGGCTTTGGCGACATCCAACATAGTAACATACATAGATAAGCCATTCGCTCTATAGTGTCAAAAGGTCTGTAAAAACAGAGTTTGTGATGAATTTGTGTACACTGTGTGTACCCACTAACTTTCAATTACAGTACAGTAATCCCCTTTTCACAACTGTGTTGTGTTCCTACATGTGTGTGAGCGTCACAGTCGCAGACATAAATAGAACACCAGCACCTTTTAGTAAAGCACCCAACAGTCCAATAACTGTATTCATTCACTGCCATGTTAACAACTTACTGTTGTCTTTGCTATGTTAACGTAAATTTAACATAGCATATCAGTTTTAACCTTAATTACATCAAATACATAAGGGGAATTCTCTGTGCAGAAGATTTACGTATCATTGAACTCTGTGTAGTAGAAATTCACATGCACGTGCCTATGGCTACTGGCCTAAAGTACAACATGGACCCAACGTACTCTTCACTGTTATAGCTGCTCTGCATGTTTACGCTACACCTCTGCAGTGGTCAGTGAATGACCACTTGCCTTAGCAACCACTCAACTAGTTGTCACCTACCTTGCTGTGTGACAGGAGACTTCTGTGCCAGAGTCCAGCGGATGTCAACCAAGCACTGTCACACCAGACAACACTCCTCACGTCCTAAGCCTGTGAACAAGTATCACTCTGACCTCGTTAGCCACCAACAGTGGTGCAGCTATCAACTAAACCCTTTTGCGATACCACTGCCAGACAACGTTGTTTTGCACAAGTGATCACACAATGAATTCATATAGGAAATGGAGTTGTCTGACAGAATATAATATATAACATCCCCAACAGTGTAGACCCCAGCATGTAATGGGGCTATGAGTAACTGGGGTAGCCCCTAGTTGACTCATGACCATGATGCACTGGGGGAGTTCCGTGGGGGTTTTTGGGGTAAGACCACAGTTGACCTTCCTGTTTATTGTTTCACACGAATGTAGGGCGCATGAAATTGTAAAATGGTAACTTAATAAATTAATATTATGTGACATGAGTGCCTTTGAGCAGGAATATTCACAGGTTTGTTTGTAGAAGCTATTGGCTGTGAAACAGTGCATTTTTTAAAGAGTTTAACTGGCGGAGGGATTTATGGGAATTTTTCTGCTATGGGCCACGTGGGCGCATGAATACATGGCTATTTTTGTCAAAATTGGGCGATTTAAAAGAGCTGGAGGTATGTGATTTTGATAAAATTTGGTCAGTATATCAATGAGATGATGGCAATTGCTGTGTACAATTTTCAGAATTTTTGATGGTCACGTTTTCTTATAATCAGACAAAACGTTAACATGGCCACCAATGCAATTCTCAACTGTGGTCTGACTCCAAATAGACGGAAGTCGGGGTCACAAACACGTTTATAAAATGTTGATATGCTTATGTTTTGGTCGTTGTTATTTCTTATATTTTTTGTAATTTGCAATTCTGATAATATAATTAGGGCACATATTTTTGAAAATAAATTAATAAATAAATAAATACGGTTGCTAACCTGTCCAGTGTTGTGTGTATTTTGACTTAGACAATTGTCGGTGTCAGACTGGATAATATTATATTATTATATAAATATGTTATTGATTCCATCTAGTCAACAAGATCATTACTGGTTAAACGCCGCTACTATTTAAACTGTTTAACAGTCTCCCTTAGGAGGTGTCCTATAACCGATCTACTAAATATAAAACATGTCAAATAAATGTACATTTTAGTTTTGTACTATAAAGTTTGATGTGTACGAGCTGATATATTGCGCAAGTTAATATTGAATATGATATTTCATTGCTAATAAATACAATTTGTTTATTTTTCATGTGCTAAAATAGTATTATAAGGCTTGTGATAAGCTGAAAGTCTACAATAAGCAATTTTTAATATCAACAATAACAGTTGCCTTTCCAAAATGTCTATTCACCACATACCAATACGAATTTCATGTTGTGTACTGTACTTTGCAACCCTAACCGTAGCTAACCCCATCTCTAGCTAACCACATCCCTGGCTAACCCTATCTCTAGCTAACCCCATCCCTAGCTAACCATAACTCTGAAGTGGTTTACATAAGATATAATCATTCCCATAGGCACAGGTTGATAGGAAAAGTGAACAGCTTGCTTGGAAAAGGCAGACAGCAGTAGCAATCACGAACATCATGGTACAGATCGGATGCCAAAATGGAAAGTTGGTGAAAATTAAGGGGTATGACACAAGTATGTGACGGAACAGGTAGCCATTTTGGACTAGAGCGGTCATTGGTGATATTTGTGTTGTGGCCCAGTGCGTTAGCAACATTGTGTAAAAAAATTGGACAGAACAGTTGTATTTTGGCTGTGTCACACCCACTTGAAGCACTGCGTAGATCAGCATTTTCAAATCTGGCCGCGATTGGCATCTGGTCATGTGATACCCTTTTATAGTGGCGTATCGAAATCAAGCCGTTCGCCTTGTATCTTATCAACTAGAAGTATGAAAGCAGTCACATAAACAATAAAATTGGACAAACCTGAATCATTGGAATTTACCCTAAATCCTGTTAAATGTGAAAAATGTCCAATTTTCTTACAAAGTTATGCCACGTTTGGTTTAAAATCAAGCAATTATATGAATACTAATTTTAAAATAAACTCATTAGTATATTCAAAGGGACAGTAAGCAGGCTTCATTGGTTCGCAGTGCTATGCAAATCTAGTGTACATGATCTATGATTTATCAAGTGTCAAAATCGACCTATAATTAAATTATGTGACTGGTTTTCAGCTAATAATATGGGCAAAGCATTGTTTAGACTTGGCTGTCAAACAAATAATAATGACTTGACAAGCAGGAGTGTTCCATAATGTGTCTACATATACACTGTGCCGCAATTTGATATAAAATTTGACACTTTCTCAAACAAAAAAATTCCCTATTTGGGGTAAGACCACAGTTGACCTTCCTGTTTATTGTTTCACACGAATGTGGGGCGCATGAAATTGTAAAATGGTAACTTAATAAATTAATATTATGTGACATGAGTGCCTTTGAGCAGGAATATTCACAGGTTTGTTTGTAGAAGCTATTGGCTGTGAAACAGTGCATTTTTTAAAGAGTTTAACTGGCGGAGAGATTTATGGGAATTTTTCTGCTATGGGCCACGTGGGCGCATGAATACATGGCTATTTTTGTCAAAATTGATAGGCATCGCACGTCGGGGCGATTTAAAAGAGCTGGAGGTATGTGATTTTGATAAAATTTGGTCAGTATATTAATGAGATGATGGCAATTGCTGTGTACAATTTTCAGAATTTTTGATGGTCACGTTTTTTTATAATCAGACAAAACGTTAACATGGCCACCAATGCAATTCTCAACTGTGGTCTGACTCCTTTTGTTGGCCCAGGCTGCCTGTGCTTGTAATGCATGATTATGACTGGCTTGCTGATAGCACTTGTCTAGCAATATATAAGCCCACAGCACAATGAAATGGTCAATGCATAGTTATCTGTGGAATGTGTAAATTATTAAACATTTTGTGTGTTTAAAATGCATTTAATAAAAAAATTTAGATCCACAATGTGCAGATTTGACCTACTTCTAGTAGCATTGTTCGTCTTTCGCATTGTCGTAATGAAATAATATATTGCTTACAAAAATTCAAAACACTTAGCCGGAAAGTCATTTGTGAAGCCAGATAAAAAATTTAAATAGCCATCTTAGAGTGTTGTCAAGCATTTGTTGTAAAACAACTACATGAAACAGTAAAACAGTTACTTTCTTACACATACAATGTTTACCAATTTACACATCCCACAATTAACTATGCATTATGCATGGTAGCTGTACATATATTGTATCTTTATAATGATGAAAAAATTAGGTGGGCCCAAATTCTGTACAAGAACTGTGATTTATGACATATTAAGTTTAAGTTTCCGTTCCATAGCAGAAATGAGGTCAGATGTTATGCTCTATAGTTGGTTACATCATTTGAAGACTGCTATGCCTATGTTACCACTAGGCCATTAAGCAACTCTGCTCAGGCATTACAAATGGATCCAATGGCTTCGTGCTCCAAAACTGTCTTAATAAACAAAAACAGTTATGTGATGCCCTCATTCTAGACCACATATGGCATCTTCAGTTGGAATTTAAAAACATTATTTACCTGTTTTAATTGTTAGATGTTTGTTTTCATTAAGGGAATGCAAGATTCAACACAAATGTTTTACTAATATCTACAATAAAGTGTATATGACTATTTTCCTAAAAACAAGACATGATAGAAATGCTCTGAATGCTGAAACCACAAAAAAATTATTCTGTAAGATCACAGTAAAGAACATAACTAACTCGGTGAGGCGTCATCAAAACAGCACAAGTAATATCACATGGTCTGAGAAATGGCAGGTGTTGTTCAATTTTGGGAAATGTAAATGCCTATGTACAGGACATGGGAACATGGATATAAACTATAAAATGGGAGATACTGTCCTGGGTACTACTGTAAAAGAAGAGGACTTATGAGTTACAATAAGCGCTGATATGAAAGTTTCAGAGCAGTGTGATGTTGCAGCTTCAAAAGGTAATCAGATTCTTGGGTTGATTAGGAGAAAGATAACATACAAAAAAAGCTAATTATTCCTCGGTATAAAGCAATAGTTAGACCTTATTTACATACAAGGGTGGAGACCATACCGTAAGAAGGATATAGATATGCATACGAAGGAGAGCAACTAAAATGATTCCAGCACTTAGAGACCTTAGTTATGAAGAACGCCTGAAAGAATGTGGTTTAACAACTCTAGAGACAAGGAGGTTAAGAGGAGATCAGATTGAAGTTTTTAAGATATTGAATGGATATGAAAATATTGATAGAAATATGTTTTTCTCACTCAAGAAAGATAGCAGATCTAGAGGACATGAGGAAAAATTAGTAAAGGATCAATGTAGATTGGATATCAGGAAGTACTCGTTCTCACAGAGGACAATGAATGAATGGAACAAATTGTCTACGGATTGTGTAACTGCTAGCAGCGTGAATAGGGTTGATACATATCTCAGGAGAGCAGGTTACACATAGATGAATATTGTTGGACTCTCAATAAGCCAATGGCTTTCTTGTCCACTTGCCATCTGGACCTTTGGCTTGAATGTAAAATATTGTTAAATCTTGTTAAATCTACTTTAATTGGTGCATCCATGGCAGTAATAATTGTCAGGCTCTTTCAGTTTAAGCCCTACTAAACCAATGTTTCTATAGTTGCATAGATTAGTACAAAGTGATGAGCAAGCAACAAGCTTCCAGGTGGCCAGCAGACAAGGAAAATATTGGCTCTATGAGTCACTGCACAAGGTTATAAATTTTTTAGCCATATCTGGTCCGACTTTCGCAGTTATCTGTCAGTATGGTTTTAAGCTCACTGCATTTACACTATCAATACCGTAGATAGTTTGTTCTATACATTTGTCATCTTCTCTTAATGAGCACGGACTGTCTTATATCCAGTATGCACCATATATTTACTGAAGCACTTCCTGCCATCCAGTTAATTCTTCTACAATATCTGAGTTTCACGATAAAATACAGTTTGAAGAAAGACAAGGTTGTTTGAGGTCAGACTTATCTACATGTCACTGTACAAGCTTATCAATTTTTATCTGTGCAGCCCGATCCGCCCTAGACAAAAATATGTCAGTTATGTTTTTTAAACATACCTACTAGCATTTATGCTATCAGTAGGCAGTTTGTTCTGTTCATTAATTATCGTCTCATATATCCAATCAAAACTGTTTACTGAAGCTATTTCATTGGGAAATTCATGCCCTGTAGTTCTACATTATGTTTGATGAAAAAAATATGGTTTGAAGAAACACATGTTTTTTGGGAGCCAAACTAATCGCCCCATTGAGTCACTCACTAATGTTTTTGGTCTAAATATAACTGTGCTCTTTAGATTGGTAAGATGCTCTTGGTTCTGCCAATCAGATCAGAAATTAAAACCTTTTCCAGTGCACATAATTCACCTTCTAATGTGATGGTATTATAGTCAGACATAATACTATTATAGTACACTGGATATCAGATTTCACAAGCAAACCATTGTCACACAGCTGAATGTGACAATGGTTTGACAACAGTGACAATACTTGTGTACTTCCACAATAGTGAGCAACATAATGAAGACAAGTGCATGCATTGACAACTACGGTGGGAGGGGGTAGGAGTGCCGAAAATATCTAAAATTGGTTTACTAGCAAAGTTAGGACTTAGTCTCAACCAACTAAGAGATTAAAAAAAAAAATTTTCACCAATGTGATGTCGAGTGTAACAAATTGCTGAATTGGTGCCTCTTTAACATGACAAAAAATATTTTCTATTGACATGAATTTTCTTATGATGTAAACTTGTTTGTGGGACGTGTTTAATATATTAGAGAAAAAGAAAATCCATGGCAGTAGGAAATATTTTGTCATGTGAAAGAGACTTCAGCAGTTTATTGCACATAATGTTCAAGACACAGTGACAAAGTTATCTTGTTAATCTCATAGATAGTTGAGACCAAGTCCTAGCTTTGAAACCAACGGTCCAGTATTGAGGAAGTGTACAACTTAACTTTGTTAGAATGAACAACACAAAGCAATCAACAAAGTTCTAATTATTGTCTTCTTCCATTTACAGCATTCTATTTCCGGTGCTGCCCCCTGCTGAGTCAGAGGCTGTGGAGATCTGCTCAGAATCGGTGGCCGACCCATCAAGAACAGGACAAATTGATGAGCCTACGTAAGTAGGAGTTCACTGGGACGTTTCTTTAATAATAATAATAATAAGAAGAAGAATTTATATAGCGCCTGCATCCACTTAGAATAAAATGCTCTTGGGCACTTTATATAAACATTACAATCATTAATATATCTCTGTCTTGAAAAACACAGTTACACAATCAAGTTATTACCCGTAGACGAATTTAAAAAGTTGTCTTTAAATGTTTCTTAGATAGGCTGATAGTCTTGAGTTTAACGTTCTCAGGCAGGTCGTTCCATTGTATGACCTGCCGCGTGTTGGCTAAAACAACGTTCACCACAAGTAACAGTCCATAGCATCAGTACAACATTTTCCACAGACAGACACCTGGAAAGTGCGTGGGTACTACATGGACATCACACGCTGAGTGAAAGAAAGAGCATCTAAAGTTAAATTATGGCCTGTAATTATTTATTACAGAAGCTGCTAGATTTCCATTGTGACATGCTGGTATATATATTACTGTATTCTCACTTCGTGTGGTTCTTTGAAGTGGTTTTGTCACGTAGGTGGCAGGTGCATCCATACTTGTGTGAAAGATCACTTTAATAAATTGATAAAGAATAGACAAGTGAAGTATGGAGGAGCTGAGGGAGGAGAAGTTGGTGTGAGAGAGAGCTGAGGGAGGAGAAGTTGGTGTGAGAGAGAGAGAGCTGAGGGAGAAGTTGGTGTGAGAGAGAGCTGAGGGAGGAGAAGTTGGTGTGAGAGAGAGCTGAGGGAGGAGAAGTTGGTGTGAGAGAGAGCTGAGGGAGGAGAAGTTCGTGTGAGAGAGAGCTGAGGGAGGAGAAGTTGGTGTGAGAGAGAGCTGAGGGAGGAGAAGTTCGTGTGAGAGAGAGTTGAGGGAGGAGAAGTTCGTGTGAGAGAGAGCTGGAGAGGAGCCAGCTAAAGTGGGTTGGATACATGGAGAGAATGGAAGGGAATGGTTGACGAAGAGTGCAGATTCATGTAGAGTGGAGGGTAGAAGGAGAAGAGGAAGACCGAGACTGAGATGGGAGGACTGAGTGAAGAGAGATTTTGCGGGAGTGGGAGGGGAATGGGGAGAGAGGGATGAGGGAGTGGAGACGGTTGGTGGAGATGGCAGTGAAATGGGACTAGTGATGAAGAAGAAGGGAAAACAAACATGAACAGCCAGTATCGGTGCCAGCCTCACCCCAGACTACAACGACTGGTATCAGTGCCAGCCTCACCCCAGACTTTAGGGATAAGGCCGAGAGCAACAACATTAATCATGCACTAGCATTACTGTCTTATCCGGGATTTTAATGGTGACCTCTTCACATTTACTCATTCAGGTTTTTGCCAACCATGCCTTGGTTAATAGACAATTAAATTTCAGGAAAAGGCAGAGGGAAATTAACTTGAAAATTGGTGGTTGTGTGATAGAACATTGGATTGTCAGTCAAGGGGACTGGGATTGAAAAAACTACCTGCTGGTGTTTTCAAAACTTGGGCAATTTCATTCACCCCACTTTGCCTGTGTCTTTATAGTAAATGTCACAAGGTTAAGTTAAACTGACACATAATTGATGGTGTTAGTTCGAAATATGATATAATCGTACAGTGTGTCTGAATAGAAAGAAATAGTAATGATATAAAATAAATGTTTCTGCTGTGAAAAGTAACTCTATTTTCAGAATATTTGCAGTTGATGTAGCATTTCTTATTTCCATTTGATGTTAAATTGTTAGGTCTGCTCCATTAAACCATATACCATACTTGTATTTAACACAAAACCTGGCCATTGAGATGACACAATATGTTTTATATGTTATCACCTATCACATTCACTTTTGTACTTCTTTTAGAAGAATTTATCCATGTTATAATTATATATATAATGTTTGTTATAATTGCAAACATATATAATTATCATATTCATGACGAGGAAGGGAGTCAAGTGTTGACTTGTATAATCCTGTCCTATGCTTCAAAAATTTACCAATATGTCCCTTGAATTGGTCGATGTTCTCTGACATAACCGCTGCATCCGGAAGTCTATTCCAGTCATTTATGATCCTTTGGGTGAACGAGGACTACTAATCTTGAGTGCACTCTGGTGATCTTGAACGGGTGCCCTTTCATTGCAGACCGTCCATTCCCCATGATGAATGTGACAGTATCTTTGCTTGCATGCTATTATTTTTGGATTATTTTGGTGTATATGCCTAAGTTTTATAGTCATGGACAGTGATTTTTAAAGGTAATCTATTTCAAAGACAGGACCATAGATTAGTCACATTTGAATTTTTTTATATATTGTTTGGAAAAGATGGGCTCATAAATTCTAGCTAGGGACCGTAATTGAAAACTTAAAAATCCCTGGTCATGTAACCCATTCATTATATCAAATACCTCAAAGGAACATTTGCACAGAAAATTATTTTCCTTCCAAGCTCATGGGAGCACATGTGGCCACAAGCTATTTGTTTAGCCTAGACAGGCATTGATAACATCCACTTCCTCCAGCAACTGTCATGGACACTTCCTTGAAGCTTATTTTAAAGCTTGGTGTGCTTCCTGTGTTATACACAAGTAATGTGCTTCCTGAATATCTGACAAAGAATAAAACAGTGTAAACTATTAATAACAATAATTTAATTCTATGGCACATATATCCCCAGGAACCTGAGCTCAGAGGCTCAACAAAAGAGAATCATTAAGCATAATCGTGAACAGTGATGCACAAAAGTAAGTCATTGTCAGAACGAGAAACCACCGAAGAATTAAGGTGGAAATACAGATTGGAATAAATATGTCTTGAGTCTTTTTCAGAAGGTAGCTGTAGTTTCAGATGTTTTGAAAGTGATGGGGATTTCATTCCAGACAAGCTCAGCGACATAGAAAGCTCGTTTGCCCAAGTTAAATTTAGTTTTAGGAACAATAAGTTCTTGTTAAATGGATGATCTGAGCTGTACAGGGATATTTGAAAGATGCAGGAGACTAGCCAAGTAGGGTGGTTGTTGTGTAGATAGAGTAAGAGTGGAAAGTGTAAAATTGATTTGATAAGTAACAGGAAGCCAGTGTAACTGTTTAAGTAGTGGTAGTGACGGTGACAACCGAGGCGCCCTGAGAACCACACGTGCCAGACAATTTTGTACTTGTTGGAGTTTAGCTAAGTCTCTTTTAGCAATGTTGTTTAGTGGCAAATTACAATAGTCTAGGTGGCTGCTAATTATTGCATTTGATATTGTTTTAGCAGTAGATAAAGATATGTCACCCCAATTCGACAGAGATTGCGTATATGGTAGAAACAGGATTTGCATGCATACTTGATAAATATGCAGGTGAAAGTTGAAATCATTGTCAGTGACAGCATGCACCTAGATTACGAACGGTATCTGATGGGGCTGTATCACTGCCAAGGAATTTAACTAGAACATGGCTAGTCATCAGCATACAGATGATGACTGAGATTATGATTAGCAATGAGTTAGCTGAGAGATGTAGTGTGTAAGCTAAATGGAACAGGGCCAAGGTTTAATAGGTTGAATATGGTATGTTTCATATTTTGGCCTTTGTTTACTAAACTACTCCCTTTCTGACACAGCAGCACATTTGAGTGTACAGTTTTTGTTATTTCTGTATACCCGCTACCCTTAATATGTCACAGCAGTAGTCTTGGTTAACTGATTTCATAGAATTGCGCATGCGTTTATCGGTTGCGTTAATTATATTCTTAATTTTAGTTGCACATGGTTAATTTTTTCTCTTTTAGGTGATTATCCCCCAAACCATGACTTCTGTTTCGCTTTAAATTTACCTTGATTTACTTTTGATCTTTATCTTCTACATAGCAGTAGAGGAGATGGCGTGGTAGGGAGTCAAACGTTGACTCGTATGATCCTCCGCCCAATATAGTACTTCCTTATGTCCAATCTTGAGGGTTCTTTGGTGATCTTGAATGGGTGCTCACTTGTTGCAGACTGTGCATTCTTCATGATGAATGTGACATCTTTGCTTGCATTGATATGGGGATTATTTTGGTGTATATGACTAGGTGTTATAGTCATAGACAGCGATTTTTAAAGGCAATATATGCTATTTTTTTCATACAGACATTTCCACGAAGAAATTAATTTCATTCCAACCCTGTGTAAAAAAATTAACAATACCAAGCACCATTGTGTATTACAGCTGTGTACACATTTTCTTTACTCTAACTAGACAGACATTGATATCATCCACCACCAACTGCCGTGGAAACTTCCTTGAGGCTTATTTTGCTTTTGTTTCCTGTGTTAAACACCAGCTTCCTGACTAAGAGTAAAACAACGTAGACTACTGCAGGTGCCATCTTCAAAATAAATAACATGCTGAGTTCAAGCAAGAGGCAACATATTGTTTTATTCAATTTGACTAAGCCTAAGGGGCTTTGTAAATATAAAGAATTCAAATAATCCAAAATTAACCAGATAGTATTGACCCCATCCACCTACACCCCTATCCAAAAACAAATAAAAAAGAAAATTGAAGGCATTGTACCCGCATTGCTAATGCAGTGAATGGAAAGATTATTAAAAAAAAATCAACCAGGGAGAAACTCAAAAAATATACTTATACAATTTTTTTTACAATCCAAGTGGATCCATGACCCACCAACAGCCAAACTGTTTTTGGATTATTTGAAATTTTTTAGTTACAATGCCCATATATTGTGAATCTTAGTCAAACCAACTACAGTAGTAGTAGTAAAAGCTTTATTTCATGATGGTGACCATGTCACGTTTATCGCATGATTTTCAATGAGCCATCAATCACATCCACTCTTACATACACAGTTATATAACAAAGATAAAATATACACATCAAAACAATATGGTAAATTATTAGTCATTTGCACTAAAACTAGTTTGTTCGATTTCTTTTGTTGTGGGTGAATTGGGGGGTTTCTGTGTTTGGAAAGATTACACCTTGTCAAGTGGTAGGAAACTCCACAGAATCATGATGCAGTGATATTTAGTGGTGTACCAAGAACAAGGATTTCATCACTTGATGGATGAATGCTGCATATTTCTTTGATTTGAAAAACATTAACAACCTTTTCCACAACTGTAACATGTAAGATGTCAGCACATTTTGCAGTCAGTAGTTTGTTTACTGTGTTCCTTTTTTTAGTTAAATGGACAAATTAGTTGATCAAATCAGCCTTAATTTTACGATAAACGCTAGTCATTCAGAGTGTGCAGAACATCACTGTTGAAAAACTAGGTGCACAGATTAACTCATAAAACTAGGTATCATGTCCCAGGGGGTGCATTTTCAATGGCGCATGTTGCATTGACATAATGATTGCCAAGACTAGAACTAAATCTGGGTATTTGACAAGGAAGCACTTTTCTTGAAGGGAAAGTTTAGCAGGAGCAATGGGTTTATGATAGGAAATTTACTCTTTCTTCCGATGGCTACAAAATATTGCTTGATTTTGACACATTTTCAGTGTGTTTTATTTCTGTATCTGGCACAGCCAAGTATATGTATGGTTGTGTGTGTTTATGGAGTGTTCATGACGTCAGTGCAGATGACATTGTCGTGTCATCTGGAATATATCTTCTTCCTTTATAAAGAGGTGAGGCTGAATATTTTTTATGATGCTGCTGTCTGAAGTCAAATACTACAGATGTGTCGACTTCCCCGATATGAATGACAAAATTTATATACAAGCCAGTTGTGATTTAATGTAGATAAATTGATAGTGTACTCGCATGCTAAGTTCACCACTTCTGCTGCTATTATTAATGTTGTCGTGCTGAGTTTTACACATATAAAACATATTTGTGGTTTTAACACGCTGGTTTGTGCTTCTGAAGATAGTAAGTCTATGATTGATGTATAAACTCATTGCATAACTCGTAAGAAACTATCATGTGGGATGGCTTTGCCACCATTCGTATAATTTTCTGTTTTTCTATTTTATGAGGTAAACTCCAACCTTATAAGATGACATTTTCTGTTTTGAGGTACATTCCAACCTTATAAGATGACATTTTCTGTTTCATCAGGTACATTCCAACCTTATAAGATGACATTTTCTGTTTTGTGAGTGCATTCCAACCTTATAAGATGATACTTTCTATTTTATGCGGTACATTTTCCCTGCCTAACTTTCTTGTTTATTACAAGTGTAATTGATGCATACATGAAATAAAATTTTAAGGGGTTATTAAATAAGAATATAATTAATTATATTTATATTATACCTTAGATTTGATGTCACTGTAGTGAATTAATGCCAAAAACATAAACAATATGCAGTCGTCTCTCTGGTTGGACTAACAAAGCATGTGGATTAGTGAAACATTCTATTATCACCCATGTTATAACTATCGGTAATAAACTGATCGTATATTGTGGCAGTTCTATTGCTTTTGTTATATGAATGATTTCCAGTAATTGACAGGACATCGAACTAAGAACAAACAATGTACCTGCGGTGTAAAAGCGATCACTGAGACTGTTAATTATTTAATTTAGTGCTCCATTCTCACATCTGATGTTTGAAAATTTTAACCCATTAAGTGAATCATATTCCAGCGTTATCTGACTAGTTGGTTCTATCTGGCTAGCTGGTTCTATCTCGCTAGTTGGTTCTATATCTGGCTAGTTGGTTCTATCTGGCTAGTTGGTTCTATCTCTCTAGTTGGTTCTATCTGGCTAGTTGGTTCTATCTCGCTAGTTGGTTCTATATCTGGCTAGTTGGTTCTATCTGGCTAGTTGGTTCTATCTCGCTAGTTGGTTCTATATCTGGCTAGTTGGTTCTATCTGGCTAGTTGGTTCTATCTCTCTAGATGGTTCTATCTGGCTAGTTGGTTCTATCTGGCAAGTTGGTTCTATCTCTCCAGTTGGTTCTATCTAGCTAGTTGGTTCTATCTCACTAGTTGGTTCTATATCTGGCTAGTTGGTTCTGTCTGGCTAGTTGGTTCTGTCTCGCTAGTTGGTTCTATATCTGGCTAGTTGGTTCTATCTGGCTAGTTGGTTCTGTCTCGCTAGTTGGTTCTATATCTGGCTAGTTGGTTATATCTGGCTAGTTGGTTCTATCTCTCTAGATGGTTCTATCTGGCTGGTTGGTTCTATCTCACTAGTTGGTTCTATCTCGCTAGTTGGTTCTATATCTGGCTAGTTGGTTCTATCTCGCTAGTTGGTTCTATATCTGGCTAGTTGGTTCTATATCTGGCTAGTTGGTTCTATCTCTCTAGTTGGTTCTATCTGGCTAGCTGGTTCTATCTGGCTAGCTTATTCTATCTCGCTAGTTGGTTCTATCTGGATAGTTGGTTCTATCTCGCTAGTTGGTTCTAAATCGCTAGTTGGTTCTAAATCGCTAGTTGGTTCTATCTGGCTAGTTGATTCTATCTGGCTAGTTGGTTCTATCTCGCTAGTTGGTTCTAAATCGCTAGTTGGTTCTATCTGGCTAGTTGGTTCTATCTGGCTAGCTGGTTCTATCTGGCTAGTTGGTTCTATCTGGCTAGTTGGTTCTATCTGGCTAGTTGGTTCTATCTCGCTAGTTGGTTCTAAATCGCTAGTTGGTTCTATCTCGCTAGTTGGTTCTATCTAGCTAGCTGGTTCTATCTGGCTAATTGGTTCTATCTGGCTAGTTGGTTCTATCTCGCTGTTTGGTTCTATCTCGTTAGTTGGTTCTAAATCGCTAGTTGGTTCTATCTCGCTAGTTGGTTCTATCTCGCTAGCTGGATCTATCTGGCTAGTTGATTCTATCTGGCTAGTTGGTTCTATCTCGCTAGTTGGTTCTATCTCGCTAGTTGGTTCTATCTGGCTAGGTTATTCCATCTCGCTAGTTGGTTCTATTTGGCTAGTTGGTTCTATCTCACTAGTTGGTTCTAAATCGCTATTTGGTTTTATCTCGCTAGTTGATTCTATCTGGCTAGTTGGTTCTATCTGGCTAGTTGGTTCTATCTCGCTAGTTGGTTTTATCTGGCTAGTTGGTTCTATCTCGCTAGTTGGTTCTAAATGGCTAGTTGGTTCTATATGGCTACGAAGCAATTTTGTGAAGGAACAGTGTAGATTAGATACCAGAAAGTACTCTTTCTTATGAAAGGACAATAAATGAATTTAATAAATGACCTACTGATTGTGTAAATGCTAGCAGCGTGAATATGTTTAAAACCAAAATTGACAAATATCTCAGAATGGCGGGCTATCTTATTTTGGATGGCAATCTTCTTAAATCTTGTTAAAATGTAGTTAAAGTCACATTGTATTGAGATTTTTCCTGCACAAAAGCATGTGGCTTATTACAAAAACGAAAAATGACTGTATTGACTGCACTTGGCTTATGGGCTTTAACAGAATGTTTCTTGGGATTATTCCTGGGTCATAAACTGAACCCATATTCTCTTATTTCAGGGAAGTGTTCTCCCCAGCGGGACTGCTCTATCCAATACTTCTTCCCAAGCTCTATCCACCCCTGTTTGACCTTTACGCCCTCTACAATGAGAAGGAAGATGATGTGTACTGGAAGAGGGTACTTCACTGGAACCGTCAGCCGGATGTCGCTCTCATGTCTTACCTTGGACTGGCTCAGTAAGTTTCTCCCGCGTTGTATCAGTTATTAATATTTTTAGAAAAAAACACTGTCCATTTCCATATGTGTTGCTTAAGCCAAAAGGTCCGCAACGTATTATTTGGTATCCTAAATAAAAGTTCCTCCAAGATGTTGAGGTGACCCCCGGTACAACTGGTGCACCCTACCATAGTCACATACTCCCAGAATGCCCTGCTCTGAAACAAACTTTATTGTTGCACTATACGAGGATTCACATTTTTTGTAGTTCTGGAATATTACTTTTGCCAGCTGTTAGACGTCGAACCAACCATTTTCCCTCTCCCTCCCCTCTCCCTCCCCTCCACACATCAACTCATTCCTCATTTTTCCCACACTGCCTCAGACGATTTAGTTTTTAATTTTGTTCTTTCACTTTCACAATTTCATTAAGTTGTTTTTTTCATCAGCTGTTTTGCCAAAATCCTAGTAACTTGGAACTGATTTCAACATGACCCCTCTGTTTCTGGAACTGTCTCTCAAGAATACGGCTAAATTCAGTGTTTTCTTAGGCTTTTCATGTGGGATTTTGGTAGTTAAACCTTGAAAACTGTTCTGCCGTGAGATCTCCTGTGTGCAAAGGTCTGTTATACCTGACCATTGTCTGTTTATTTTAGGGATTTCTGGCTTGTGGAGGAGTCAGCGTATACCAACCCAAGACAGGTAAGATCGTCCATTCAGCAGTGCAGCGAAGTTATTGTGTCACAGTTAAATTGGCAGTTTACCTACCAAGGCTGTATCTTGTCAGCTTTTTTGTTGTTTTGTTGCCAATTGACTGCGGATGTGGCACTGAAAGAATTCAGACGGGTGTTGTACAAAGTTCAGGAAGATAACATCAGATGGGTTTTTGCTTTGTGTTTGTTAGGGAATGAAAGATAATAGTACCCAAATCTCCAAAAAAAGTAAACTAGACATTAGTATACATGTTTTTAACCAGATTTAACAAGATTGCCATCCCAAACAACAAGTTCCAGATGGCAAGTGGACAAGGAAGCCATTGGTTTATCGAGAGTCCAACAATTTTATCATCTATTTGTAGCCCGCCCTTATCAAATATCTCTCAATTCTATTTTTAAACATATTCATACTACTAGCATTAATACAACCATTTGGCAGTTTGTTCCATTCATTTATCACCCTCTGTGAGAAAGAGTACTTTCTCATGTCCAACCTACACTGCTCCTTAACTAATGCTGCTTTGTGTCCTCAGGTTCTACTGCCTTCTTTAAGTTTGAAGAACATATTCCTATCAACGTCCTCATAACCATGCATTCTCCTAGTCTCCTGGTCTCAAGTGTTGTCAAACCACATAGTAATAAGCAACTTTCGTAACTAAGGTCTCTCAATTCTGGAATCATCTTAGTTGCTCTTCGTTGTATTCTTTCTAGCTTGTCTATGTCGTTTTTACGATATGGCCTCCATGCTTGAATACAATATTCCAAATGTGGTCTAACTATTGCTTTGTACAGGGGTACAATTACCTGTTTCTCCTTATACATGATAGTTCTCCTAATTAGCCCTGGAATCTGACTTCCTTTCAAAGCAGCAATCCCACATTGCTCTGAAACTTTCATGTCAGCACTAAATGTTACTCTTAAGTCCTTTTCTTGTGTGGTTCCACCTAGTACAGCATCCCCCATTTTATATTCTTCATCCATGTATCCATGTCCTGTGTGTATACATTTACACTTCCCAAAATTGAATAACCTTTGCCATTTTTGTGCTTTCTGAAAATCTAAGTAAACAACATCCACTGGAGACCCGTTATCTACCCACTTTGTAATTTCTTCAAAAAAACGTAAGAGATTAGTTAGACATGACCTTGCTTTTAGGAACCCATGTTGAGAGGTATTTATTAATTTATATTTTACAAGGAATTCCACCATGTGGTCTCTAATTAATGTTTCGAGTAATTTACATACAACTGATGTTAAACTTACTGGTCTGTAATTTTCTGGCTTGTTCCTCGATCCCTTCTTAAATAGCGGCGTAATGTTTGCCTGTTTCCATTCTGAAGGAACTATTCCTTCTTCTAGTAACAAGTTAAACAATTTTGCAAGTGGTGTATTAATTTGCTCAACAATTTCCTTAAGCAGTTTTGGTGGTATCCCATCAACTCCAGGTGATTTATTATCTTTCATTTTCTTAATTTTCTTTGCTATCATTTCAGGAGTTACAAATAACTGCCCTACATGTTCTGATTTATTGCCCTCAAATTTAGTAAATGGAACTGGAAATGAGCTGATATCTTCTTTGGTAAAAAACTTAGCTGAAATACTCATTCAGGACCTCTGCCATTTGAAACCCGTCTGAAATTATGTTTCCCCTGTTGTTTTCCAGTGGTCCAACCTTATCTCTAACTTTCTGTTTACTCCTTACATAAGAATATAAACTCTTGCTTTCATTTTTTATATTACCTGCCAATTTTTTTCAAAGGTTCTTTTCGATTTTCTAATTTCAGTTACAGCTAAGTTAAGTGCCTCTTTGTAATTTGTATAGTCTTCATCCTTTCTGGTATGCCTATGAACCCTCCACATAGTTTGCTTAAACACTATTTTTCTAATAGCCTCTTTTGACAAGTGTTTCTTTCTAGACCGTTTTCCTTGTTTTATCAAGGGAACAAATTTATTGATGATACTCTCCATATTATATTAAAAAATATTCCAACATTCAATTGCAGTCTTATTCATCAGCATGTTATTCCAATCTAGCTTTGCTAAGTATTTTCTCATATCTTTATTTACCTTTGTGGGAGTTTCTCCTATACGTTTTTTTATTTTTACTTTCTGATTTTACATTGATGTCAAAATGTATTTGATTGTGATCACTGTTACCCAATGGTTCACGTATTTTTACATTGTCCACAAATTGTTGTTGTGATGATAAAACTATATCTAATACATTTTTTCCCCTGGTTGGTTCTAGCACGTGCTGAGTAAGGAAGCTCTCCTGAATTAAAAATAGAAATTGTTGGTCCTCACCCCCTGTACTCTCTAGAGATTTCCATTGTACGTGTCCATGGTTAAAATCTCCCATTATGATACATTCCCCTTTACTAACTTCCTTCATTTTGTATTTTTGTGTTAACTTCTTTGTTTATGTTTGGACTTTGGTAAACTAATCCAATAGTTAATTTTTAATTTCCTGAAACTATTTTGCACCAAACAGCTTCATTGTAATCTGCTTCGCTTTCTAATTTTATTTCATAAGCCTGAATAGATTCTTTAACATGCCTATGTATTATGTATAATGGAAATAATCAAATGTTACACCCTTCTTTAAAAATGGTTCGAGAAACAAGTCAGAACATTACAGATCAGTGAGTTTAATGTGATTAGTTTGTAAGTTATTATAATCAGTCAGGGTATTTAACAGGAAATACATTTTAAAGTTTTTAGTTAAATGGTTATGAAGGTATTAATAAAATAGTTATATCTGTTGATTGAAATATTTTCTTCAAAACTAACTTTGATGAAAAAGTACAGGGTATAAGATAGCCTTAGTAAACAGTGTAGACTGTGTATAAGAAAGTGCTCATTCTCACAACTTATTATGTAATTGCAATTAAGCAGCATGAATATGTTTAAAAATATGTAATTAAGATATCTAACAAGGGTTTGCCACGTCTTGATAATCAATGGCTTCCTTGTCCATTTGCCATACAGCCCTTGTTGTTTTGATGGCTATCTTGTTCAATCTATCAGATAGGCACGAGCCTAAGAGATGGAGCCCGCCCCACTGGACTTCCTCATGCATAGTCTCTTGCTCTGTGCTTTCAGAGACTGTCAAATGTGAAGGAATGCAGTTATACAGGAGCCATTGATATGCTACAGAGGCTCAGGTATGTTAATTATCCTTGTAGGTAGGTATCTACTGTGCTTCTGGCACTTGTATAGGCAGAAGAATACAACTTACAATTGGAAATGTACACACTAGTGGACATATACACAGAAGTGCAAATGTACATACAAGTTTGAATGTATATACAAGTGCAAATGTGCACACACAAGTGCAAATGTGCACACACACAAGTGTACATACAAGTGCAAATGTGCATGCAAGTGCAAATGTGTGCACACAAGCAAGTGTACAAACAAGTACAAACACACACACAAGTGTACACACAAGTACAAATGTACACACAAATGCAAGTGTACATGCAAGTGTACACACTAGTGCCCTGCGCGGGCCTAGAATTTGATCCCAAGCCCGGCCCGCAATTAGCAGTTAGAGTCCAGGCCCGGCCCAGGCCCGCAATAATTTTTCAAGCCCGGCCCGGCCCAGGCCCGCAAACTAGAATTTAGGCCCAGGCCCATCCCAGACCGTGAATGTTTGGCCCAGGCCCAGCCCGGCCCGCAAGTTTTAGGCCCGGCCCATACCCACGGGCCAAAGATGGGTAAGCCCGCGGCCCGCAAGCCCGCGGCCCGCTAAGTTTAGAGAAGATAAACCTATAATCTTATAACAAAGACGAAAAACAAATAAGCTGTAAAACAGACTGTTTGTTTTATTAAGTAAAAAAAACATATATACATATATGAGATGGGGCATAATATCCTTAGCTCTTAGTTGAGTACTACTCTTATGCTGATGTTCCATAGTGTGTTGGATGAGTTCTAAAAATCCAGCACCACCAACTTCTTCAAACTTACGAATATCCTGAAGAAAAATAAAGAAAAACTTCTTAGTGTCATTACTATTAAATATGATAACATTTGTTATATTTGGCTTTAATGTATTGGCTTATGGTTAAGGTAGGACATTTGTTTATCTAACCTGACTTAACCCATATGCAAGCCATAACCCCAATTTATATTGTTAATTGAATTAGCTCAACTAAGTTAACGTAATTTAATATGATATTTCAATTAAATGTTACCCACTGGCACAGACACCCAGTGGCATTTCCAGCAGGTGTGCAGTCACTAGCCTGAGACAGATCAGGTTGAGACATGTGTGAATTAGTACAAGTGTGAATGAATTAAGACTGGGGTGAAATACCAGTTACCAAATGGGTTGTTACTGGGTAGTGGGCTAGTGGCCAAGTGGGCACTTGGCAGTGGGCAAGTCATTCAGGTGGGCAATGTTTGGAGGGAAGACCTAGACAATAGAATGTCCACTGGTAGGGTCAAAGGGTGATAAGTTGATGGTTAATCATGGCTAGATTGCCTCTGCAAATATTTATAAAGTAAACATTTAGGGCTGGCTACTTCCAGCCATTAGATTCCATGCAAGGTCTCAATTTGCAACTATATAATACTAAAGAAATAATTTTAAGCATTCATTAACTGGAATTACAATTTATAATCAGTTTTTATTAAAAAATAAAGTAATAATCGGTGTTTTGTATGAATATTTTTATTATGCCCAGGCCCGGCCCGGCCCGGCCCGCTCACACTAGGCCCAGGCCCGGCCCAAGCCCGTTGTGTTTAAATTGTTTTCAGCCAAGGCCCGGCCCGGGCCTGCAATATGTAGGCCCAGGCCCGGCCCGGCCCACGAAATTATGTAGAGGCCCAGCCCGGCCTGCGGGCCGGGCCGGGCTTGGACCCAAAGCCCGGCCCGTGCAGGGCACTAGTACACACAAGTGCAAGTGTACACACTAGTGCAAGTGCACACACAAGTGCAAATGTACATGCAAATACAAGTGTACACACAAGTATACATACAAGTGCAAATGTGCACATAAGTACACATGTACACACAAGTGCAAGTGTACACACAAGTACAAATATACACACAAGTGTATACATATGTAGACATGTACACAAAAATGACCATGTACACACAACTGCAAATGTATGCACAAGGGCAAATGTACACACAAGTGTAAATGTACACACATGTGCAAAAGTGCATACAAATGCAAGTGTACACACAAGTATACATACACATGCAAATGTACGTACAAGTGCAAGTGTACACACAAGTACAAATGTACACACAAGGCCAGATGTACACATTAGTGCAAATGTACACACAAATATGCACTCAAGTACAAACAAACGCATGTGTACACACAAGTGCAAATGTATGTATAAGTGTAAATGTATGCGCAAGTGCAAATGTTATCTGCACAAATGATAGAAAGAACAATACACTGTACAAATGTAGCATCGAACCAATGCTTTTAGAGGTGATCAATATCAATGGAGAGAACATTTTGAAACAGTAAAATGAGAGTGTTAAACCAATGAAAGTCATTGTATAGTTCCTAGTTAATATTTTCTGTAGAACTTTCCACTGGCCTGATTGAATGTGTAGTTGAAATGCATTACTGTGTCGTGTTTGTAAATTATACAGCTCTTGATTGTTTCAGCATCAGGGAAAGATCAAATCCCTTTTGCTCAGTCAAAGGGGTTCATAGTGATATGAGAGTGACGTGTATTGTTTCAGTACGTCGTTCTGCCCAGCAGAGAAACTTCAACAGATTCACCAAACATTCCATGAGATCAACAAGGTCATGGCTTTCACATTCGTTTTATCACATACTTTCACGTCACTTTCCCACTACTGGCGTTTCATAAAATAGGTTTCCACCACCTGTCTTTAATATTGTCTCTCTCCTTAAATTTCCCTAGTAAAAAGTTGGCTTCTACCATCATTGCATATGTTAAAGTTCCTTCTGCCATACCTTTATTAGTGTTTAAAATATTCAGTGAATAACGTGCCACCAGCTCTGTCTATCTCCATTGCTTGGGCAGATTCTTCGTCGCCACTGTTCAATAGATGATTGACAGGGAACAGTTAGTTCAGCATTGCTTCTATTCTTGGTTGTTTTGATGAGGTGGTGACAGAAGTTATGTGGTCTAATTTTAGTTTTTTACCAGTCCTTATTGAAAAACAACATTTTATGAAAGTAGGTCTTTTGTTATTCTACTTTATGACCTGTTTACTTCTTACGCTTTATTTATGTTTAAATGTACATATATCACTTTAAGACCTGTTTACCTCTCACGTCTTATTTATGTTTAAATGTACATATATCACTTTAAGACCTGTTTACCTCTCACGTCTTATTTATTTTTAAATGTACATATATCACTTTAAGACCTGTTTACCTCTCACGTCTTATTTATTTTTAAATGTACATATATCACTTTAAGACCTGTTTACCTCTCACGTCTTATTTATTTTTAAATGTACATATATCACTTTAAGACCTGTTTACCTCTCACGTCTTATTTATTTTTAAATGTACATATATCACTTTAAGACCTGTTTACCTCTCACGTCTTATTTATTTTTAAATGTACATATATCACTTTAAGACCTGTTTACCTCTCACGTCTTATTTATTTTTAAATGTACATATATCACTTTAAGACCTGTTTACCTCTCACGTTTTATTTATTTTTAAATGTACATATATCACTTTAAGACCTGTTTACCTCTCACGTTTTATTTATTTTTAAATGTACATATATCACTTTAAAACCTGTTTACCTCTTATGTTTTATTCATTTTTAAATGTACATATATCACTTTAAAACCTGTTTACCTCTCACATTTTAATTTTATTTATTTTTAAATGTACATAAATCACTTCAAAACCTGTTTACCTCTCACGTCTTATTTATTTTTAAATGTACATATATCACTTTAAGACCTGTTTACCTCTCACGTTTTATTTATTTTCATTATATATATATATATATATATATATATATATATATATATATATATACATGTAAAAATAAATAAATATATGTATGTATCATAGAAGCAACCTGATTTATGCTGTTTTCACATAATGTGTTTACATTTTATTTAGGTTCTAGTCTGCTCCACTTTGCTCTATGGGGCAACTGTGGATGATAAGCAATTTTTCATGGTTTCCTTATCAAAGTTGATGACATTGTGATGTCTTTATTCATGCATAATGGTTGAACTGTTGTTATGAGATAAAAAACATTAAATGCATGTTGTATATTGTTGTATATTGTTAAGGCTTACACAACAAGGCTCTTACACATAACTAACGGTCATGGTGACCTCTCCTTCCCTTAATGACAAATATGCAAAATATTGGCTTTTTCCGCGGCGCTTCTCCATTCAGCACGAGATTTGTAAGGTTCAGCGGCAAAGTCAGTGAGGCATTCGGCTATAGGGCGTTTGAGGTCCGCTAGCAGCAAGCCAGGTCATTTGGTGAGCATTTGCTGGGATGTTGCAAGTAGCGCACAGCACAAGAAACGATCTTCATTCATTCTAAAAATGTGGCCAAGCCACCTCAATCTGTGCATTTTCACGGCGTCCGCAACGTCAAATGATGGAGATGATGTCTCTTTGTGTGGGCCGAATGGCCAGACATCCAGGCATTGAACCGACTCTGTTAAGCATTCTCTGAGTGGTCTCGTCAAAGTATACATTTACATTTATTTACATGTGTTAACTTTACACTATGGTTACAGTTACTGTGTACGTTTCAGGCTGTGCACACACAGTTGAAACGAGAACATCGCTGGTGCATGGACGACCTGTTCCCTGTCTTCATGTACATTGTTGTCCGAGCTCGCATCCAACACCTCGGGGCTGAGATCCACTTCATCGATGACCTCATGGAGCCGCATCTAGAACACGGCGAACTCGGCCTCATGTTTACAACGCTCAAAGTGAGTCCACACGATCATGTGTTTGTGGCAGTGTCACGTTGTGTGAAAACTGATGCTGAAAATGGGTTCACATAGTCACATCAGTTGTGGTCACATTGTGTGAACAGATGCTGGAAATGTGTTCACATAGTCACATCAGTCATGGTCACATTGTGTGAACTGATGCTGGAAATGTGTTTACATAATCACATGAGTTATGGTCACATTGTGTGATCTGATGCTGGAAATGTGTTCACATACTTACATCAGTTGTGGTCACATTGTGTAAATTGATGCTGGAAATGTGTTCACATACTTAGATCAGTTGTGGTCACATTGTGTGAACTGATGCTGGAAATTTGTTCACATGATCACATCAGTTATAGTCACATTGTGTGAACTGATGCTAGAAATGTGTTCACATACTTACATCAGTTGTGGTCACATTGTGTGAACTGATGCTGGAAATATGTTCACATAATCACAAGGTTCTTATATTAAGGTCCCTCCTGAATTCATTTAACACAACAAATTTACATATTTAGTATTGACTACAGCATGCTAGTTCATTTGTATACATTTTTTACTTAGTTTTAGCGAAATCATTGGACAAACTGTCACATCATTTTTGGCTGGGTCTGGTCAAATTTCAGCGAAAAAAGAACAAAAGTGGTTGTATGTACTATGACATAAGGCTATTCATGCTTTTGCAAGTTTAACAAGGTTTAACAAGGTTGCCATCCCAAACAATAAGTTCCTGATGGCAAGTGGACAAGGAAGCCATTGGCTTATCGAGAGTCCAACAATTTTCTCATCTATATGTAGCCCGCCCTTATCAAATAGTTTCCCGGTCTAAGTTTAATTCTTTCACAGAAGTAGGCACTCTTCTATTAAACCAACTGCACATATTACTAAAACTATTCACACACTACAAATTTTAACATCTTAACGGATTTTTAATCATTACCTGAATGAATTGGACACTGCCACTGCCTCATCAGTGGTGATGTTAGCCAGGGTTCATCATACTCTACTTCCCCTCAGTGCATGGTTTCCTCTGTCATGATGGTGCCCAGACTCCATATTCTCGATCTCATTGTAAGTCTGTCAATGTTTACTGGCCAGGCACTGGTTTCAAGAAGCGTTCATACGTAAATACCTTTATGCGAAGGTCCTTGTACATAAATCAGCTCACAAAAGCTTTGCAGTGTGTAGTTACGTATAATGTTTCGCAATGCTCTTCATATTTTATACAATTGTTCCGAGTTACGTAATCTTTGTCAAACATCCATATTAGTTCCTTCATACGATACAAATGATTCGGTATCAGTAGAACAATTTCATGTATTTGTTCCTTAAGTTGTCTTTCTTGTTTCAGGCCTGTTACTTTCAGATTCAGCACGAGAAGGTCACATAACAAAGGAGTCGTATGAAAGTGACAGTAATCAAAGCCTCCATGGCAGTTTATCGAGTCAACATGCTTTAGATCCACGTAGAAGCATCATAGAAATGTTCAATCTAAGACATGACATGTGAAAGGCCCAAATACCGAATCAAAGGGGTTGACAGCAGATCAGAAGACACCTGTAATAGTTGATCACCGGCTCAGTATGATCAAGACGATAATTTAGTATGTAGGTAAATTATTATATGTTTGGAATGATTCCAGGAATGTTAGATAATTGCATCATGTGTGTTTACGGTAACAAAATCTATCAACAAGGTTCTATGAATTTACAGCAGCTCTGTTGACGTTTACTGGTATGTAGTCTTATACGTAACAGCAGGGCTTTTACTGTGCGTCCCTGCATGGTAAATTTCATATACATGTCATTATAATAATTTTGCATGTTGACAAACAATGCTCATGCTTTGCTTCTTGGCACTTGTATAATGGTATTCAGGGTGATATGAATCATTTTATTTTACAGATGACACTGCTACAATCACAGATGAAAATTTTACAAATTAGGATATCTGTAATTATGTGAAAATCAATTGTTGTATTCATTCTATAAGTGTCGTGGTGGGTGGTCTGTGATAAAAAATGTGTCAACTTGTCTTGGTTCCATCAGTGATTCCTTCAGTGCTCAACAGGTGGCAACAGATCAATGATTCCTTAAATGATCAACACGTGGCAACAGGTCAATGATTCCTTCAATGATCAACAGGTGGCAGCAGTAGCATCTTGATATAATTAGTCACATCAATCTATATATGCTTGTCTTGAATTGCGTTGTTTCAGTTACAAGATTTTAAAAACATTTTTGTAAATGTGAAAAAATAGCCACAAAATGCCAAATTATATCATTTTGAGAAAATTTCCAAAGAAATAAATGACACGCATGTAACATGTAAGTGTGACAGTGTCACTGGTAACTTTGAGGACAATTTTGGTTAACCTAAACCGATTACATCTGCTACACCATGAATAAATTAAACAAAAGAATGACAGCCCAAAGTGGCAGTGTATTTTTGACACAAACCCTTCACCTGTCATAGTTCATGTAATGTTGCCTACATCAGCTACATGTGAGGCGCATTCATACGCCAAACTGTAGTATTGTAAGTGGTGTAGTTTATAAAAAAAAATTTTATTAGGTAATGTGTCCCGATTGTTAACAGAAATGTCGATAGATACGTGTATCAAGCTTGAAATGTGAAACTTTTCACTGCCCTTTTACGTATTGTTGACAAAACATAACGGCCATTTCTAATATTGACATGTCCCCTTAATTTTCTGCCGCAATGGCCCTTGAATCTATATTTGTAACGTGTTGTCATTTACGATATCAGGTTACGCCAGTCATCTGACAAGCGTGGCAGGGCGTGTTTACGATCATTTTGATTGGCCCGTTATCTGGCGTCACAAGGTCACATCTGCATGCCATTTCCGTTATAGCTTCAAAGGCACAATAAACTACATTATCAGTGATATTTGCTGGTTTAAGGACATAATTTAGTTAGGTAGATATAATACTGATGTGTACTGGAGTCACAGTAACCAAATGATATGTTCTGCGTTCACAGTGACCAAATAATGCTGGTTTGAAGATAGAAGCACACGCGGTTGTTACTATGGAAACATCGTCAGCATTTCTAATTCGGGGTTTTTAAAGGATGGATTGGCGAAATACGACGTTAGTGCCAGGTGATTATTTTTGGTGTCAACATTCAGTTCAATATTTCGTAGCATGTTGTGAGGACAAAAATCAACTGACACGTTAGCCACCCCAGCTACCTTAATGCCCAATTATGCAATCGAAAAATATACTTCTCACTACCAGGTACTTAACCAAGATGACAAACACACACCATCTGATACTCAACAAATCTTTAGATTGTTTATTCCATGGCCAGATTTCTTTTCACAACCCTATTTGCATGTTTTAGCCTGCTTAGTTGAACCAGGCTGCTGACTGCGGCATGGATTTAAATTGTACAGTCTTGATTATTTCAAATTAATGCAGTCGCAACCAACACATCTGACAGCATAAAATAGTTTCCCGTAGCTCGCAATGTCCAATCTCTGGACATACCAGGCATGTAATTTACACAGACATACACACACACTGTCAGCTGAGGACGACGTGTGGTTGTGACAGAGTATCGACTATCTACGGAAAATATCACTGTTCATGACGAGCTCCTTCGGAGAGAAATGATTGAGTTTGTTGATAGTCCAGTTGTCCTCCTTAGACTTTGTGTACTCGCGGATAAACCTGCAAACAGAGCAGATACAATGGAGTAAACATTACTGCTTTCCGGTGACAAAAACCACTTTTTCCCCTGGTCCCGGTTTTTTGTCATTTTCAAAAATAAAATTCACAGTAAAATCGATTTGTGTTGCACACAAGGCCAGTCTGGATACATTGATTTCTTTGGCCTCAAATGATTTTACATTTTTTCACACATGCGTTTATTGTGAACGAGAACGGCAGATCAGAATGGTGACTCATAAAACAACATGTTAAAATACTAAGGAAAAAAACGCTAAAAAACAAAAAAGAATTAGTGGAAGACCGTGTTTCCTGCTTTTCCATAAGCAGATATTGACACCTATTGTAAAAATACTTGAGACTTGATCTCCTCTAGAATACACCCACCTATAGTTACACACATAGATCTGTTCTTGTGCTGTTTCCATCTCCTGTGCGTAGTCCTCTGGGTTTTTTGAGCGAATTTCATTGAGTCCGTGAAAGCCTTGGAATATGGTGGTGATCTCCACAAACCTCCTGTCTACAACACGTGCACCAGTTCCACGTCAGGTCATGCAAGCTCGTCTAATTAACGACCAGCTGTTATCAATCGATGACTACACGTGTTTACTATTATAATTACTGCAAAAGAGTTTTACGGACACTAATGAAAATCATAAAATAGAAATCACAAATTTTCCTCGATTTGTATGAATGTTTTGTTTATTTGGTGACCTACACATTCTGGTACATAAACAGTTTTGAATGCCACTAGATGAAAACTCCACCTTCAAATGATTTAGTACATCACAAATCAGGTTGGTTGATGTTTAGATTTGTAGTATGTGAATAGTGTAACTAATATATGCAGTCAGTTCAACAAAGGAGCACATACTTTTTTGTAAAAATCATCAAAACTTTGCGGTTTTTGTTGTTGAATTCTGACTGGATCCAGTTAAAAATAATTTAAAGGGAAACAATGAGTTACTAAAAAACAATTTGCAATTACAATTAAGAATATCACATCAGTGGTTTACTCAGAAAACCTTGTTGAACACACAGCATCTTAATTTCATGGGCTGATTTTAGTTGCACGTGGTTAGTTCTTATTATCTCAGGTGTGTAGTCCCAAAATCATGACTTGTTTCATTTTAATAATTTGTCTAATGAGTTCACCAAAACTTAATAACAAATTTGCACAAACGAGCTAGAATTCATAGTGGATACTAGCTAGGTTAATTTTTCACGAAATGAGACAAGCAAATAATTAAAGTACTATGCAAGGACCTTTAAAGAAAGGCTCTAATATATCGTTTAATTATCATAGCATAATCATATACAACCTAAGACCTGCCAGAGACCCATAATTAGAGCTGATGGAATAATTCTACACAGAAGTGTTGTATCTGTGTACAGGGTAGATTTCAATTTACAAAACAAATGCCATGAATAAAAATTACCAGGTAATCAATGTTGCAATATCATTTACTGTAAAACTTAAATATGCATGACATAGCAACTACAATGTAAGCACTTCATTAACACCCACAATCATTATCTTGACGCTGACACTGCCTGAGAGATTGGTGAGTTGGTCACAGCTGATACGGATAGCAGTAAAACATACCTGTCTTCTCGTCAAATATCATGCCAATCTCATAGATGAACCGAAAAAAGAAGTCCTTTGGGTCGACAGCTATAAAGTTGCGTTGCTTCAGGTTTAACTCCTCGTAGTTATGCCGTATCTCAGGGATGGCCTGCCAGTCAGAAGAGATGCGTCGCATCACTCGCATGCAGTAGGCAGGTTTGGTTTATCCGTAGCTCTTACAGATTTTCTTAAATTTGTGTCTTATGGGCATAGGATACTTTCCTTTCAGCTGTGTGCATTTTGTACAAGGCTTTTTTGTTTTACAGCATATGGCCTGTCTTTATCAAATGCATGCAAATGATAGATAATCAGTTCAAAAAGATTGACTCTGCATTTTTATCCATGTGCTGTTAGTTATACAAGCTCGCGAGATCCAACCAGTATATCCCAAGACAAGGTTGGACCTCTAGAAGACAGTGCTGGAAATATAATATCACAGGGGTTTTTAATGGCGGAAGACCTAAATGGTTACTTCAGTTCAGTGTTTACAAAAGAAGATATTAGTTCATTACCAGTTGCTGATGCTAAATTTCAGGGGGCTAAATCTGACTATTTAGGACCGTTAGTTGTAACTCCAGAATTGGTAGCTAGGAAAATAAAGGCAATGAAGGATAACAAATCACCGGGAGTGGATGGGATTCCTCCAAAATTACTAATGGAAACAGTAGATCAAATTAGTATACCACTTGCAAGAGTATTCAACTTGTCATTAAAACAGGGAGTTGTTCCGTTTGAATGGAAAGAAGCAAACATCATACCATTATTTAAAAAGGGTTCGAGAAATAAGTCAGAGAATTACAGACCAGTGAGTTTAACGTCAGTGATTTGTAAATTATTAGAAAGGTTAATTAAAGACCATATGGTGGACTTCCTCGTTAAGCATAGATTATTAAATTCATCTCAACATGGATTCCTTAAAGCGAGGTCATGCTTAACAAATATGTTATGTTTTTTGGAAGAAATCACTAAGTGGATAGACGTGGGATCGCCAGTAGATATTATCTACTTAGATTTTCAGAAAGCTTTTGACAAAGTGCCACATCAAAGATTGCTACTTAAATTAAAAGCCCATGGTATCGGGGATAGCATAACTGACTGGATAGAACAATGGCTGACTGACAGAAGACAACGAGTTGTAGTAGATGGCGAAGTTTCAAATTGGAAATCGGTTTTGAGTGGGGTACCTCAAGGATCAGTATTAGGACCTATATTATTCTTAATTTATATCAATGACTTGGACGAGAGTATTACAAGTAACGTACTGAAATTTGCGGACGACACAAAACTGTTTAGAAAGGTTAATACTGATGGTGATAAACAACATTTACAAAACGATCTAGACAGATTAGTGAAATGGTCTGAGAAATGGCAGATGCTGTTCAATTTTGGGAAATGTAAATGCCTACATACAGGACATGGGAACTTGAATGTAAACTATAAAATTGGAGCTACTGTTCTTGGTACTACTGTAAAAGAAAAGGACTTAGGAGTTACAATAAGCGCTGATATGAAAGTTTCAGAGCAGTGTGGTGTTGCAGCTTCAAAGGGTAATCAAATTCTTGGATTGATTAGAAGAAACATAACATACAAGGGAAAAAGTTAATTATACCTCTTTATAAAGCAATAGTTAGACCTCATTTAGAATACTGTATACAAGCATGGAGACCATATCGTAAGAAGGATATAGATACGCTTGAACGCATACAAAGGAGAGCAACTAAAATGATTCCAGAACTTAGAGACCTTAGTTATGAAGAACGCCTGAAAGAATGTGGTTTAACAACTCTAGAGACAAGGAGGTTAAGAGGAGATCAGATTGAAGTTTTTAAGATATTGAATGGGTATGAAAATATTGATAGAAATATGTTTTTCTCACTCAAGAAGGATAGCAAAACTAGAGGACATGAGGTAAAATTAGTAAAGGATCAATGTAGATTGGACATCAGGAAGCATTCGTTCTCACAGAGGACAATAAATGAATGGAACAAACTGTCTACAGATTGTGTAACTGCTAGCAGCGTGAATATGTTTAAAAACAAGGTTGACACATATATCAGGAGGGCGGGTTATAAGTAGGTGAACATTGTTGGACTCTCGATAAGCCAATGGCTTCCTTGTCCACTTGCCATCTGGGCCTTTGGCTTGGATGGCAAATCTTGTTAAATCTTGTTAAATCCCAGTCTGCACTGGCACTCATATGGAAAAACCTGCCATTTTTTTCTAATTGCTTTGTCAGAAAGTATCATATATAAATTTCACAAAGGCACAGAAGGGTTTCATTTACCCATATCAAAGGCCTTAAAAACACATTGACAAGCAATTACAATAAATTCACCATTAATTAAAAAATTAATTGTATGATACAGATGGGAGCAGTGGTCTAATGGTTAGAGCACCCGCCTGTTGATCGAGAGGACGGTGGTTCGATTCCACCTCCGCCGTTTCGAAGCTTGGGCAATTTCATTCACCCCACTTTGCCCGTGCCTTTCAGAAGAGACACTAAAAGCCGTTGGCCCAAACTCCTGCGTTAGCTCAAGACTGGGCTGTTTGGAGTATAACTACTTGAGACTTGGGAAGACTGCATATAGCATTCTATGTAATAATGTCAACTCACATCATGAGCAACAAACCCCTCCAGTTCGTCAAAGCTGCCCTTTGAGATGAGGTCGGAAACAAGACTCACAGCCTGAAACAAATGACATTCACACCGTCATCCGGAGCGTAGAAAGGCTACATGCAAATACATAGTCCCATCTACTAATGCATATATGTAAGCTTGAACTAAACTGCAGGGTTATTCCCGTTCTCAAACAAATACAGGTGTACAATTAATTTTTTTTATCTACAGACAGTATTTATTTCAGTTTTATTTCATGATATCTTGTGGAAACGACATTGTCTGGGTTATGAACCGTGGAAGAAAATGATAACAAATCTCATCCCGAGGGACAACTTTGGGTTTATTGCATCATTGCGCATGAATGGAATAGTCTTCATGGAAACATCAATATTAAATAGCTTAACAAATGTGTGTGTGTGCATGTGTTTATGTCTGTGCACAGGGTTGTTTGATTTAAATCATTTCATTTAAATCATTGATTTATGATTTTTTTTTTTTTACTTCCGTTTTTTTTTAATCGCTGATTTATATGAACTTAACACAAATAATTGTTTACAAGCATCGAGATCAACAAAGTTTTGTATGTTTTTTAATACAAAACACAAAGTGCGCACACTTGTGTAGCTGTATTGTCACCACATAGCCTGAAAGTCAAATATTTTATGACATTGTGTATGTTTGAGCTATTCCCTTTCTGAATGCAGTGAAGCCACACAAACTTGTCTTCCAGAGGAAGTATCTTATCAACACATAAGCCCTGAGTTAAAGTCCATTTATAGCTTGTGCTAGTTGTTACCAATTCAGTATGTTGACTCAGTTGTTTAATACTGTACCAGTTTGCATTCTGGTTAGAGACCCTTACAGTACACAGAGCCCTGGACAGGTGCTAATCCACCCTATAGGCAAACAATAATTAGCACTGTTACGGCCACAGAAACACAACATGCTTTCCTTTCCAAGACAGATTATGCAACTACAGGGGGTGAGGCCTTGTGGACATTGTCTAATGTCTTTAAATAAGCAAAAATCATGTACCCTCTGTTAAGACAAGAACCCAAATCGATTTAAATAGAACATGTTTGAAAGAGTTTACAAATTTAAACATCTATATAAATATCTATATACCAGATTTCAAAAAAATCAAATAAATAAAAAAAATCTAATAAATACGATTTAAATCAAAAAAATCCAATTTTGTTTTTTTATAAAAATCATGATTTTTTAACCCTGTCTGTGCATGCATTTAATACAAGCACAACATATAGCATAAGGGGCTTTATAAATAATTTTCCATTCAAAACGTTGCCATAATGTCTATAATTGCCATTCCATCGCCATGTTCCATTCCTACAGAATGAATACATGATGATATCACCGGATGTTGATGAATTGTGTTCTGTGAAATGTTTCACACAAGGTTTGTCACTGTCTGAGAATATTTCCGTGAAACAAATGCCAAAATGTTGTTTGTTTCTAAAGATTTAGAGTGTTCCAGAACTTTAGAATTTTTTGATAATGTGCATGTTCAGATTTCCTTCCGCTGCATTAGCAATGCATGAACAGTGCCTCTAGCGAGTGAATACATTATTATCAGATGTAGATGATTTGAAAAGTTTGTTCATTTAAAAAGATTTTCCTTTTTCATAGGCAGGGTTGTTTGATTTAAATCATTTGATTTAAATCATAGATTTAAATCATGATTTAAATCACTCCAATAAAATTAAAAAAATCATTGATTTATTATTTTTTTATTCCGATTTTTTTATCACTGATTTATATGAATTTAACACAAATAATTGTTTACAAGCAGCGAGTTTTGTGTGGTTTTTAATACAAAAGCACAAAGTGTGCACACTTGTGTAGCTGTATTGACACCAGATAGCCTGATAGTCAAATATTTTATGACACTGTGTATACCAGATTTTAAAAAAATCAAATAAATAAAAAATTCCGATTTAAATAAAAAAATCCGATTTTTTTGGATTTTTTTTTAAATCATGATTTTTTTCAACCCTGTTCATAGGGGTGGGTGGATGGGGTCAATCATATCCCAAAAAAAATTGGATTATTGGATTTGTGTATTTACAATCATTGAAACAATTGACTTTAGCCAATAGATCTGGTAGATCAGTAGAGCGGCAGATGAAGGCTCTCGGGTGGAATTAGGGCCAGGTGATGAAGCTTGCAACGTACAGGCAACATTGGCGTTCTTTGGTGTTGGCCTTATGTGTGATACCACACGAAGAGGATTAAGTAAGTATTAGATCTGATAAGGCTCAAAATTGTGGACAACCAAAACGGTAAACATTTTATGGGATCAAGGCTGATTATGAGCGTGACTTCCATCCTATTGCCGATCACATGACAAAGGTATGAAATTTCAATAAAGGAAAAAATTTGTGAGTTTCAGCATTTCCATTTTCACTTCAATAAATTCTGCATGCAGAATGAAATAATTTAATAGTGTGTCTGATGATTTCACAAAAACTAGATACAGAAGTTGCACAACCAATTTAGCAAGTCATAGTGGATACTAGGTAGGTTTGAATTTTCGCAAAATTAATTTTAAATGAGATGAGCAAAAATATTAAATTGAGGATGCATCTTTAAAATGTATGAGTATGATTACAAGCACAATTATTTAGAAAATTAACATAACCAATTATGATTAAGAATATAATTGATATAATGAAATAAATAAAAACCCTGATGTTAGAATTGTCACCAATGTTATCCAAGACAATATAGTTATTCCAAACACAATATTAAAAATGCCAGTTACTTTACATGCACTAGAAACAAAATGAAGAGAAAAGCCTGCTTGCATTGTAGTTGGGACCTGAGCAACATAAATGTCCACGAGAAAATTGTAATTATGATTGTAATCATGAATATAATTACTTTGGCAATGTATTTGGGTATGATTACTACTTATTTTACCATTGTAATTGAGTACAAGTGATTATGATTACTGAGTATGAATAATTATTGATTAACTCCATCTCTGAGTCTAATTGTAGCTATAAATTATTTACAAATTACAAAAGAATAATTATTAATTAATCTAAATCATTAAATAAGACTGACAGATATGCATAATGTGATGATATTGGTAAACGTTCATATTTAATTATTATATGAAAACTTTTATTGTGTCAAAATCTGAGCTCAGAGACAAAGGTAATAAAACAAAAGGGTTTGGAAATCTTGAAATCAGTATATATATACAAAAGTTGTCAACAGATGGATGGGCTAAGGAGCTAAAAGGCATGGTTAAAAAGATAATTATTCAGATGACAGCAAAATTATATTATGTTCAAAATTGTTAGTGCAGGAACAAATCATAGATCAGAACTACAAGAATGTACAGTTAACATAGCTGTGTCAGTTGTGCTGATGCAATTAGCCCTGTCGTTTTTACGTATTGACAAGATAAGTTAGCAATAAAATTGCAAAATGACCCTAGGTCTAGCCCTGGAATGCATTCTGGAATAAAATGAACGTGATTACTTAATTTACTATTATTATAATTAGTTACCTGTTCGCAGCCTTTCAGGAAAGTATCGGGAGAAAACTGATCATCATAGTAGCCTTTTATCAGAAAAGCAAAGAACATATTCTTTAATGATTTGAATGGGTGCGGCCAGATAAGTTCTGGGAATGCCATAAGTCTGAGGGGACGTTTTGGTCCGTCTCTGCCATCGTTGACTTTGCTCAAATATCGCCTGTTTTCTTTGTTGACATTGCTAGTTGCACATAAAGAGCCAGAAAATGATGGCAAGCTTTTGTCATCAGCTTTTCCACATGCTAGCAATTGAGGTGACACAAGAGCGTATTTCAGTCTGTTTTTCGCATGTTGTTCGAGACACCAGCGGGCCAACTGGGATTTAATTTGTCCAGCTCGATGTGACAGACATCGAAACATGGGCGTCGCCATATTTGATCTTTGCGACAGCCTCGGTTAACACGACTCGGAAAGGCGACCGCAGCTGGACTCAGACTACAAATTAACAATATTTAACAATGTAAATGGTTTTAACTGTTCAGATCTGTCGAGTAGTTTTGACGTACCCACACTAGTTGCATAATCATCATCGGCGGTTCCTCATAATAATGACACAAATGGATAATAATTAAATACCTATAAATATATTCTTAGACCTTTCAAAAGCATTCGACACCATATACTATATAGATCATGACATATACAATATAACTAGCTATATTAGAACGCATATTATGGCGTAAAAGGAGTAGCTTTAGGTTTAGTTATAAATTATTTAACACATTAACAAATATATACACCAGCTAGCTAGCTAGGGGTCGAGTCTAGGCCCATTGCTGCTATATATATATATATATATATATATATATATATATATATATATATATATATATATATATATATATATATATATATATATATATATATATATATATATTATATATATATATATATATATATATATATATATATATATACACACACACATACATATATATTAATGACTTTATTGTGTACGCCGATGATACCACCCTCTCAAGTACCCTAGACTCATTTTCAACTCATGAAGAAAATAGAAATGTACGTAGAATTTTCTATCAACACAGTACTGCATAAAATCAGTGAATGGCTTAAAGTAAATAAAATTAATTATCTCTTAACCTAGGCAAAACTAAATATATGTTTTTCAATATGGCTAGAAGAAAATGTGTAAATCCACTGTTACTAAAAATTTTACAATTGACACACTCAAATAAGTATTCTCAATAGACTGAAACGATTATTACCTCTTAACATAAAGATTATGGTGTGCAAGTCACTATGACATAATGGCCTGGGGCTACAAATGTGACAGAATAAAAAAGACAAAAGAAAGTCTTTCGAATTATAAGTGTAAGCAAATGTAATGCTCACAATGAAACATTGTTTAAAAGTCTGAAATTATTAAAAATAGAACATAATATACAGAAATTACAAGAACTATAACTATATTATAAATTCACACATAATAAACTACCTGTCTATTTTCAACACTTATCACTTGATGAAAACAGTAGCATTCACAACTTCAACATACGTGGGCAATACAACACACACACAGTCAGTGTCTTAGATACTTTGCCACACGAGATAAATAATGCACCTGATGTATTGAAAAGCAAAATATACACTCACAGTCTACACAGTTTTGGAATCTATAGCAAATATTATTATTTGCAAACTTATATGTTGCTATGTAATATCAGAAACTGTTTGCCAACAAGAATGATATGTAATAACACCGCCTCGGACAAAGAACCAGCCATACCAAATCATTTATTATGTCATGTATTTTTGTTATATATCCTAGAATTGTTCAGTCTTTATATCGTTATATGTTATTATTTATATAATCTATAAGTTGTATTTAATTGTACATAGGGTGATTCCTGTGAGAGTGGCTAGTCCTTAACCTTAATGTGAGTCTCCTGGCCCCTTATTTGATGTTTGTGTTATATTTATACTTTAGCTACTTATACTTGTAAGTACATATTCACTAGTTTAGTGATATGTATTTGGGCCTAATAAAAACATGTATGTATGTATGTATGTATGTATGTATGTATGTCTGTCTGTCTGTCTTGTGAACGTAGATTATGACATCTGCCAATGGTCGATCGTGGATCTTGAGGGTGATCTCAGGAGCCCAATTCAAGATATGCAAATCGGAACAGTTGGGTAGTAAGTTCTCGGTGAAAGTGAGGCTTGCAGCTCTTGGTTCCTCTCCTTCTAATTTTTCCTCTGCCACTTCTTCGCCTCAATCAGTAAGCGGTCTGTTTTGAAGTAGGCTGGTGCCTGGTGGATTGTGTAATGCTTATTAGTGGACAGTCAGCAGATACAGGTGTTACCTGTTTGTGATGTTGATGTGGCCTTTTGGATAGGTCTTCGGTCTTACACAATGACCCGTCCAGCGGAGTTGATTCTGTACACTTATTGTTGTCTGGACATTGGACATTAGACACTGACCACATTTCTGGAAAAGCAGTTGAATGGCTACTACACTAGACTACTGCGACTGGTGTTCAATGTTCACTGGAAAGAGCACGTGACTAATGAAGATGGAACAACGATGAGGGTAACAGACAAGATTCAAGAGCGCAGGATGCAGTTTGCTGGGCACAACATAAGGCAAGTGGGGACACCATTGGCAAAACAATACTCTGAGAGCTGACACATGGATGCACTTCAAGGGAACGGCCCACTCTTAGCTATGTCGAGATCCTAAAATCGGATGCTGGTGTGAGAGATACAGAGGAGTAAACTGCATGTAAGAAGGAGAGAGCTGAATGGCGAGCCATCCCGAAGTCTTTCGACCAGATGATGATGATGGTGGTTGTATTTGCCTCAGTTAGGACGCTGGGGTTGGTGCGGCAGTCTTCCCATTGGATCTGAATTATGTTGGTGATATTTCTCCAGGTTCTTTAGGTGGCAGCAACAACCAAGCCGGAATGTGACCCCTGCCACCCACTCTTCCTAAATGATTAAGCACCCAAGAAGTTTAATTCCATGAATAATTGTCTTCATGCTGTTAAATTGAGGTATCTAGCCACCGACTGAAATGCACACGCACACGCACGCACGCACGCACGCACGCATGCATGCACGCACGCATACACACACGCACACACATCTGCAGGATTCCTACAACCAAAACCTCACAAACTGTCACTTGGCCCTGAAAAGTCCCTGCCAAACAGAGCAGGTGAACCATGGACAACATGGTTCTCTTTCAGCCACACCAGTACTTGTATTGGTCATATCAAATGTGACTGTTGCAGAGAAAGGAACACCTTCTAGAGTGCCTTCTCCTACAAGAGTCTTGCACACCAGCTGATCTGGCAGTTTTCAACTCCTGTGCCGGAACCTGTGATCGCAGTGACAGGGAAACGTGTAGCAACACGAGAGAAGAAGCATGATGCATGATGAACCTTGGTCTTCCTAATGCTGATGTAAAGGTCCACGGTCTTCTTCAGTTTTGTCGTGGTCTCGGGACGACTTGGGTGAAGAGTCTCCCGTCAAGCCGGTATTCGAGCACGATGCCACGAGAGAACAGATTATGAACGAGAAAGATGGTGGCACACATGTAGAAAGGGGACAGGGTAGGTGCTCCTTGTACCCTGTTCGAATATAAAAACTACGTTTCATTTCCACTGTAGAGGACGGTTGCGGCTATTTTGACATGGAGAAGTCGGAGGATGGTAATGAACTTGGCAGGACAAGAGGTTCCAAAGGGCTTCACGATTTATGGAGTCGAAAGCATTAGTCAAATGAGGCCTCCGCAACATCAGCTTATCCTCCTTATGTGACTAGCAATGTTCATTTGTCATAGTTTTGTACACAGATATTGGTATCTGACACATTTCATCTATCCCCTTGCACAGAAGGCATAGCAATCGGACTCAACCTGCCTATTTTCCAAGCCACAGCGGCAATGCGTTCTGTTGTTGTGAAGTTTATCACCCATTTCAACAATATAATAATAATAATATATAAAATATTTCTATTCCACTAAAATCCTCGGGAAACCCAAGCTCGGCAGCGCACCAAAACAAAAGGGGTTTTAGCAGTACATAATCGAAAGCAGTTCCAGCTGTAGGTAGTTGGACTGGGGGATTGTGGAGGATAAGTCAGTCTAAACATTTGGGTTTTAAGTTTACGGCGAAATGTTGTTATATTTCCTACATACTTGACGCTAACAGGAAGTGAGTTTCACATAGTCATAGCAGCAACTCAGAAAGCTCTAGTTCCGACATTTTGTCTTAACACTGGGAACAAAAAGTAGATTTGAATTAGATGATCGAAGCTGTCTGGGCTGTCTTGCAGGAGTGTGATAACATTTGAGTTAAACATCTTCATTTTCATTGACAGTCTCAGGATTTTAGATTTCCATATCAGACCCGTCCTCAATGTTTTGAAAAGGGTGTTCAGTCGTACATGGGGATTTCTTGGATGATTTCTGAAAAATGCTACAATTAAAAAAAATTCTCTCAAAAATGGGGGTTTGTTCGAACCCCCTCCTGAAGACGGGCATTGAATAATACTTTTTGATTTGGCCCTATCTTGTAACAACCACTGGCAATTTTTCTTATATGCCATTGCAGAGATCCACATGAGGTTGCAACTTTTGCAAGTAAACAACTTTAAAAAAAAAATTATGAAAATGTAACACAAAAACCTAATAGCATCGAAGAAAACAGTAGCAAAACTTCCAATGGCACTACTTCGTTAACAATAAAAGTAGGGTACCCTTTGTGGAAATAGCAGGTAGGCCTACTCTAGGTTTGATGTAATAAGATTTAACAAGATTGCTATCCCAAACAACAAGTTCCAGATGACAAGTGGACAAGGAAGCCATTAGCTTATCGAGAGTCCAACAATTTTATAATTTATTTATAGCCCGCCCTTATCAGATATCTGTCAATTCTATTTTTAAACATCTTCACACTACTAGCATTAACATAATCATTTGACAGTTTGTTCCATTCATATACAATGTATCATTGTTCTTTGTTGTATTCTTTCTAGCTTGTCTATGTCCTTCTTACAATATGGCTTCCATGCTTGTACATGCAATATTCCAAATGCGGTCTAACTATTGCTCTGTACAGGGGTACAATTAGCTATTTCTCCTTATATGTGATAGTTCTCCTAATTAGCCCTAGAATTTGATTTCCTTTTGAAGCAGCAATCCCACATTGCTCTGAAACTTTCATGTCAGCACTAAATGTTACTCCTAAGTCCTTTTCTTGTGTGATTCTACCTAGTACAGCATCCCCCATTTTCTATTGTTCGTCCATGTTTCTGTGTCCTATGTGTATACATTTACACTTCCTAAAATTGAATAACATTTGCCATTTTTCTGACCATTTAACTAATGTATCTATATCTTCCTGTAAACTTTGTTTATCCGTATCATTTGTAACCTTTCTGAATACTTTTGTGTCATCTGCAGTTTTCAGTGCATTGCTAGATTATAATATATGTCATCTTCCAAATCATTCATATATATATATATATATATATATATATATATATATATATATATATATATATATATATATATATATATATATATATATATATATATATATATATATATATATATATATATATATAAAAACAGGGCCTAATACTGATCCCTGTGATACCCCACTCAAAACAGGTTTCAAGTTTGAAATCTCACCATCTACTATTACTCTCTGTCTTCTGTGTGTAATCCACTTTTCTATCCAGTTGATTACATTGTTACCTATACCATGGGCTTTTAATTTAAGTAACAATCTTTGATGTGGCACTTTATTGAAAGCTTCCTGAAAATCTAAGTAGACAACATCCACTGGTGACCCATCATCTACCCAATTTGTAATGTCTTCCAAAAAAACATAAGAGATTGGTTCGACATGAACTTGCTTTTAGGAACCCATGTTGAGGTGTATTTGTTAATTGATGTTTTACAAAGAACTCCACCATGTGATCTCTAATTAATGTTTCAAGTATTTTGCATACAACTGATATTAACTCACTGATCTGTAATCTAACTTGTTCCTCAAACCTTTCTTAAATAGCGGCATAATGTTTACTTCTTTCCATTCTGAAGGAACTATTTCTTCTTCTATTGACAAGTTAAACACTTTTGCAAGTGGTGTACTAATTTGCTCTACAATTTCTTTAAACAGTTTTGGTGGTATCCCATCAACTCCAGTTGATTTATCATCTTTCATCTTCTTAATTTTATTTGCTATCATTTCAGGTGTTACAAATAACTGCCCTATATGATCTGATTTATCGCCCTCAAATTTAACTGGAATCAGAAGTGACCTGTTATCTTCTGTGGTAAAAACTGAGCTGAAATACTCATTCAGGACCTCTGCCATTTGAAACCCATCTGAAATTATGTTTCCACTGTTGTTTTCCAGTGGTCTGACCTTATCTTGAACTTTCTGTTTACTCCTTACCTAAGCATAGAAACTCTTATTGTCGTTTTTATATTACCTGCCAATTTTTTTCAAGGGTTCTTTTGGATTTTCTCATTTCAGTTGTAGCTAGGATAAGTGCCTCTTTGTAGTTTGTTTAGTAGCTACAGTTATAGTGTGTTTATATACCACCACAGCACTTGTTTGTGAGCAATTTTCTAATAGCCTCTTTTGACAGGTGCCCTCAATCTCATCTTTTAAACAAGTCCAGCATTCTGTTGCCATCTTGTTCTTCAGCATGTTATTCCAATCTATATTTGCTAGATATATTCTCATCTCTATATTTGCCTTTGTTGAAGTTCCTCCATTGTTTTTATATGTATTCCCTGTTTTTACTTTTATGTTAAAATTTATCTGGTTATGATCACTTGAACCAAAAGTCCACTAATTAATTTTGAGAAGACAACATTAAATCTAACACATTTCCACCTCTGGTTGTTTCCAAGACATGTTGAGTAAGGAAACAATCCTGTGTTAGAAGTAGAAACTGACGGTCGATACCCCCAGCACTCTCTAATGATATCCATTGTATATGCCCATGGTTAAAATCATCCATTATAACATATTCCCCCTGCTCATTTTCCTTATACCCTTTTGTAGTTTGACATCTTCCTCTTGTCCTCATCATCCTATGTGTAGACTACTATAAACTACTTTTGTCCTCATCATCCTATGTGTAGACTACGATAAACTACTTTTGTCCTCATCATCCTATGTGTAGACTACGATAAACTACTTTTGTCCTCATCATCCTATGTGTAGACTACGATAAACTACTCCTATTGTTAATGTTGAGTTCTTGGTAACTATATTACAACAAATTGCTTACGTGCTGTAGATCATACACTTCGATCGAAGCTTTTTTCAGGATTTCTAGCACACTCGACTATGAATGTCAATCTAAGAAAGGTGGAAAGTTAAAAAAAAATGCGTTAAATGCATCTTTCCAACACAGCGCTGATGTCAATTGATTTGGTGCGCAAATGCATTTCACCCAAGCAGTAATGAAATGAGCTAATGTTTTATAATGGGTGTTCTATTTATGTCTGTGACTGTGCCCTACATTAGTAAAACACCAGCGACCCAGCCTCTGTCTCTGGCCTGATTAAACGTTCGACATTACGCGATCAACAAGCCAGGAATGTTCAGCCGAGAGTCTGTGAAAGCTTATAAATCACTCACTAGCACAGTTGTATGATAAATATTAAACTTTATGCAAAATAACAACACAAGTCCAGCGTAGATTGAAATAGGCCAAAGAATGACATTTAGATTTATTAATTAAGGAGCATGAAATTAGGCAAGCATACACCATCAAAATAAGATACATCCAATAATCTCAGCAAGCATGCCGGCCCCCAAAAGGTGTTTACACATAATTAGTAAATCATGCCTATCAGCTACCCACTACCAGTACTATCTGTACCACTACTGACTTATATACAATTCACATGGTATCGGTGGGGGTCACTCCGCCCCTAGCCAAACATGGTAAATGAAAAAAGTGGGCTAACCACCCAACATTCTTGAACAATTCATAATGAACATTATGGAAACACCACACACAATGTATAAAGGTGTTACGTATCTAGACATTAGTCAACCAGTAACTACTAACACATCAGACCGAGAGGTAGGGCCAAACAGCCACCCAAATGTACTCGTAAAAAGTACCCGCACTAAAAACCCTGTGTACACTACTGAAAATTCAGTGGAGGGAAAAGCGTTAATGCAGAACCTCGTGTACCAAACTATAACAGGGAAAAGCGTCAAAAAATTCAAAAACTTTGTGAACTACCTCTCTGTCTTCAGTGTTCCAGTGTATCCCTACCTAATGCACCACTTGATTTATTAGATAACACTGGGTAACAACTGTTAACACAATATTAGTGAGGGAGGGTGGGATTTTTCAAACGGATCGGAATAAACCGAACAACAAAACTGATCTTGCAATAAAATCAACAAATTCAGCGATAACGAATAATCAGTAACAATAGAAATTCGGAAATATTTGCAAATATTAAACTTTGTTTCATAACAATAAACGGCATAACGATTATGTTAGCCACAAAACAACGTTCACGTATTACCCATGAATGGGGTCAACGACAGCGGCAGCGGCAGCGGCAGAGCCAGTGTCGCGTAGGGCAAGGCCAAGGCTACACCGGCTTTTCAGGCCGACTGCTGTTATATGGTTCAAGTATTACAAACATTTCCTTTTTCGGCGTGCTATAACGGTATTTGAACCGGAACGCGCTCGAGCGCATGTGTGCGCTGTATAGTAAACGAGATAGGGGACAATTATAAAGGAACGGCCTGTACTAGTCAGAACGAACCGCCAACGTATACGCGGACTGTATGGGCGTCTGCGTGTATGCATTCTCTCAGTACGTTTGTCGGGTTTTATAGATGAGTTCGTTGCTCTAAGACCAAGCAATGCAGCCCGCCGGCGTCAGTGACGAAAACAGGTTGGTTCGATTGCTCTGTCTCGGGTCTGAAGGTACAACGTACGTGGCCGCCGATCGACAACTGAGGCCACGGGAACTACTGACTCCACAGAATGCAAACTGTGTCACCCGAATGCTTCAGTCAGGACGCGGCCACGAAGTGGTAAACATGGCCATCTTCTATAGCGAAAGTGGGCGTACGGCTAAACAGAACGGACTGCTGCTTGCCGTAGCAATGTGCGCTCGACAGACGGTCGATCCCCCGACCAAGGCCTACTGCTACCAAAATCTGAGCAGGTTCTGTCGAACACCGACGCAGCTGTTTATGTTTATCCGTTACTGCCGCACGCCAGGCAACGGACATGGATGGACACCTGACTACCCACGAATAGGAGGGGGCCACGGCTTCCGTAAAGCTATCTCACAGTGGTATTTGCGGTTTATGAACGTTCCGAACGGGTCGAAAAAATTAGCAATGCTCGTGACAAAGTACAGGAAGCGCAATGGATGGAGTCACCAGGATGCCCTGCGTGTGGCGCACCCAAAGGCGGGTCCTAGTAATGGCTGTAGTGTGGCTGCCATCCTGAAATATATAGCAAAGGGGTTCAAAGAATCCAAAGATGATTTGCAGACGACCGACGGGGATGTGTGTCAGTACCTTCAGGCCGTCGAAGACGTGAGAGCCCAGAGGGACCCGGCGACACTTGATGCAACCAGCTTGGCAGGACTTGTAAGACAGCATCACCTAACGAGAGAACACTTGAACACACAACTGCTCAACTTACAAGACATCTGGGAGGCTCTGCTCGAACACATGCCGATGACTGCCATGATCCGCAACCTGGGCAAGATGTCCGCCGTCGGCATACTGAGTCCTGGGAGCCAGAACGAGGCGATGATCACCGGCCGACTTGGAGATATCGACGCCCTGAGTAACGCCCGGATTCACCCATTCAACGTGTTGCTCGCTAGGCTGACGTACAAAAGGAAAAAGGGAAGCAACGAAAGGTTGACATGGGACACAAACGAAGCCGTTTTGAGTGCCCTCGATAAGGCATTCTACCTAACCTTCACGTGTGTGCCACCAACCAATAAGAGGTTTCTGCTAGCATTGGATGTTAGTGCGTCGATGTTTAGCGGGTCAGTGAACGGCTGCAATAGCATCCATGCTGGTACGGCAGCAGCTGCCATGGCCCTTGTCACTGCTAGAACTGAACCCCACTGCGAAATCGTCGCCTTCTCGACAATCATGGTACCTTTGAACATACGACCAGAGATGACACTGTCGCAGGTCGAAGATGAAATGCGCCGTGTTCCGAGTGGAACAACAGACTGTACACTGCCTATGCAGTATGCCTTGGAGCAGTACGAGTCGACCCAACGAAGACAGTTTGACGTGTTCGTTGTATACACTGCCAACAAACCGGACAATCACCAATTGAGCCCTGCGGGGGTACTGCGAGACTATCGACAACGAGCAAAGGTCCCTGACGCCAAACTCGTCGTCTGCGCCATGAAGAGTAACGGCTTCACCATCGCTGATCCAGAAGACGTCAGCATGTTGGATGTTGCTGGTTTCGACTCGAACGCGCCGCAATTGATTCGGCAATTCGTCGCGGGTGAGTTGATCATGAAACCGCCCAGTTAAATAGTCGTGCAACTGAACCGGGTCATTGGTGACACAAGCACTGGCTGCATATCTGTGTCTTCATATAAGTGCTAATTTAATTAATAATGTAAATATTGTTTGATAATTATGTAAATGTTACACTGAATCAGTCAAGACAATTGCGTTCTTGTTAATACCATACAAAATGTCTGTGGGCGACCGTTTGTTCGAAAAAGGTCGAGCAGCTCCGCTTGGACTTCCGAAAGATGTTCGACCAAACATACGATGATGCTGTGAATATGGCTGGGAAGACGAATGGTGTGTCTGCTTTGATGCAGAGCAATAACATAGAATGCGGTGTCTGAACGTGTGCATCACAAAATGTGCATGTATAAGTTATTCCCAAAATTGCAAGGGGCATGAATTTGCAAAAACGTGAATTTGTGAAATATGTTACATATTTAAACTTTACAACATATTCGTGTTACATGTATTTGGTTTATATTTTATATGCACAGTCCACAGTAGTTTATATACACTGTGGTCCCTCTTATAAGGCCCCTGTCACTAGAGGCCAACATGCCATTATGGGGGGCAGCCGTGGCCTAGTGGTTAAGGTGTTGGACTCTAAATTCGAGGGTTGTGAGTTCAAGACCCACACTGGTCACGGTTCGTTTTCGAAGCTTAGGCAATTTCGTTTACCCTACTTTGCCTCAGTCTACTCAGCTGCAAATGAGTACAAACACTGTTTGGAAGGTACCTGCGATGGACTAGTGTCCCGTCCAGGAGAGTCAGTATAACTGCACTCTAAGTTGCTTCGCATTACAGAAACCAGGTTTAAGCACTGGCCATATAAGCCTTCATGGCTTCCTAAGGCGTAATGCCTGGGGGATGACTTTACCTACCTACCACAGTAGTTTATATACACTGTTGACCCCTCTTATAAGGCCCCTATCACTAGAGGCCAACTTGCCATGCAACAAATAAAGCTTATCCATAATTATCCCCAGTCAAGACGATTGCTAACCTCACCTAACTTAGTGTGTGTGCTTATTTAGTTGTGAAGCAAAACCAGAACAGTTACCCGTAAAACCAACAAGAATTGCTTTACTCAAAACGAAAATTAATATATGTCGTTCCAAAAACTAGCAAGTCGTATAACAATGTCGTCACATTCTTGACCTGTTCATTCGGAAACGCCTAACATCAAAATGGGTCGATATTGCGAGTATGCTACCCTAATCCAAAATGTCACAACTTGTTAGCGGAAGCTACTATAAAGAAAGGTTTACTGCGATGTATCATATCATGACATTATTTTATCTATGTGGGCCTACACGCATGAGCATTTCTATATATTGCAGATGTGTGCACCTGTATACGTGTATGACTTACAGATGTGTGCACCTGTATACGTGTATGACTTACAGATGTGTGCACCTGTATACGTGTATGACTTACAGATGTGTGCACCTGTATACGTGTATGACTTACAGATGTGTGCACCTGTATACGTGTATGACTTACAGATGTGTGCACCTGTATACGTGTATGACTTACAGATGTTTGCACCTGTATACGTGTATGACTTACAGATGTGTGCACCTGTATACGTGTATGACTTACAGATGTGTGCACCTGTATACGTGTATGACTTACAGATGTGTGCACCTGTATACGTGTATGACTTACAGAACTGATGTAGGGTATTATGTGTGTTGGTGATTTAGCAGTATGTAAACCATTTGTGGTGTCTCTTGTTCCGTGCACATTCTAGAATTATATAATTATTCAATAGACAACGTTGTATCACATCTGATATTTTCTTTAATATGTTTTGTTTTGCAGCGTTCGCTTTGTAAAATATTGAAAATAAACCACGCTTGTCTAGTGCTATGTTGTCCATTGAGCTCTGTACAATGAATCTTCGTTAAACCTTTAGTTACGGTAACAGACACATTAAGTCGTTTACGTGTGACCTGACCAGACTGCACAGAGGGACCGTCTCGAATTTGATTAGGGCCAGTGTCAAAGTTCATCGGTCTGTCGTTACTGTCAGTGTGGGGACGTGGGTTGCACGAGTCCCGATTTTGTTCGGGGGTGGGGGGGGTATAATTCTCCGCGTGTACCCGAAATTACTGTGTTGTCCACGGAATCACGTTAATTCAGCGTAATATTCTTAACGCTTATGTCAACTGGAATTCTTAGCTGTTTTGCTGTCCATAATAGGCTAAACACACGTAACTTTGGAAATATAAACGGTTAGGGATTAGTTAAATGTTCTGGCTGTTTTGCTAAGCTCTGTATAGTTAATGGCTTCATGCAGAATAATTATTTCTGCCACATGTTTCTTAGTGGGGAGAACCTTTATTTCACACAACTAAAAGTTATTTAAGTCATCACCCTTGCTGACATTCGTTTAAAGATGTCTCTTAATGACCGACCATAAAAAGCCGCAATCACTTCTTTGAATGAATGGTTGTGCAATTAATTAACAATCTTAACCATATAGTACCAAAATGTCTATGCCAGTGGTCCACTGCAGTAATTTTGGTCTACCGTTGGGTTCCTCTGACTCGGATTACTCCAATAATCCATTCGCGGATAAAGTTTGCTCCATTTAAACATGGCGTCCCTAAGTAGTTATAGTGTGGTAATGGGACCTCAAAAGAGCAGCCCAGTAAAGAGCAGCCCAGTAACTTCCGGTCACGTGACTTCTGGGTAGCCCCCCAGCGCCCCCTAGCGGTGACCTACATCCACCACGAGCGCCCCTTAGCGACTAGAGATAACCCTAACGGTTATAACCCCAATATGTTGACATGATCCTGACCTGTTGATCTCATGTGTGTTGACCTCAGTAGTGACCTCTACACTAACGTAGTGACCGCTACCTGATGACCTTTGACCTCAGTAGTGACCGCTACCCTAACATAGTGACCGCTATCCTTGAGGAGTAATTTTATTCCATTTAATCCGTGGTTCGAAGTAGTCCACGATACCCTACCCGTTGTAGCCCGCGTTACCCTATCACCAACCGACACAACACTTCATGAAGTCACAAATTTTAATATATAAAAAACAGCCATACATCATAGTAATAAAAATAGCTATATATCATATTAAAGCAATAGTAATATAATTATTTTATACATCATATTAAAGCACATAAAATCATATTAATATAGTAATATAATCAGTTAAAAAATAGTTATATCAAATCATATTAAAGCACATATAAATATAGTAATATAAATATGTAAAAATAGCCATATATTTAATCATATTAAAGCATATAAATATCGTTCAATATATCATTTAAAAATAGTCATATTAAAGCATATAAATACCGTTCATTATATCATTTAAAAATAGCCATATTAAAGAATATTAAAGCATAGTAATATTAAAAATAGTCATATATCAAATCATATGAAATGCAGTGTTCGTCTGTTAATCAGCTCACAAATCGTTCTGTTTTACAAAGAGGGCGCTGGGAGGTTATTGAAGTCCAGACGCGGCAGTGATTTCCCTCGTCTGTCGATCAGTTTTGTAGGTCGTTGTACTGGCTGTTTTACTACATTGCTGCACTGCCTACACGACTTTTCCATTTCTTGCATGACACCCGGCCACAGGGCTCTGTGTTTTACCAACGCGGCGTAAACGTTAGTAGGTTGCTGTCTCTGTTGACCCATAGCATTGCAGCCCATGGCAATTTCCATGGTAACCCGCTCTATTGGCCGCACCATTCCTAACTCCACCATAACAGCAGACCACAATTTTCTATGGTCTAAAAACGCAGCGTACTCATTGCACTCGTTGTCCCAACTCTCGGATTGATAACCATCGTCGACGATGTCATCGTTGTCTATGCGTGGCGTACGAGCACACAACTCCTGCATCACTAACGACCAGTGGTTTCTATGGAAGCTGAAAAACCAGAGTGAAAGACACATTGAGCCATTGCTAAAGGACTGTGTTAAAAGTATCGTATATACATTAAATAGCACATGCACATCTGTTAATAATAAACTATGAGTAGACCTGCTGTGAGCGGTGTACTTTGTATCCGCCACGACGTATGTAATGCTACACCGCCAGCACCAGAAACTAGGTCGCGTAAAACTGATAAGACTGCCTGGCGACCTCGCTCGGCCGACGCGGCGCGCGTGCTATTTATAATCAGACTACCAGCCGCTTAGCAAGAGGCATTGTAACTAGGTCACAGACGCATAAAAGATGTCTCTTAAAGTTAAACTGCGTGTGTTATGTAGACGCTTTTAAAACCTTTTAAAAACACAGGAGTACGTATCAGCAAACAACCACGGACAATATGTACTTACGATCGATACAGTATCAGAGTCAACACAACGCCAATCTCGATGTAGGCTTGCATCAAGTCGGAAAACAAACCAACGCTAGACAGCATCGTGATGACGTCAGAGGCAACGACAGCGACAGCAGCAGCAGAACGACGGTTGCAGAATGGCGGTAAGTGTATAAAGAAATACCTTGTCTGAGGACGGCTTTATATAGGAAACGCTAAACAATGCAGACAGCTGACATAAGCTGCTATAACACAATAACAAATCCATCAAAGTCAGAAAGTTATGTTAGAAAACATCCATAATAAAATTATTATTAAACTGGAATGCTAATAATCAACTCCCAATCCCACTAGAACAATAAGTAATCCTTCACAACGAAAAACATGTTCGATAATTCTGTCACAGAAGTGTCAGAGAATCGATGCTGAAAGCAAAATCTCATTTATCACGTGTAAAAAACAAAGTCAACCAGTTCTCAACTAACGTTGTATCGATTCCAGACATTCTGCATGAAACAGTAAACAACTCCTCCCAGAGATAAGCTTGTCAACAAACGAACGCTGAATCCGAAAACTCATTTATCACGCATAAAAACACCAAGCACTTATGGAAGTTATTGCTGCATTGAAACTGGTGGACATATATGCATATGCATTAATTTATATATGCATGCATTAATTTATATATATGCATGCATTAATTTATGCATGCATTTTATGTATATAAATACAGTGCATGTAACATTAAACAACATAAAATCAGAATGACTCCTCCTATATACTTCCGTGGAGAAAAATCGTTTCTATCCAATTTCTACGCATGTAGGATACATGCATGGGGTCATGTTTTTAACACAGTTGAAGCTGCATACCAGTACAAGAAATGCATCTTTTATGGAGATGTCGAGACGGCGCATAAAATGCTAGCCACAAGAACCGGACTACAGGCGAAATACCTAAGCAAGACCATCCGAGAGAAACAGGAGTTACGCGCGCAGTGGAACAGACAGAGAAGATCTGTAATGATAGCATTAGTTGCTATTAAATTTCGCGACACGACATTACGCAAACTATTATTAGAAACATATCCAGCGCCGTTAATGGAAAGCGTAAGAAGTAGGGAGGGATACTGGAGCATGTCCACTTACACTGGACAGCGTGGACAGAACGTGTTAGGTCAGATACTCGTGAATTGCCGCGAGTTCATTCGAAAAAACCAGGCGACATAAAGTCTGGCGAGCGCAGCGATAGGAATGCGCGGCGCATACCAGAGGGCCAGCTGGTAAATATAACACAGACGCGCCATGCAACCGACCCGCTATATAAGGGACCCGTAGCTGCAACTGTCATAACACGATTCTCGCAGCGACTCGACAGTTTCTCTCTCTCTACCGAAGCAACAAGATGGCCGCCGCCGCACAACAACAACTCTTCGATGACGAGCACATGATGAACCTGACACGTTTACAGACTCAGGTAAGCGATGGAACGTACAAGTTTCCAACACCGTTAACCATAGTGTCTACCGCACGGCAGGAGAGATATGTAGTATATACGGCATGCTCACAGTGTCCCGTTGGCGTGCAGCGTACTAGTAAGGGCTACTATTGTTCGACACACAAATGGCAGCGATTTCCAACGTACAGATTCAACCTGCGTGTCCTTCTGAGGGACAGCATAGGCAGTGAATGTTGGATTAGCGTATTTGATACGCTGGCAGTTAAAATCCTTGGCTTCACCGCGAACGAGTACGTCGCAATGCAGTCAGAAGACGAACGGGTGGCAGCCCTGTCTGTGTTGAGGGGGGTCCGTGTCAGAGCGATCATTAAAAAGCGCGTCAACAAGGACTACGTAAACTACATTGCGTCAGAGTTGGAAGTACTTGACGAAGGATTCTCTTTGTAGGAGGAAGACAAAGAGAATGCCGTCGCTACCAGCGCTGACAGCAATGAAAGCACAGGTCCTCCTGTTGACGAAATAAACACTAATCAAAAGGTACGGGACTGGGAAAATAGCATGAATAAAAAGGTACAGAAGTGGTTAGACTTGTATGAAGAACGTAATCTGTTACCATCCACACCATCCATCACTTCCTCTACCGAACCCACTCTGTGTATAGCAGACGAGGAAAGTAACGATGCGGTTATTACCGTAAGTAGCGGCGAAGCAGCTATGATCATAAGCTGTAGCAGCACCAGCAGCAGCGGCAGCAGCAGCAGCGGTGGTAACCATGGCAACGATATGCAGGCGACGGCAATGAACATAGACAGAATATGGAATCGCACAGAAGCCATGATGAACCAGAACACCTTCAACACATTGATAGACGCAGCCTGTGTTCGTTATGCATGTAACGAGGTTGAGCGTATATTAGATTTATCAGAAGGTGAATATTACGTACCGTCTTCCGGTCTGATCAATCACATCTTGCGCTGGGTTGTCATAGCGATAGAGGAGAGGGTTGGTAAAAGGCAATGGTGTGAGCATATGGCAGACACGATCAGAGCGACCATAGCCAGTCTATATGCAGGTAAGAACGAAGTTCCTGACATTGATTAAACAGGTGTGTCTTTTGTTGTCCCGTCTATAGATCCATAACGGTCTGCGACAATTAAGAGAGGCATATGAAAAAGCTGATGACGCCGACGACGATGAAAAGACGACAACACCGCCGCAACAGCAGCGACGAAAACGAAAATCACCGCCGTTGGCTGCGAACGACCTGCGGTTGGTGCTCGACAGAAAACGTCGATTTGCAGCACCAACCGCAGCAGCAGCAGCGGCGGTGACAGCAGCACCAGTTGCGTCAATGACGGCGCCACCCCTACCGTCGTCGTCGTCGTCGTGTCTACTAGATACACAGACATTCGAATTCACACCAGCGTCGCCGCTACCATCGCCATCATTCGAGGCCACGAACAATCCATCCTCCGACACACAACAGCCATCAACATCGTCATCACCGTGCATGTGCGATCGCTGCTGCGAAGAAAACATTATTTTAGCATCATCACCAACGAAACCGAACATTTTAAATCCAGAAGTAGCGAACATTATGATTAGCGAAGCATTCACACACTTAATCATGTATAGAGCACACCACACACCTCTGACAGTAGCCGAAGCTACTGTCAACGTATGTGCAGAAGAGTGCACTCGACTACTGTCAGAGGAGATGCAATCACATCTCATACAAGAAGTGGCGTGTTTCAATCCTTGGATGTTGTAAACAAAGGATTGAAACACGCCACACACACACACACACACACACACACACACACACACACACACACACACACACACACACACACACACACACACACACACACACACACACACACACACACACACACACACACACACACACACACACACACACACACACACACACACACACACACACACAGTAATTGAATTGTTTAGTGTCTTTAGAATTATTAATGAATTTAATATATCATTAGTGTTTTTAGTAATTGTTATATATCATTAGTGTCTTTAGTAATTGTTAATGAATTTAATCTTATGTATTTAGTTGTTGACTTTAATCTTATGTATTTAGTGTCACACACAGAGTAATTGATTTGAATCGTATATACTTTAATCTTATGTATTTAGTTTTTTTTATATCATTAGTGTCTTTAGTAATTGACTTTAATCTATGTAGTTGTTATATATCATTAGTGTCTTTATTCTTTTGCGTGTATTTGTTGTTTATGAAATACATATAGTAATCTTTATGCATGAAGAGATCGACTTCTATATATACAATTATTCACACACGTGACCTCTGTCGTGGTGTAAAAACCCACAAGTCAGCCATTATTCACACACGTGACCTCTGTCGTGGTGTAAAAACCCACAAGTCAGTCATTATTCACACACGTGACCTCTGTCGTGGTGTAAAAACCCACAAGTCAGCCATTATTCACACACGTGACCTCTGTCGTGGTGTAAAAACCCACAAGTCAGTCATCATAGTAAAACACTCACAACTCGACATATCATCATCAACTTATATATAGAGAAGCCTATCTTTTCGTATCAGTATATATATATATATATTTCATAGACAATGTATTCTATTGAATAAAATAGTCAAAATGGAATGGAACGTGTTGTAGCTTCATTATTCGCACGACTGACACCCCTCTTCACGAAAGGGAAACCCGTAGTCGATTATGATGGACAATACTAAGTAACCAAGTTAGGAACGCCTGTGATTGGTTAATAGTACCCATGTTAGGAACGCCCCTTTTTAGTAATTGACCAATAGGAATCAAGCTAGGAACGTCTCTTATCGGTGATTGGACAATAGTACCCATGTTAATTAGTAATTGACCAATAGGAACGTCTCCTATTAATGATTGACATCTTATCCATCTCGCACTCACTATATAGATGTACTGAGAGTCCATAGTACCCATGTTAGGTTATTCGTGATTGGTCAATAGTACCCATGTTAATTAGTAATTGACCAATAGGAACGTCTCTTATTAATGATTGACATCTTATCCACCTCGCACTCACTATATAGATGTACTGAGAGTCCATTCCCTCTCAGTTGTAGATGCAGTCATGAAAAGACATCAGTATCGTCACTGCGAGGTCGCCTTCGACACGTGTGCAGAGCTACAACGTCACGTGCAGAGTACTCACTCGACGCCATCATGCGACTTACATTCATACTCGGTGGCACCGCCTATGGTGGCGCCACGTAGCGACTATGCAAAGAGAGCGAAATATGCATGCGAGAAATGCGGCGCCACCTTCGGGAGATATAACAACCTACAGCGTCACGTAAGGTCGGTATGTAGTAGTAGTAGTAGAAGTAGAAGCATCGTCTACGCATGTAAGAAATGCGGACGGAAGTTCGAAAAACGTTACAATCTGACCAAACACGCACGAACCGCGTGTGCCGACGTCATCGAGCCACCAGCACCAAAGAGATCAATAAGAGAAGACACTACCCCATCCCACAACCATCCACTCGTTACCGAGGAAGATCCGTTAGACCCGCCTGAACGACTTCCCTTCGCCGATACTCTATCGACGGAGTTGCTAGATGTCGTTCGTGCGCACTGGTCTGCTATACGGACCCACGTGTTCAGAGGTCCACTTCAATGCAGGTACGATTACAGATTAATCACGCTAGACACGACCGACTTCGAACCGTCTTTGAAGATCATGTTCCAGGAACAGACCAATGCGTTCAAGATTAACCTCAGTTACGGGTTCATTCTGAGAAACAAGAACACGGGTCAATACAAGTACTATCATACCTCTTGTAATTGCTGTGGACGCTACCTGGACGAACCCAGTCTCGTCACCAACAGCAAGGACTTTGATAAATTTCTCGAACGCATCCGAGAACCCGACCTCTTGCAATGGGCCATCAATCAAAGACCGGATTCTGCGTGGGTGTGCGAACTCGTGACGAATGTCACTTTTTTCGTTAATCGCATCATCGATCATCCTATAGGATGTGTAGGCATGATCTCTCTACCAGCCTACATCAAGAGGAAGAAAAGCATCATCGGATTAGAAACGGATCCCATCCATAACAAGAGGTACAAAGATAACCTGTGTCTGTTCCGATGTCTGGCCCTGCATCGAGGATGCGATATACGTCGATTGGAACCGGCGGTGAAGACGCTCTACGAGACATACGACCGAGATCACGTACCCATGGAAGAATTTACAGGGGTCACGCTGGATGACCTCTATCGCGTAGAGACCACGTTCCAAACGAACGTGTGCGTGTACCGCCTTGTCAATGAGGAGGACGGTAAGTCGACTGCCGAACTGGTTCGTCGATCGTTATGCAAGTACCCTGAAACAATGTATCTCAACCTTCACGGAACACATTTTTCATTCATCCAAGATGTCTGCATGTACTGCAACTCGTATCGATGTCGGAAGTGCGGTGACTCGTTATGGAAAGATGCATGGTTGCTGTATCGACACGAGCGCACGTGTACGGGGGGTGTGGGTCGAGTCTATCCTGGTGGCGTGTACCATTCCACACCATCGGTGTTCGAACGTCTGGACGACGAGAACATTCGCGTGGCTGAATCGTTGCGCTACTATCCGTATCGAGCCACCTTTGATTTCGAGTGTTGGTTCGACACGGAACAACTTCCATCGGACAGTGACAAGGTCCACTGGGTGGCGCGTCACGTTCCACTGAGCGTCAGCGTAGCATCCAACGTGCCCGGCCACGAGCGAGTGCAATGTCTCGTCACGGACGGAGACACCAACAAGTTGGTGAGTAGAATGATGAATATCTTACAAGCGATGAGTGACGCCGCATACGACAAGATCAAACACTCGTACGAAGATGTCTTGGATCAACTCGCAGAGGAACTGACGAAATGGGACGAAACTGAGAAGGCTGCACGATCAGCCGTCGATAAGAAGAAATCTCGTCTGACGACCAATCCATACAAAAAGCTGATGGGACAACTCTATGGATGGATGCATCAGTTACCTGTCATCGGGTTCAATTCAGGTAAGTATGATCTCAATGCCATCAAACAGTTTCTCATACCCTACTTCTTATCCACCGGATCAAAGGAACAAGAAGAACAAGAACAACAAGAAGACCAAGACGACAAAGACGAAGAGAATGAGGGTGTCGGTACTTTTTTCGTCATCAAACGCAACAACACTTTCATGTGTCTTTCGACGGATCAGCTGAAATTCCTAGACATGACCAACTACATAGCTCCCGGGTTCAGTTACGACAAGTATCTGAAGGCATACGGATGCGAGGTGACAAAAGGTCATTTCCCGTACGAGTACATGGACCGTCTGGAGAGACTCGACGACACTACACTTCCATCGAAACAGGCCTTCTTCAGTCGACTGAAGAACGAAGGTATTTCCGACGAGGATTATGCCAGTTGTCAAGAGTCCTGGCGCGACAATTCCATGACGACTTTGCGAGACTTTCTCGTCTGGTACAACAACAGAGACGTGGTTCCCTTTCTACAGGCCATCGACAGACAGTTTGCCTTCTACGAACAACGTGGCATAGACATGTTCAAGCAAGGCATCAGCGTACCTGGTCTGACCTTGCTCTACCTGTTCAACGACCTTCCCGAGAAGACCTACTTTACCATCTTCAACGAGAAGAATAAAGATCTTCATCATCTCGTCAAAGATCACGTGGTTGGCGGGGCTTCGCTCATTTTTCATCGCTATCACGAGAAAGGGGTCACCACGCTACGTCAGAACGAGTACGGAGAGGCCGCTCGTCCTTGTAGGTCCATCGTTGGATACGATGCCAATGCCCTGTACTTGTGGTCACTCATGCAAGACATGCCTATGGGATGGTACACGCGACGACGGGAAGAGAAAGATTTCCGACCCGAATCGGCGCAGCTGTACGGTCAGATGGCCGCGGAATGGTTGACTTGGGAATCCGAACGCACGGGACGCGTCATACGACACCAGATCAACGGTAGAGAGAAGAGAATAGGCAAACTGCTGGTGGACGGGTGGTGCAGCGAGACGAAAACGGCTTATCAGTACCATGGATGTTTTTTCCATGGTCACTCGTGCACTGGCAAAGAGGTCAACGAGGTTAACGGGAAACCCATGGCTGAACTGCTCGAAGAAACCCGAAAGAACACCGTCTACCTCCGTCACTTTGTCAAAGTCGTAGAGATGTGGGAATGCGAGTGGAAAGAGACGAGACGAGATCCTATCGTGAAAAAGCTTCTGGATGCTACATTTCCGCGACGACGTCGTGCACGATGGACGATGACGTCACAACAGATCCTGAGCGGCGTGCGTGCCGGAACCGTGTTCGGTCTGATCGAGTGTGACCTTCGCGTACCGGAAGCATTGCGAGAACACTTTGCCGAGATGCAGCCCGTGTTCAAGAACATCCGACTGACACGCGACGATCTCGGACCTTTCATGCGCCGATACGCCGAGGAGCACAACATCATGACGACACCGAGACGCATGCTCGTGGGTAGTTATCGAGGGGATAAGATCCTGCTTGCCACACCTCTGCTGCGATGGTACATGGACCACGGTCTCGAGGTGACGCACGTGTATCAGGTCATCGAGTACGATCCCGTCCCGTGTTTCAGACGGTTCGGCGATGCAGTGTCCACGGCGCGACGCGAAGGAGACGTCCACTCGCACAAGGCCATCATCGCAGACACCATGAAGTTGCTGGGGAACTCGGGTTACGGAAAGACCATAACCAACGTGGACCGACATCGCGACGTCAATTATTGCAAAGAGAAGGCGGCATCGCTCTTGGTCAACGATAAGAGATTCCGACAACTCGATGTCATCGTGGACGATGCGTACGAGATAGAGATGAACAAGAGGACCGTCACGTACAGCCTACCCATACACGTGGGATTCTTCGTTCTGCAGTACGCCAAGATGCGCATGTTGCAGTTCTACTACGACTTCATCGACAGGTACCTGGAGCGCCCTCTTTTTCAGTACTGCGAGACAGATACAGATTCTGCCTATTTGGCCTTGGCCGGCGAGTCCGTCGACGCCCTCGTGACCCCGGAACTACGAGAACATTACTTCCGGCACCGTTCCGAATGGTTGCCGTCCGAATGTTGCGACGATCATCGGAACGAGTACGTGCGCTGTCGACTCGCCAATAGACCGTGGGTCGGCGACGAGGAGTGCTGTAAAGCGCGTAGGGCGTACGACAAGAGGACACCTGGTCTGTTCAAGGTGGACTGGTCCGGTGACGGGTTCGTGGGGTTGTGCAGCAAGACGTACTATTGTTTCGGAGCCACCGACAAATACAGCACCAAAGGACTGAGCAAACGTCACAACGACATCGACAAGAACGCGTTCCTGGAGGTGCTCACCAACCGTCGGAGCGGAAGTGGAAAGAACCGTGGGTTCCGGGTGCGTCACTCGATCGTGATGACGTACGTGCAGGAACGATCGGCTCTCACCTACTTCTATCCCAAACGAGTGGTGCACGAGGACGGAGTGAGCACGGGTCCGGTAGACGTGTAGAAAAGGACGATGCACGGCGGTCGTCTTTCATAAGCGACCATGGACGCGCGGTGGAAACATCCTTTCACGTGCATCGTCGCCGGTCCAACGGGATGCGGCAAAAGTACTTTCGTGACGCGTATGCTACGTCACGCTGCTACGATGATCGATCCACCTCCCGAACGGATCACGTGGTGTTACGGAGAATGGCAAGAGGCTTACGCAACGATGGACTTGACGGACGTGCGCTTCGAGGAAGGGTTGCCGAGTGCTAGCATGTTCGATTCGTCGACGAGGAACCTCATCGTCATAGACGATCTCATGGCAGAAACGGACGAACGGGTCACGACCTTGTTCACTAAAAAGAGTCACCACAGGAACACGTCCGTGCTGTATCTCGTACAGAACCTTTTCCCCAAAAACAAAGAGAGTCGTACCATAAGTCTGAATTCTCAATACATGGTGGTGTTCAAGAATCCTCGTGACGCATCGCAGATGTCGCACTTGGCTCGACAGATGTATCCGGGGCGCGCTAAATTCGTTCAAGAGGCTTTTAAAGACGCCACTTCGGTACCGTACGGCTATCTATTGGTCGATCTCAAACAGGACACACCCGAGGACATGCGTCTGCGCACGGCCATCTTTCCAGACGACGGTGTTCAGTACGTGTACTTGCCTAAGGTATAAAAAGACCGCACGCTTGGATAGTCTCTTCATTCCCACCATGTCTGCCCTAGTGAAGAGACACATTATATGCATACAGGCTCTGAACAGGATCAAGAACAACAAGCTGAAAAGAGCCATCATCGAAAACGCTGACGCCGATCTTTTGTGTGCGCTAGCCGAGTGTGCGTACAACATATTAAAACAGAACATTCCGTTGTCTGCATTACAGAGGCGTCGTTTGAGTAAATACAGGAAGAGGTTACGGGAGTTGGCTCACAGTCGAACGTCGGCTGGTAGAAGAAGACGCCTCTTGCTGCACCGACAGGTCGGCGAGGGACAGAGCGGAGGGTTCCTATCGGCCTTCCTAGCACCGTTGGCAAGTTCGGTGTTTCTACCCTTGCTTCGAGAGGTGCTGCTCCCGCAAGCAACCAGATCGCGCCATCTTCGTTCGGGAGGCTAGATGGAACACGCACGCAAGATGGCCTTGGTAGATCCACGAATGTTGGACACGCTTCGGTCACCTCCACCTCCGACGGACACCTTAGGTAAGAAGGTGCGAGCTCTCGACGACGAGATGACGGCCATTCTCGACAGAAAGGACCTCGACGACAGGACCAAGGTAACATTGTATAATCAGGTGTTGCAACGGTATAACGTCTTGTCTGATAAACACGCCAAGGAACCGACACGAGTGATCGCAGTGAACGAGTCGGGGTCGGGGCCGGGGCCGGGGCCGGGGCCGGGGCCGGGGGCGGGGGCGGGGGCGGGGGCGGGGGCGGGGGCGGGGGCGGAGGGAGCTCCTGCTAGCGAGATAGAGGCCGACGTCGTGGATACCGTCCCCAAGACCATGCAAGGCAAAGCAAGACGATTGATGGAACGCATGAAAAGAAACATGTCTTGGACCGCCCGCGGCGAACTGATTCACGAGGGTGTGCCCATCGCCGGAAGTAACGTGGTGGATCTCGTGAACGATGTGTTGCGTCAGAGAAAGACCAATCCGACGGGATGGCAACCGTTTGCAAGACAACTGCGTGCCATGAACCTGCCCATGGAGTTGGTCGGTAACGTTGCCAGGAGAGACTACATACGTCAGGCACCGACACCGACCACATCCACTCCGGGTCGTCGTCGAATACCGGCTACTCCTCGTTCTGGTGGTGGTGGTAGCGCAAGAAGATCGCTCAGTTGGACACCCCTCGGTCGTCGTCGACGCAGTCAAATGGAACATTCCATGCTCACCCCACCTCCAGAACGCAAGGCACTGGCGTCATTGGCTAGTTGGGAAGACATTTAAGTCGTTGCAACACGCGTCCACAGCTCAGTGTGCACCGCGATGTCGAGCGATCCACAGGACACGTACTACCGTTCCGTCGTCGTTACAGCATTTTTCGTTGCATTTTACTTGATTGCTGACGCTATAGCTCGAAATCTTTACGACAGTCGCTCTGCAGAGTATGATTACAGTACTAGAATATAGATCATTCGTCATCGTCTTGTGTGTGGTAGTGGGTCTTCTGGTGTACGTCAGCGTACTCTTTCTTACTCATCAAGAACCGTGCTGCGCACCGTGCTGCGCAGTAAACGTCACAACCGTCAGTCCATCGGAACTCTTTTAATGGCGCCGAAGAAAGAACGAGTACTTAGGACGGTCTACTTCGATCCGAAAAGGGTAGGTAGTTACAGCGGAGTCGAAGGCTTGCGACGCGTCACGCGACTGTCGCGAAAAAAGGTCGCGGAATGGTTGTCGGAACAGGACGCCTATACCCTACACAAACCGGCTAGACGTCGTTTCAAGAGACGACGCGTCATCGTGAGCGGTCTGCGTCAGCAGTGGCAGGCCGATCTCGTCGATATGTCGCATGTGAAAAAGCACAACGACGGTGTGACCTTTCTCCTCACGGTGATCGACGTCTTCTCGAAAGTGGCCTGGTGTGTTCCCATGAGGAACAAGTCCGCGGCGTCATTGGTAGCGGCACTTGACAGCACGTTCAGCAAAGGCTGGCCAAAGATGTTGCAGACAGACCAAGGAAAGGAATTTCTGAATAGATCCGTCCAGGCTCTATTGAAGAAGCACAACATCCATCACTTCTCCACCTACAACGCGGAGACGAAGGCGGCCGTCGTGGAAAGATTCAACAGAACGTTGAAGACACGCATGTGGCGATACTTCACGAAACACCGGACGTGGCGATACATCGACATCCTTCAGGACCTGGTGCATTCGTACAACAACAGCTACCACCGCAGTATCGGCATGGCTCCGTCACAGGTGAGTTACCAGAATCAAGAAAAGGTGTGGCAGCGTCTGTACGGTCACGACGGTAAGGGCGTGCCCAAGTTGCGCTTGTCGGATCGCGTGCGTATCAGCAAGTACAAAGGTAAGTTCGAAAAGGGGTACACGGCGAGCTGGAGCGAGGAGATTTTCACGATACACGAGGTTCATCCCTCCGATCCACCCGTGTATCGATTGAGGGACGATCTCGGCGAAGTGCTGGAAGGTACCTTCTACGAAATGGAGCTGCAGAAAGTGTTGGTATCCCCCGATAAACTGTTCTACGTGGAAGAGGTACTGCAGCGTCGCAAGGTAGGTGGACGAACGCAAGCTTTGGTGAAATGGTTAGGCTCCCCTTCCAAATTCAACAGCTGGATCGATGCCAGGGCACTCGTCCACTCTACTATAAAGACTAGCCACGCGTATGGTAAGACTTCAGTCGAGATATGACACATGACACGACAACACGAGACTTCACCGTCGTCGAACAGGAGGAGGAACAAGAGGACGTAGTAGTAGTAGAGGACAGTACTGACGCGCAGAACGCAGAGGACAGTGGTAGTAGTAGCACTCCTTGGCATCTGTTCGGTACCGCGTGTCCTAAAGAGGAAATAGTCTTTCTGTGTCAGGTGCTCGTCTTGTTTACGGTCATTCTAATAAGCATTTACAATCTGACCACAGATCACGAGAATTCTAATTTGTGAACGGCTCTGTTGAGTAGTTCTTTGGGTTACCTGCTCCCCAATCCCACGTTGAGACGTCATGGCGAGTGATTTCTACCTGACACTGCCTAGCAACGCTTCCATGAAGATGTATCCCAACAATACGTTGGCTCATTACATCACAGACTTACCTCGACTTATCGATCTGACTGGCGAGTGGGAATGCGGGTTGGCAGAAATACAGTACCCGCATACGTGGTACAACATAGGAACGTACGACACCTGGTTCTTCCTTAACGAGACGATTGGTATGGGTCTAACCCCAAGTGCAAGGATCAGTGCTGGATATTACAAGACTCCCACAATATTGATGGATCACGTCAACAGGGGACTGGACAGTATGGCGACGGATAAGATACGAGCAAAGTTGACCTACAGCCCCGTCACTCAAAAAATGACTATGCACATGACACCAGGCACCGAGTTCACTGTACCTCGCCGCAGTGCGTTGGCAAGAATGTTAGGTTTCGAACCGACGGTGGTCACCAGTCCGCCAGCATCCCCACCAGCACCATCGCTACTAGGATCGACCATGACAGCAGCGGCGACAACAGCAGAGACGATAACAACGGACGAGAACCCCAGAGAAGGTGGAAGGAATCTCGGTCTCACACCGTCGGCCACCGTGTTTTTGCCACCCAAAGACACTCCCGATGGTCCGTATACCTACCGTAAAGAAGCCGAACACGTGGTGCAGATGAATCAAGGGTTCGATACCATATACGTTTACACGGACGTCGTGGAGTCTCGTATAGTTGGTGACACTGTCGCGCCTTTGTTGCGAGCCCTCCCGGTTGTCGGAAGTCACGGCGAAACTGTATCCGACAGGTTCACTAACATTCACTACGTGCCTCTGTTGTACTCGCACTTCAAGTCGATTGAAATCGATATAAGGGACGACACAGGACGACGCGTGCCATTCGAGTACGGTAGAGTGACCGTGACACTTCATTTTCGACGGCGCAGGATCGGACTGTTCTGAAGATGAATTACAACGAGTATTACGCGCGTCAGGCGGGTGGTGCACTGCCCTACTTCGCCGGTGCTCAATACCAGCGGGGTCACGGACTAGGCAGTCTGTTCACCGGTCTGCTGCGCAGCGCCATGCCGCTCACCAAGAGAGGTGCCGTAGCGTTGGGAAAGGGAGCGTTGAAGACCGGCGTGCGCATAGCCGACGACGTCATGTCTGGACAGAGCATAAAAAAGGCAACCAAACGACGCGTCACAGATGCCGGTAGGAATCTGATGCGTATGATTCCTGGCGTGCGTCCTCGTAAACGTATAAAACGCGCGCCGGCAAAGAAAGGAGTCACTTTAGCAAAGAGACGACGCAAGAGACAGACGTCTACGAAACGCGAGGCCGACATATTCGACGACGATGGCATTCGTACATAAACAGTCGTGTGAAGGAGTCAAGAGCGAGCTGGATCTCTTTACCGTACCCCCTACTCAGACCAGCATCATCGACAGTCACGTGGTAGAACATCAGCCCTTGTCCTCTCTGGACTCGGGTGGACCGATAGAATTCCTCATACATGGATCGGGAGACGATTACCTGGATCTCGCCAACACGATACTGCACGTGCAGGCGAAGGTGACACGAGCCAACGGGGACGATATCGACTTGGTCGATCCCGTGGCACCGGTGAATAACTGGATGCATGCACTGATCAGTCAAGCCGACGTCTCCCTGAACAATACGCTCGTGACCTCTTCGACCAACACGTATGCGTATCGCGCCTACATAGAAACGCTGCTCAGCTACGGTCCCGATGCCAAGGACACGCAACTGACGAGTCAGCTGTGGCACAAGGACACGGCCACTCGCATGGACGCCTGCGAGATAGCCGACGGACCCGCAGCTAACGAAGGGTTCGTGGCTCGACGAGGACACATCCTGAGGAGCCGTGTTGTCGATATGATGGGCCGTCTCCACGTGGACCTCTTTCTGCAGGATAAATTCCTCATCAACGGCGTCGACGTCAAGATACGACTGGTGCGTAGTAAACCTGCTTTTGCACTCATGGCTGGTGGAGCAAACCCCGATTACAAGATACAAATAGTCAATGCCTGCTTGTTTGCAAAGAAAGTCACCGTGAATCCCAGCGTGCAGATAGCACACGTCAAGGCTTTGGACAAGAGTACGGTCATGTATCCGATGCGATCCGTCGAGTGCAAGGTGTACTCCATTCCTGCCGGCACTCGCTCGCACACGTACGAGAACCTGTTCCTCGGTACCCTGCCGAAACGTCTGGTGCTGTGCTGCATCGATAACGATGCCTACAACGGAGCGTACGACAAGAATCCCTTCCACGCCAAGAACAACGCCATCAGCTTCCTCGCGGTGTACGTCGACGGACGACAGATACCCTCCAAACCTTTCCAGCCGAATTTCGAAGACAACCTCTTTGTCAGGAGCTACATGAGTCTGTTCTCGTCGACCGGTAAGTTGTGGCAGGACGAAGGGAACGGACTGACTCGCAGCGACTATCGACACGGCTACACCTTCTTCGGTTTCGACCTGACCCCCGATCAGTGCGACGGTCCCTGCTTCCATCTAGTACAAAAGGGCAATCTGCGCATAGAAGTTCATTTCCGCAATGCGCTGCTGAACACCGTGAACGTCGTCGCCTACGCCGAGCTCGAGTCCGTGCTGGAAATCGACAAGAATCGCAACATCATCTACGACTACTAAAATGGACACCCTGCAGATCGCTAGACTACTGGCGGTGGACCCGTGCACCAGAACTATATTTCGCGGCGTCGTACCCAGAGACGGACTACTCACTACGATAGACGGCACTCTGCCCGCAGCCTTCGTGTGCAACACCGACAACGGCGACGAACCAGGCGAACATTGGATAGCGCTGTACCTGGACGCCGACGGACGCGGCGAATACTTCTGCTCGTACGGTCTGCCGCCTCGTTACGCGGCGTTCCGTACCTTCCTGAACAAACACTGTTCCGAATGGACTCATAATACCCAGAGGCTTCAGAGTCCTCTGTCTAATGTTTGCGGACAATATTGTGTTGCTTATGTCATGTTTCGTTGTAAAGGTTCTTCTATGAAGACTTTCGTAAACATGTTCCACACTAATCTGGTGAATAACGATTGTGAAGTGTTCGATTGGATGAGACTATTGAAAAAGGGTATACCCTACTATCGTGTATCTTACATAGACTGATGATACGAACTATTCGGCACCTATTCAGTAGTTAATGATTGCCGCGTATTTGATTGGCTTAAAACAGCTGCGATATGGTGGTAGACTGTATTATCGCTCACAGCAGCAGCAGCAGTACACCACATCATCGTTCGAGCCTCTGGCGAGGTGGTGCACCACCTGTAAGCTCGCGACCTCTGGCGTGATGGTAAACATCCGCAAGTCGCCTCGTCGTCATCATCCTCGAGCCTCTGGCGAGGTGGAAACACCCCTAAGCTCACGACCTCTGGCGCTATGGTCAACATACGCAAGTCGATTCATATATATTCATCGTAGTTGTAGTGATATTACACGCTACCATGCTTGATGTATCGACATGCTGCTTGTATTATACTCAATAAAATACGTGTGCACTCGTACCATACTGTGTTGCGTTGATTTCTCGTCTCCATTAGTCCCCTTTGATAGTTGATATAATTAACGACCCTATTATTAGATGATTACTAATTACCCTATAATTACTACGTATGATTCGTTACGGTCACTACCTGGTCAGTATAGGTCACCACACACACACACACAAGGTTATAACCGTCCAGTCGCTAGGGGGCGCTCGTGGTGGATGTAGGTCACCGCTAGGGGGCGCTGGGGGCTACCCAGAAGTCACGTGACCGGAAGTTACTGGGCTGCTCTTTACTGGGCTGCTCTTTTGAGGTCCCATTACCACACTATAACTACTTCCCTATGTCTAAACTGCCAAACTATATCCGTTGATTTGAAAACCAGCGTCCTGCATTAAAAAAATCCTTACAAATTCTCAATTTGTAAATAAACCCAATTTTCAGAGCAACTGATGATCGGTATTCGATCACACGAAATCCAATCGACGACATAAAAATGGCCACAATATGACGCATTAATAATAACGTACGTTGGTCTTTTTGGTTTAATTGCCCCTGAACACTTTATCAGTGTCTTCATTCACTCTTCTGAATGTAAACTTGTATCGTTCTCACAACAATACAACTCAACAACCATACTTATTAGGTTGGCTCTCTGTTCTTTCAATAACTCAAGTTCCTAACCTTTACTTCAGTAAATCGTACAGTGGTTATAACGTAACCTCACGCAAATCTGTAATTAATTATTTCCATTTAAACTTTGAAATCCATTTCTCCACACGCAAACGTACAACCACGTGCTTTTCAATTAAACTCCCCTAAATAATGATATCTTCGGTATTTAACCCAATACCAAGTATACTGAGTATATTGTGTAAAATATCGTTGGCGCAGCTAGCCAATGTATGTTGTAAGATGCGTTCATAAATGTACGCCGAAAAAATCGCTGGCGTGTCTCACCAATGTAAGTTTTAAGGCACGTTCACGAGTCAGTGTACATCGAAAAAAATCGCTAGCGCGTCTCGCCAGTGTAAGATATACGACTCCCCTCTTATCTTCTTCTGGGCCGTACGCAATGGTCCGGGAGGCATTTCTCACAGATGTAGATGTATGTTAATTGTCCGTCTTCTTTGCGCTCGCCAGGTCGAGATTTATAACTGAATTTGTACTCACTCGATCAATGAGTACATAGAGTACTACAGAAGTATAGTCAACGCATTGTTCTCCAGGTTAGAAGCGATTTAAGTCGTGTACATCAGACGGCTACGTACATAGTAGCAATATAATCACTCACTATGACAATAAAAATAACAGTGAAGATATCTATCACTGTAAACCGTAAAGAAAGGTAGTGAATGTAAACATCACTTAAAATGTATACAGACTCTTAAAATCTAGAAGATTTGAAACGAAACATGGTTAAATCTGACCGGTAATTTTGAAGCCTAATGCTAAAGCAGGTAAGGCCCGCCAGGACCACCCTTGCTGACGATTTGGATGCCTAAAAATGTAGCTTGTGCCGGCCCTTGCAATCCCTCCTCCGATGGGAATTTATACTCCCAGTTTTCCCAAATCAAACGCCGTCACTAGAGGCGCTGTGATTGCTTAAATACACAATACGCTTTACCATTGGTCAACATGTTAAATCCACCCACCCTCTGAACCGCTGGACAGTGACGTCTGCCAGTCTTCCTTGCCCAGTTTTGCAAGTTAAACTTTTGAACTCTTGGAGCTGGGCCAAATCCAGTGTTTCCAGGGCTCCCTCTCATTTCCCAATTACGTCGTCCCCCGAGGTCAGAGCAATTTAGCAAATGTCAGGATTAATGGGAAGACTGAAGCGTCTAAACAATACCATCAATCTTTGGCACCATACGGATTTTTTTGTCCGTATCAACTTGGGTGGTTTAACTATAAACTTTTCGAAACCTGTCTTTCTGTTGCTAATCTAGGCTTAATACATCGAATAAACCTCCAAATGACTTACTAACATTAGCTATTAAAAACTAATTAAATCAAACTTGCATAATCTTTACAATATGAATTTATTTTTTCAATTAGTAACACTCCATTAAGACTGACTAGTACCCAGCCAGCACACCTGGGCACGGACCACAGTCAGAATCCATCCGCCATTACGTACATAAAGAATCCCAAGGAAAAATTTAATTGTGCAGATAGATTTTATTTGTGAGAGCAGAAATTGTGTGGATGAGGGAGTAGAAGTGATGTTCTTGTGCACAGTAGCATTTAAGCTTTGAAATGATGCCATTTGTCAGTAGGTACACCAGTTGCATAAGGACACAGTGGCTGTTAGGCAGGATGTACTCATATTTTGGAAACTGGGGAATTTCATGGCAGAAATGCAGGGGCGTCATGCTTTGAAGCAATTTGTGCGAAAAGGAGGTATGTCATTTTCACAAATTTTACACACCAGGTGTCTTAGTGGGTCTGTCATTTTCTGTGAATTAAAAAAAAAATTGTAGGATAAATTTCCAATGTAGGCGCAAGAATGTTATAATGGTCGTCTATGGGAAAAGTGACTTTGGTCCGTACCCACCTACAGCGGTCCGACATCGGGCCGAGGGCGGCAAACTTATCGGTCCAACATCGGCATCCGCCTGCGGGCTGATGTAAGTTTTGTCCATCAGCTCAACATCGGGCCGAGGGCAGCAAACTTATCGGTCCAACATCGGCATCCGCCTGCGGGCCGATGTAGGTTTTGCCCATCGGGTCAACATCGGGCCGAGGGCGGCAAACTTATCGGCCCAACATCGGCATCCGCCTACGGACTGATGTAGGTTTTGCCCATCGGGCCGAAGGCGGCAAACTTATCGGTCCAACGTCGGCATCCGCCTACGGACCGATGTAAGTTTTGTCCATCAGCTCAACATCGGGCCGAGGGCGGCAAACTTATCGGTCCAACATCGGCATCCGCCTGCGGGCCGATGTAAGTTTTGTCCATCAGCTTAACATCGGGCCGAGGGCGGCAAACTTATCGGTCCAACATCGGCATCAGCCTTCGGGCCGATGTAAGTTTTGTCCATCAGCTCAACATTGGGCCGAGGACGGCAAACTTATCGGTCCAACATCGGCATCCGCCTGCGGGCCGATGTAGGTTTTGCCCATCGGCTCAACATCGGGCCGAGGGCGGCAAACTTATCGGCCCAACATCGGCATCCGCCTACGGACCGATGTAGGTTTTGCCCATCGGGCCGAAGGCGGCAAATTTATCGGTTCAACATCGGCATCCGCGTGCGGGCCGATGTGGGTTTTGTCCATCGGCTTAACATCGGGCCGATGACGGCTCATAAGCGGCTGTCGGTAGGAAGCCGCCTATGAACCGATGGTTAGCCGCTCATTGGCCGACTGTGACTAGTTTTGATAAATGTGTGTATATGTATACATATATATGTATATAATATATATATATATATATATATATATATATATATATATATATATATATATATATATATATACATATATATGTATATAATTATATATATATATATATATATATATATATATATATATATATATATATATATATATATATATATAAGCAGACAAACAACAAGTTCAATGTAGATTGAAATAGGCCCAACAAAGGCATTTAAAATTTATTAATCAATATGAGTTGTATAGTTTTAATAAGATACCATCCACAATGTATTTTATTAAACCTATTAACATTAAGTCACTAATCATTCCCCATATAAACTATTGTAACATGTATACATAATAACAAAACTACAGAAGTGGGCGACAAAAATGATAACAAACAGTCAGTATATAATGCACACACTTCTATCCATTGCTAAAAAGTATCAAACTGCTAAATAAAAGTTGAAGATGTCTTTAAATGACAATTAAACTGTTATCATTAATATGTCAACAGAAACCTTCCTGAATACCTAAAAATGTAAGCATAATACCTAATTCTGGTGCGCATGCATATGGCACAAAAGTCGTGGGAATATCCACGTTGAAAGTACAAACACTGAACTGACAAACAAACGCATTACAGATAGCATCACTTGAATATTCAATAACACCAGTACTCCAATCACAGTAAAAATCCACACTCACTCTCTTGAAAGGCTTCAATATGTACACAACGACCTATATCATTTTAATATACTGTGCAACCTTCGTAGACATTGCTATGAATATATTATATGTGCACATTTAAACTTAAACTGCCAGTTAACCGTTCAAATGTATATTTATGAATACAGATTATACAGTATAACTTTACTATGATTTTTCCAGGTTCTCTTTTAAATAAACAATATTCTTGGAAATTTTTTCTTTAAATTGATCAATGCATCGCCACCAAAGCACCATGTCATTACTTTCAATACAAGCATATTATCTTATACATATATTGTTAACATTTTATCACAAATGTTTTCAGGTTGATATATGTATTCGTATGTGGATTTGTGTAATTTATTATACGATAATATTTAATAAATAAGCGTTGACCATCTCTTACTTGTACTTAAATGAATGTACTCAAAAACATTTACTTCAATTGTTTACTCCTGTCACATCCTGCTTAGCCTATGTTCGGTCCATTCGGTGCTTCCTACCACCATCCCGATCAGAGACAGAGGCAGTTCGGAACTATTCCTGGATGACTCGCTTTATGTCATGCTCATGGTTTAAGTTGTGCCATTTGTCGTCACTTCATTGTTTCGGACAGCATCTGAAATATTAACATAACAATTAAGTTAACAATACCAAGTGTCCACGGCCCATGGAATTGGGCAATTCCCTTATGAAAATATACCATGGTAAATGCCATGGTGTTTTGAAACAGGTAAACTATGGTAAAATACCATGATATACAATAGAAACCATGGTAATCCATGGTGCTTTGAAGCAGGGAAGCCATGGTAAAATACCATCATGTTGTTTTGAAACAAGTAAACCATATGGTATACTACAGTTTACAATGTATACAACATTTTACAACTATAAAACAAGTATATTGATCGAGAACGAATTAAGCAACCGATACAGGGCAGAATTAAATGAAAATGTCACAAAATATAATTATATGTATGTATGTATGTATGTATGTATGTATGTATGTATGTATGTATGTATGTATGCATGCATGCATGCATGTATATAGGCAAAATTGTCCGCCCCACTCTTCGTCTCTGGGACGAAAGTCCAGAGCGGCATTTGCTAAAGCGAGGTTTTGGCAGTTCCGTAGCCAAATGGCTACGGAACTAATAACTTAAGAAACCAATACGCACTAACCGTTTCACATGTGTATTCTGAAGAAGTCAAGAAACTGAAGAAATGTGCTCCAAATAATTACTTATGAGTAATTTTATCGGTGACATAGAAAACATTTCACAATTAGCCGCCATACTGTGCACGTGATGTTGCCTTTGGGTCACATGATCAAACGCGATTTCGTGCAGAATGAGGCCAGAATGGGCCAGCAGCACAGACATAAATAAAACACCCGTTAGTAAGTTAGTAGTTTATAGGGGCATTATTAATGATGTAACTCCATGGCCAGCAGACGGCAATTCTTAGCGTAACCTTATATAGATCCACGGGATTCCCGCTTGGTATTCTCGCTCACAACAATATCCGGTTATATACAAATGTTGACAAGCACATGCGTTCTGACAAAAAGGTAATAATTTCACACTTTTACATGGTTATTGTCAGGTAACTTTAGTGATATACATATAAGAATGCATACAGACACGAAATACATGTTTATTGCTCTGTTTATGGCGTTTTTGTAAGGTTTCACGTTTCATGAAAATACTTAAGCTTTTGATGAACGAGATCTTCGCCCCTACTACAGCAACAGCCAGATAGAAAAAAATTGTAGGGCGACTGACTTTGCCTAGTATGTATATAATTATATGTTTCTGTTCTGATAAAGTACTCGCAAGAAATAAACATATAAAGACAGTACACACTGAGCCAGTATAAATAAATCTTCAGACTTCACCTATTATTGACCTAAGGCTAAGCCTAAGCTACGTCTGTGCCCATGGCCATGCTATATCAGTTCACGGCCTTGGCTTTGCCGTTTGAGTTTGGCGTCTAAAATTACGATGTGCATAGTTCTACTTTCGTATGCTTTGCGAACAAAAATAATTTGTATAATGCTAAAAATCAATGTATTGGATAGCACAAAATACATCCAAAGATTCACAAAGGAATTTGTAAACACGTACCTTGTCTTGTGGCGCGCCAGTCGCATATAAAATTATAACGGTAAAACAGCGGACTTCAAAGATGGCGACATGGGCCCAGGTAGACTCGCAGTAAAGATTATTTTTAACAGTAATAATGTTCAGTGAATAGTGTAAGCATCTGGAGCTTACAAACGTAATTGTCATAGCTTGTTAATTTTTGGTAAGAATAACCACACGGTTCATACGAATTTTAGTTTCTCTTAATTTTATTTCGCTTCCAACATGGTGCATCATCGCGCGGGAAACATTCCCTTACACCACATGCGAAATTTAATACAAGTAATACATCATAGGTATACGGCACGCGTCAGAAATCATCATTTATCAGTGTTCGGGCCTCCCTCGGCCCGAGTACTGATGAATCACCTCCGGCGGGTGCTAGCGCCGCATCTCCGGCTGGGAAGCGGGCTGTGATCGGCAAGCGCATGTCGAGCACTGGCGCCTGCCAGCCGCTGATATCGGCCCTCGGGCCTATGACTGCGTGCTGGCTGGGACAATTATTATTATTAAGGAACGGCCAATCAGAACGAACCTCCAACGGAATGTATGGGCGTCTGCGTGTATGCATTCTCTCAGTACGTTTGTCCGTATTTATATATGAGTTCGTTGCTCTAAGACCAAACAATGCAGCCCTCCGGTGTCAGTGACGAAAACAGGTTGGTTCGATTGCTCTGTCTCGGGTCTGAAGGTACAGCGTACGTGGCCGGCAATCTACAACTGAGGCCACAGGAACTACTGACTCCACAAAATGCAAACTGTGTCACCCGAATTCTTCAGTCAGGACGCGGCCAAGAAGTGGTAAACATTACCATCTTCTATAGCGAAAGTGGGCGTACGGCTAAACAGAACGGACTGCTGCTTGCCGTAGCAATGTGCGCTCGACAGACGGTCGATCCCCCGACCAAGGAATACTGTTACCAGAATCTGAGCAGTTTCTGTCGAACACCGACGCAGCTGTTTATGTTTATCCGTTACTGCCGCACGCCAGGCAACGGAAATGGATGGACACCTAACTACCCACGTATAGGATGGGGCCACGGCTTCCGTAAAGCTATCTCACAGTGGTATTTGCGGTTTATGAACGTTCCGAACGGGTCGAAAACATTAGCAATGCTCATGACGAAGTACAGGAAGCGCAATGGATGGAGTCACCAGGATGCACTGCGTGTGGCGCACCCAAAGACGGGTCCTAGTAATGGCTGTAGTGTGGCTGCCATCCTGAAGTATATAGCAAAAGGTTCAATGAAGCCAAAGATGATTTGCAGATGACCGACGGGGATGTGTGTCAGTACCTTCAGGCCGTCGAAGACGTGAGAGCCCAGAGGGACCCGGCGACACTTGATGCAACCAGCTTGGCAGGACTTGTAAGACAGCATCACCTAACGAGAGAACACTTGAACACACAACTGCTCAACTTCCCAGAGATCTGGCAGGTCTGACTTAAATAATAATGTAAATGTTGTTTGATAATTATGTGAATATTACACAGAATCAGTCAAGATAACTGCGTTCTTGTTAATAGCATACAAAACGTCGGTGGGCGACCGTTTGTTCGAAAAAGGTCGAGCAGCTCGGCTTGGGCTTCCGAAAGATGTTCGACCAAACATACGATGATGTTGTGAATATGGCTGGGAAGACGAATGGTGTGTCTGCTTTGGGGCAGAGCGATAACATACAAAGCGGTGTAGACAGTCGCCTACTGAACGTGTGCATCGTAAAATGTGCGAACTTCTTTATTTTATTCCCAAAGTGGCAAGGAATCTACAAAGCATGATTACATAGTTCGTGTTTGAAGCCAGTCGCGCCAAGTTTATGGACTTTTGCAGGAAACATGTTTTTGAATTTATAAATCGAATTGCACAACTTAATATCAGCAGACAGGTCATTCCACATCTTTGGTCATTTTACACTAACACATTCAGCTTTTTTAGTAGTACTACTAAATCTTATTTAAAATTGCAATTTCTCATATGGATGTTGCGATAGTGACTAGCGTTAACTTTCTGGAAGTACAACATAATACTAGCTGGTAATAGATTATTATATACCTTGTACATAAGTTTATTTATGCTATTGAAATCCACCATGTCCTGTACAGCTAAAGTTTTCAGCTGATAAAACATCGGTCTTGTACGAGACCTATAGTCTGTCTTTAGACGTATACGAACAGCTCTTTTCTGAATAATGTGCAAATGTCGTATTCGACTCTTATAGGTGTTGCCCCAAATTTCACAACAATAATTTAAGTATGGCAATATGAGAGAACAGTATAAAGAGTACAATGCAGAACTAGTCAATAAGTGTTTAACCCTATACATTACAAATACATTCTTCGAAATTTAGCTTTTTATGAGTTTGATATGTTCACTCCAATTCAAGTGGCAGTCAATGTGTACACCAAGTTATTTTGTAACATAAACTCTATTAATGTACATACCATTTATACTGACCAAATGATTGTTTTCATACTTTTTGTTACTGAATACCATAAAATTGGTTTTGGCAATATTTAAAGACAGCTTATTAACTTGAAACCATCTGCATAATTTTTCCATTTCTTTTGATACTGTTTTACACACTTCTGTTAAGCCCAGTATAGATCTTTGTGGTACCCCACAAGTGACATTCATTCATGTCATTAATACATACATATTGACTACTATTCATAAGATAGCTGCAGATCCACATATTTGCTATCCCTCTTATTCCATAATGCTTTAAGTTTTTTTACAAGAATGTTGTGGTCAACTGTATCAAAAGCCTTTTTCAGATCAATGAAGACACCCACAGTAGACTTACGATCATCAATAGAAGTAGTAATTTCTTCAACAAGCTCCAATATTGCCAGTGATGTGGACACATTTTTCCTAAACCCATATTGGCTTTTATACAATATTTTTTTGTCATCTTTAAATGACATCATCCTGTTGTGAAAGATCTTTTCTAGAATTCTTGAAAACTGATAATAAAGATATAGGCGTGTAATTAGTAAAATCATTCATATCATAATTTTTAAATAACGGTATAACCCGAGCCATTTTCATACCTTCCGGGAACACCCCTTCTGTAAAAAGGCGTTCAAATGTGTTCTAGGGTTGTTGTTACTAGGTGAGATATTTTGTCTTAACTAGGCACATATCTATATTATCATTATCTTTTGATTTTTTGTGTTATTCACCAGGTTCATAATTTCTTCTTCTGTTACAGGCCTTACAAACAATGTATCCTCAACCTTATCAGATAAGTATCTTGTGAGGACATCATTGCTTCTAGGAATATTATTTGCCAGAGATGGCCCTACATTTACAAACAAATTATTGAAACTATTTGCAATATTTTTTTGGCCAGTAATTGTGGCTCCATTGTTACTAAATTCTGCAGGGTATGTTTTCCCTTAGTTTTTTGTTAATTATACTATTTAGTATTTTCCATGTTTCCCTTGTTTTTTTCTAAAAGTTCCGTGTAGTGTTATTTTTCACAATACCTTAGTATGCCTGTCAGTTCGTTCTTATATTTTTTATATTTTTCTTCACTAGTAATTTGGGTGCAGTGACTTGGGGTGCAGTGACTTGGGGTTCAGTGACTTGGGGTGCAGTGACTTGGCGTGCTGTGACTTGGCGTGCAGTGACTTGGGGTGCAGTGACTTGGGGTGCAGTGACTTGGGGTGAGGTGACTTGGGGTGCAGTGACTTGGCGTGCAGTGACTTGGCGTGCAGTGACTTGGCGTGCAGTGACTTGGGGTGCAGTGACTTGGGGTGCAGTGACTTGGCGTGCAGTGACTTGGGGTGCAGTGACTTGGAGTGCAGTGACTTGGCTTACAGTGACTTGGGGTGCAGTGACTACTGGGGATACAGTACAGCACTTCCAGCACACAACTAGAATATATGGTCATTACACCCTCAATACACTGCTAGTATACAAAGTCACTGCACTCCATGAATACATGATCACCATAAGTACACATCTAGAATTCATACTCACTGTTCCCACATTATACATCCAGAATACATAATCACTATTCCCACAGTATACATCTAGAATACATAGTCGCTGTGCCTGCAGTACACTGCTAGAATACAGTCACTCCACCCCAAATACATAGCTAGAATACATAGTCACTACACCCTCAGCACACAGCTAGAATGAATTGTCACTACATCCTCAGTACCCAACTAGAATACATAGTCACTGTTTCCACAATACACAGCTAGAATACATAGTCACTATTCCCGAGAACTCACGAAGATAAACTGCGTCTTCGATCATCTGCCACCAACACAGGATGCATTGTAGCTGTATGTCAAGGCACAGCATCTACCAAGCAAGCTCGTGGCCTTTGAGTTTTTTAACAAGATTTAACAAGATTTGCCATCCAAGCCAAAGGCCCAGATGGCAAGTGGACAAGGAAGCCATTGGCTTATCGAGAGTCCAACAATGTTCATCTACTTATAACCCGCCCTCCTGAGATATGTGTCAACCTTGTTTTTAAACATATCCACGCTGCTAGCAGTTACACAATCTGTAGACAATTTGTTCCATTCATTTATTGTCCTCTGTGAGAACGAGTGCTTCCTGATGTCCAATCTACATTGATCCTTTACTAATTTTACCTCATGTCCTCTAGTTCTGCTATCCTTCTTGAGTGAGAAAAACATATTTCTATCAATATTTTCATACCCATTCAATATCTTAAAAACTTCAATCTGATCTCCTCTTAACCTCCTTGTCTCAAGAGTTGTTAAACCACATTCTTTCAGGCGTTCTTCATAACTAAGGTCTCTCAGTTCTGGAATAATTTTAGTTGCTCTCCTTTGTATGCGTTCAAGCGTATCTATATCCTTCTTACGATATGGTCTCCATGCTTGTATACAGTATTCTAAATGAGGTCTAACTATTGCTTTATAAAGAGGTATAATTAACTTTTTTCCCTTGTATGTTATGTTTCTTCTAATCAATCCAAGAATTTTATTACCCTTTGAAGCTGCAATACCACACTGCTCTGAAACTTTCATATCAGCGCTTATTGTAACTCCTAAGTCCTTTTCTTTTACAGTAGTACCCAGAACAGTATCTCCCATTTTATAGTTTACATTCAAGTTCCCATGTCCTGTATGTAGGCATTTACATTTCCCAAAATTTAACAACATCTTCCACTTCTCAGACCATTTCACTAATCTGTCTAGGTCGTTTTGTAAATGTTGTTTTTCACCATCAGTATTAATCTTTCTAAACAGTTTTGTGTCATCCGCAAATTTCAGTACGTTACTTGTTATACTGTCGTCCAAGTCATTGATATAAATTAAGAATAATATAGGTCCTAAAACTGATCCTTGAGGTACCCCAATCAAAACCGATTTCCAATTTGAAACTTCTCCATCTACTACAACTCGTTGTCTTCTGTCAGTCAGCCATTGTTCTATCCCGTCAGTTATGCTATCCCCGATACCATGGGCTTTTAATTTAAGTAGTAATCTTTGATGTGGCACTTTGTCAAAAGCTTTCTGAAAATCTAAGTAGATAATATCTACTGGCGATCCCACGTCTATCCACTTAGTGATTTCTTCCAAAAAACATAACATATTTGTTAAGCATGACCTCGCTTTAAGGAATCAATGTTGAGATGAATTTAATAATTTATGCTTAACGAAGAAGTCCACCATATGGTCTTTAATTAACCTTTTTATAATTTACAAATCACTGACGTTAAACTCACTGGTCTGTAATTCTCTGACTTATTTCTCGAACACTTTTTAAATAATGGTATGATGTTTGCTTCTTTCCATTCAAACGGAACAACTCCCTCTTTTAATGACAAAGTGAATACTCTTGCAAGTGGTATACTGATTTGTGTTGCTCAGCCGGACGTGCCGTCCCCAAAGGACTTTGGGTGGTTGTTCAAGGATGGGAGATGGTCTCCGTTTTGGTCAACGCTTCCTGAAGCTACAAAGACGTGACATTTTACATAATATTATGTGGTCCTGAAAAGCATGAGTCATATACATATATATATATATATATATATATATATATATATATATATATATATATATATATATATATATATATATATATATATATATATATATATATATATATATATATATATATATATATATATATATATATGTGGTACTGAAAAGCATGAGTCAATATATATATATATATATATATATATATATATATATATATATATATATATATATATACATATACGAACTCTGTACGTCTTTGCACTTAGCCCATATTTCAGTTGATGCTGGCTTGACAGTAGTATGACTATAAGTGACACTGACACTTAGTCTCAGGGTTGACGCCTAATCATATCATATCAGCCACAACCCGTGGAGGTCGTTGACATCCTCCTATCATTCCGCGTCATCGCCATCTCCCTTACAATATGCCTCCATTGGTCCACTGCCTCACGTTGTCAATCCATGCAGTTCGCCTTCGTCCTGACTTGTTCTTGCCCACGCCTTCGATTGATGTTAATGTTAAACTGTGGTGTCGCCTTTTCCAGTGTCCATATTTTGAGAGTTACAGCTGCGTTTCAGTTAGAGTGTTTTGTCTTCAGACACACCAACCTGTTGTCGGACCCAGACATGTGTCTTCTTGTCGACCCTGCTAACTCGGAACATACCAAGCCACACCTATCTTTTCCTTTCTGAACCGTATAGGGCCACGCTCCAGACTAGCGACTTGACTGATTGTATCTTCAGACACAGCCCGATCTCTGTTGACTTCCACATATCAATTAGTTGAAGCGTGGCACCCCTGGCGATAGCCAATCGAGCCCGTACATATTGTTTGCTGTTGGTTTCAATATGTTGACTAGATATTTGAAATAAACAGATTGATTTGCTTGCTACCAATGTTGATGGTTTGATCAGAATCAAAATGCTGTTTTATGTTTGTTTAATGCATGATAAACATGACTGAATTGTGCGCATGATTGTGTATGCGTGCGTGCGTGCGTGCGAGCGTGCGTGCGAGCGTGCGTGCGTGCGTGCGAACAATTTATGCTGACATGACAGTTTCAGAACCCTGTGGGATGAGGTGAAATGTGTGTCGTAGCCGTGTAGCTGTATTATTATCTGTCATAAAAGTTTTACAAACTTGTAGTATCTTGGTGGCCGTTACTACATTTTGAAGACCTCAATACAAAAGTCACGAATTGGGCGGGAAGCACACGTTTTAATAATCACAAAAACAGTGTTACATGACAGCATTATAGCGATACCGATGCAACGGTGCTTTACTTGACATAGTCAATAGGTGGCAGCACCTTACAGTATAACACCAATATATAACACTCCTTCCTCTTTAGCTTTAAAGTCAACCGCCAATATAAGATCCAGTCACCCTGCATGATTACATGTACATGTGACATTACAGATCCAGAATGACTCGTTTCTTGATAGGCCTTCCTGATCGACGTTTCACCACGGGAGTAGACAGTGGTGTTGATGAAACCAGTCTTGCCTTGCTGTTCCCTGACAGATGGGTCTGGTTCTTTCTGAGTAATTTGAGGAACCGACACTGGTTGACAAACTCTCTCATCACTCACGGGTGATGGAGCCCTGACTGATTCCAATACATTCGGAATCATCGGCGCTATATTCTCAGATACAGACCGATACGAATCACTTTCAGCCGTTAACCTCAAGTGATATACGTGACACGTAGCGACGCTGCGCACGGACTTGCACAAGGTAAGTCAGCGGTCCCAACCGCCTTATGATCTTACCCAGGATCCAGTTGTCTTGACCACCTCGATGGTCACGCACATGAACTATGTCTCCTTTGACCAGTTCGCGCAGCTTGACACCGCTGCGATCATGTTGCCACTTATGTTTCTGCTGTTTATCCTCTAAGTTCTTATTTCGTAATCTGCGTTTTAGGAATAGTTCCGTCGGAGACGCTCCAGGTACGGAGTGTGGCGGGCAACGATATCGCAACAAGAAGTTCGCAAGCCAATGTTCTTTCGAAATGTGGATTCCTGCAGAGTGTTTTCGAAGACCCTGCTTCACCGTTTGAACACAGAGCAACTCGCGTATGTTTGATTCCGTTCACCTCCACGAATGTCTTGAATTTATACGCCGTGAACTGAGGTCCATTGTCGGATACAACTTCCTCCGGAAGACCACGAAAGGCAAACAACCCCCTCAGAACAGCAATGGTTTTGTTCGCTGTAGTAGACCTCATTGGTACAACTTCCAACCACTTCGAATGGCTGTCGACAACGATCAGGTAGTGCACACCGTCCTTTCCTGCAAAGTCAATGTGGATTCTCTGCCATATTCGTGTGGGTGCAGTGGTGACACAGCTGGTTTGTTCTTCAATGACTGATATACAGCACATTTCTGCACCATACTCTCGATAGCAGCAACCATTCCAGGCCACCAGATGTAGCTTCTTGCAAACGCTTTGGTTTGGCTGATGCCACTGTGTTTTGCATGTAGTTCCTCTAATATCACTTCATGATTAGCAGACATCCTTGTTCTGTTGACAAATCATCTCTTTTGGAGAAATACATTTGTAGATCTTTATCCACGTGATTTGGCCACCCAGTGAGTATATATTCTTGTACTCTCGACAACACTGCATCTCGACGTGTTTTCTCTGCAATGTCCGAAGCGTCGACAGGTAAATCGTGAACAAACGACACTTGGAAGATTCGAGACTCCTCTGTGGGACTCTCCCACAATGCGTCGTCGGTTCCTCCGACTTCCGGTACTCGATCTCACAGGTGTACGCGTGTAGCATGAGTGCCCAACGTCGTATCCGTGGTGCTGCTAATGTTGCCACAGCCATCTTGGGACCTAGGACCGTCACCAACGGCGTATGGTCCGTAATCAACGTGAACGTTCTTCCGTACAGGTACTTATGGAATGTCTTAATTCCACAGATGATCGACAATGCCTCCTCTATTTGCGCATAGTTACACTCACTCGTTGATAGTGTCCTTGACGCAAACGCGATCGACTTTTCATGTGCGTTCTCCATGATGTGTGACAACACGGCACCGACTCCAATCGGTGAAGCATCTGTAGCCAACCTTGATGGCTTACGGCTGTCGTAGTGAACAAACACTTGCTGTGATAACAACAGCTTGTTGCACTGTTCTATGGCCTTGTCACATTCTGGAGACCACTTCCATTTACGGTCCATCATCAGCAATAGGTGTACTGGACGCAATACAGTAGACATCCGGGGTACACACTTAGCATAGTAGTTGATCAACCCCAAGTAGGAACGCAATTGCTTGACGTCGCATGGTTTCTGAGCATCTATGATCGCTTTCAGTTTCTTAGATGTCGGATGAACACCCGCTGCATCCAATCGATGACCCTCCACTCCACGGATTTCCGAGCAAACGAACACTTTGCAAGATTCACGCGAACTCCACACTGTTCCAGACGTGTGAGTACTTCATCCAGAACATTGAGATGTTCCTGCTCCGACTCATCCGTGATCAAGATGTCATCTAGGAAGCACATGATTCACACATTGCAGGATCTGATCCATAACCGACTGGAAGATACTTGGAGCACTGCTTACTCCGTATGACATACGCAGGTAGCGATAGATTCCCTTGTGAGTGTTCACGGTCACACAGTGTTGTGACTCGGCGTCCAGCTCCAACTGCTGGGATGCGTGCGATAGATCCAGTCTACTGAACACTTTACCACCGGCTAGTGACGCAAAGAGATCTTCCACGCTGGGTAGCGGGTAATGTTCCCGTTCAACATTCGGATTGATGGTTACTTTGAAGTCTCCGCAGATTCTCACTGTTTTTGTTCGCTTTCGGCACCACCACTATGGGAGCAGACCAATTGATATGTTCTACCTTCCAAATGATGTTTTCTTCTTGTAATCTGGTAAGCTCCGCCTCCACCTTCTCTCGCATTGCATATGGCACCGGCCTTGCCTTGTGGAATTTCGGTTGTGCCTTCTCCTTCATGTGGATGTGCGCCTTGTAGCCTTGTTTTGTACCCGTTCCTTCCTAGGATACTTCTTTGTGTTTCTCCAACACTGCCATCACCGAACTGCTCTCACTTTGTGTAACAGTGAAGATGTTGGTCCAGTTCAGCTTCAGTACCTTAAGCCAGTTTCTTCCGAGTAGAGGTGTTTTGTTGCCCTTGCCAACAAACGCTGACAACTGAGCTGTCTGATCGTCATATTTCACATCCAATGTGACAACCCCAATGTGAGGGATATGTTCCTGGTTGTAGGTACACAGCATGACGTCACTTTTGCTTACTGTTCGATGAATCAAATGTTCCTGGTATATCGACTCTGGGATAAGCGACTTTGCGGATCCTGTATCCAGCTGCATTACCACAGGTTTTCCATCAAGTTCCAAAGTGACGTATATTGGTTTCGCTCCACCAGTATTACAGGTGTATACTGTGTAAACACCCAATTCCGGTTCTGTGGTTACAAATGTCACCGGTTGTTTTCGCTGAGTCACCGGTGATGGGGATAGCTGTAGTGGGAGGGCCGCGAAATGCCAATTCACTTTTATGGCAACGGCTGTTTCACTAGCAACCTGAAACGTTAGTTTTTTATGGCGAGCAATCGGCGCTGAATATTCTCATCTCTGAGACCACAGACAAGCCTATCTCTTAACGCTTGTTTAAGAAACTTGCCAAAATCACAGGTTGCACTTAACCTTTTCAGCGTAATGACGTAGTCAGCCACATATTCTCCCTCTTTCTGACAACCTTTGTAGGACTTCAATCGTTCTGCGATTATTAGTGGCTTGGGCGAATAATGGCTTAACAATGCTTCTCTTAATTCGGCGTATGTCTCATCCTTCGGTTTCTCTGGTGTAAGAATGTCTTTCAATAGTTTATATGCATTTGCTCCTACCTTTGATAGCAACATGCCAGCCTTTTTTTTTCCCCGACGCAATTTAATATCGCCCATTAATCCATTCGTTCGACATAACTTTCGAAGTCTTCTGCGATTTCGTTAAACTTGCCGATATGTCCGATGTGTATAGCCATGATTCGTGTCACAAACTGCCGTATCCTCATTGCCAATTGTAGTATATATATATATATATATATATATATATATATATATATATATATATATATATATATATATATATATATATATATATATATATATATATATATATATATATATATATATATATATATATATATATATATATATATATATATATATATATATGTATATATATATATATATATATATATATATATATATATATATATATATATATATATATATATATATATATATATATATATATATATATATATATATATATATATATATATATATATATATATATATATATATATATACATATATATATATATATGTATATATATATATATATATATATATATATATATGTGTGTATATATATATATATATATATATATATATATATATATATATATATATATATATATACATATATATATATATATATATATATATATATATATATATATATATATATATATATATATATATATATATATATATATATATATATATATATATATATATATATATATATATATATATATATATATATATATATATATACATACAAAACCTGTCCACCAGCCAATCAATACTACCGCAATTATTTGCAGTTTTTCTTCTGTGTCGTGTGATTCACTCAAACCGTTGCAGCCGTGCACGTCACTCTACGTTCAATTGTGTCAGCGTGACCATTTCACACTCGTCAGCGTGACCATTTCACACTCGTCAGCGTGACCATTTCACACTCGTCCAAGGCGTGATGAGTCGCACAGCAAACAATACGTGGCCAGCAACTTTCGGGGAAACATGTGTAATGGGTATAACTACTATTAATCATGCTCGCTAATGTCAAACCTGAGAAGCAGTTATGATTGAGGCAGATTACCAGTTGGTTCCAGCTTACAACCACCAATCTAAATATAGACTTAAAGCAGACTAACCGAAAAACAACCAACACATGTAACTCGGGGTAGTGGATGAAAGGAGATCGTCGTGTATGTTGTAGTGTTATGTAATATCAGTTACATTACATAATATATGTATAAAACCACACACAAAATATAGTATCTTCGTAATACTGCACTAGCAACTACATTAAGTCCACCAAATACAAACTACAATTTCTGCTCATAAGAATTTACTACCGTCTGGTGCTGCCACCTGTAATTGTGATATTGAACTATTGTAGAGTTCTGCTGTTCTAAATAGAATAAATACCGCTCCACAGCATTGACATCCAGTTAGCTATTTGATATTTGGCACTGCAAATGGGATTCTTCTGTGGCGTTGGGCAACAGGAGATTGACGGTGTGAAGTAAACATTAATAGCAGTTTCTTAGCTTTCCAACATGTCTGTCCGACTTGATATTACAATCATATCAGGTTGTAGTACTTGCTTTTTCCTATAGTGTATATGTACCATAGGAAGAAATATAAATATATACTGTATGATTAATAGGCCTGCCTTATATTTCTCCGTACATCATATCTTGTTTGCTTAAAATAATAATCTTCGGCTTTAGAGATATCGCTTCGTTATTTTCAACACTTAGTGTAAAATGCGATTGTACATCGTTGATGAAATAGGAAGTTGGAAGATGTCGAAACCGCTTTCCCCACTTTTCGCTTTATACTAGATGAACACAGGGGTTTATCCCCTAGTAGTTGGTGTTCATGGGGTTTTCTGCGCAGACAGGCTTCCTGTTTCTTCATCGGTATTCTTGGCTTATGTTTATATAGGTTAGCGAAATGGCCCCACCTGTTTGTAATTAAATTTGTGTATTGGTGGTGGAATGTCTGTATTCTTTGCATTACATGTTCATGACGACTTCTTGATGTATATATGTTATCGTCATGCCTGTAGGAATGTGGGCTCTGAGAAACTTGCCGGACGGGGCTGTACATGTGTTCAGTTTCTGTCTGGTTTGCTTTGAGGAGCTCACATTCCTGTTAATGTTCTTCCCAAAGTGGCTGCGTGATAAGCAGTCCACTTGGCAATAAAACGTCATTTATTTGGCCCTTTCAATCTCTACTACATCAGACTTGTGTTGGTTATTGCATAAATAAATATATATAATATATATATATATATATATATATATATATATATATATATGTATATATATATATATATATATATATATATATATATATATAATATATAATATATATATATATATATATATATATATATATATATATATATATATATATATATATATATATATTTCAACTGCATATATATCTAAGCTTACTGTGCCCTACATACCTAACACACGAGAACGTTTAACTGAGTCCTCTGTAACGGTATGTCATCAACCGGAACGATATCGAGCACGTGCGTGCTCTGTATAATAAACGAGATCTGGGACAGTGATAAAGGACAGGCCTGTACAAGTCAGAACAAACCGCCAACGTATAAGTATGTATGGGCGTCTCCGTGTGTAAATTCTCTCAGTACGTTTGTCAGGATTTATATATGAGTTCGTTGCTCTAAGATTAAGCAATGCAGCCCGCCGACGTCAGTGACGAAAACAAGTTGGTTCGATTGTTCTGTCTCGGGTCTGAAGGTACAACGTACGTGGCCGGCGATGGACAACTGAGGCCACAGGAACTACTGACTCCACAAAATGCAAACTGTGTCACCCAAATGCTTCAGTCAGGACGCGGCCAAGAAGTGGTAAACATGGCCATCTTCTATAGCAAAAGTGGGAGTACGGCTAAACAGAACGGACTGCTGCTTGCCGTAGCAATGTGCGCTCGACAGACGGTCGATCCCCGGACCAAGGCCTACTGTTACCAGAATCTGAGCAGATTCTGCCGAAAACCGACGCAGCTGTTTATGTTTATCCGTTACTGCCGCACGCCAGGCAACGGAAATGGATGGACACCTGACTACCCACGCATAGGAGGGGGCCACGGCTTCCGTAGAGCTGTCTCACGGTGGTATTTGCGGTTTAAGAACGTTCCGAACGGGTCGAAAACATTAGCAGTGCTCGTGACGAAGTACAGGAAGCGCAATGGATGGAGTCACCAGGATGCACTGCGTGTGGCGCACCCAAAGGCGGGTCCTAGTAATGGCTGTAGTGTGGCTGCCATCCTGAAGTATATAGCAAAAGGGTTCAATGAAGCCAAAGATGATTTGCAGACGACCGACGGGGATGTATTTCATTACCTTCAGGCCGTCGAAGACGTGAGAGCCCAGAGGGACCCGACTACACTTGATGCAACCAGCTTGGCAGGACTTGTAAGACAGCATCACCTAACGAGAGAACACTTGAACACACAACTGCTCAACTTCCCAGACATCTGGGAGGCTCTGCTCGAAAACATGCCGATGACTGCCATGATCCGCAACCTGGGCAAGATGTCGGCCGTCGGCATACTGAGTCCTGGGAGCCAGAACGAGACGAAGATCACCGGCCGACTTGGAGATGTCGACGCCCTGAGTAATGCCCGGATTCACCCGTTCAATGTGTTGCTCGCCCTGCTGACGTATAAAAGGAAAAAGGGAAGCAACGAAAGGTTGACATGGGACACAAACGAAGCCGTTTTGAGTGCCCTCGATAAGGCATTCTACCTAACCTTCACGTGTGTGCCACCAACCAATAAGAGGTTTCTGCTAGCATTGGATGTTAGTGCGTCGATGTTTAGCGGGTCAGTGAACGGCTGCAATAGCATCCATGCTGGTACGGCAGCAGCTGCCATGGCCCTTGTCACTGCTAGAACTGAACCCCACTGCGAAATCGTCGCCTTCTCGACAACCATGGTACCGTTGAACATACGACCAGAGATGACACTGTCGCAGGTCGAAGATGAAATGCGCCGTGTTCCGAGTGGAACAACAGACTGTACACTGCCTATGCAGTATGCCTTGGAGCAGTACGAGTCGACCCAACGAAAACAGTTTGACGTGTTCGTTGTATACACTGCCAACAAACCGGACAATCACCAGTTGAGCCCTGCGGAGGCACTGCGAGACTATCGACAAAGAGCCAAGGTCCCTGACGCCAAACTCGTCGTTTGCGCCATGAAGAGTAACGGCTTCACCATCGCTGATCCAGAAGACGTCAACATGTTGGATGTTGCTGGTTTCGACTTGAACGCGCCGCAATTGATTCGGCAATTCGTCGCGGGTGAGTTGGTCAGGAACCCACCTAATTAAATAGTCGTGCAACTGAACCGGGTCATTGGTGGCACTAGCACTGGCTGCATATATGTGTCTGCATATAAGTGCTGACTTATTTAATACTGTAAATGTTGTTTGATAATTATGTAAATGTTGCACTGAATCAGTCAAGACAATTGCGTTCTTGTTAATACCATACAAAATGTCTGTGGGCGACCGTTTGTTCGAAAAAGGTCGAGCAGCTCGGCTTGGACTTCGTAAAGATGTTCGACCAAACATACGAAGATGTTGTGAACATGGCTGGGAAGACGAATTGTGTGTCTGCTTTGGTGCAGAGCAATAACATAGAAAGCGGTGTAGACAGTCGCCTACTGAACGTGTGCATCGTAAAATGTGCGAACTTCTTTATTTTATTCCCAAAGTGGCAAGGAATCTCCAAAGCATGATTACATAGTTCGTGTTTGAAGCCAGTCGTACCAAGTTTATGGACTTTTGCAGGAAACAATTAAATAATCGCTGTGATACACAGGGGTGTTCGCACAACTCTACAGTGATTGTGTGGAGATATTTGACACGAACATATAAGTTCAATTTAGAATTGACTGAATTTGCAAGACGCGTAGAATTGACTGAATTTGCAACATTCCGGTGGTAGCATGAATTTACGAAAGCATCAATTTATGAAATATGTTACATATTTAAACTTTACAAGATATTCATCTTACATGTATTTGGCTTATATTTTAGATGCACAATGTACTGTAGTTTATATACACGGTGGTCCCCCTCTTATAAGGCCCCTATCACTAGAGGCCATCTTGTCATGCAAGAAATAAAGCTTACCCATATTTACCCCATAATTACTCCCAATCAAGACAATTGCGTTCGTGTTAATACATACAAAACGTCTGTGGACAACCTTTTGTTCGAATGCGCTGACAAAGCCCAAATGGTTTTGGAAATTTAATTAACCTCACCTAACTTAGTGCGTGTACTGATTTAGTTGTGAAACGAAACCAGAACAGTTATCCATAAAACCAACAAGAATTGCTTTACTCAATACGAAAATTTAAATTAATATATGTCGTTCCAAAACTATATAGTCGTATAACAATGTTGTCACATGTTCTTGACCTGTTGTTCATTAGGAAACGTATAGCATCAAAATGGGTCGATATTGCGAGTATGCTACCCTAATCGAAAATGTCACATACTTGTTAGCGGAAGTTACCAGAAAGAAATGTTTATTGTGATATATCATATAATAACATTATTTTATCTGTGTAGACCTACACGCATGAACGTAATGTGTGTACGTACTTGTTGTTTGTGTATCTCTGTACATGGCATATGTCTGTACGTGTACCTGTATTTGTGTGACTTAAAGAACTGATGTACGGTACACTGTATTATGTGTGTCGGTGATTTAGCAGTATGTAAATTGTTTGTAGTGTCTCTTGTTCCGTGCAAAGGCTAGCATCATATTATTAGCAGTATGTAAATTGTTTGTAGTGTCTCTTGTTCCGTGCAAAGGCTAGCATCATATTATTAGCAGTATGTAAATTGTTTGTAGTGTCTCTTGTTCCGTGCAAAGGCTAGCATCATACTATTAGCAGTATGTAAATTGTTTGTAGTGTCTCTTGTTCCGTGCAAAGGCTAGCATCATATTATTAGCAGTATGTAAATTGTTTGTAGTGTCTCTTGTTCCGTGCAAAGGCTAGCATCATATTATTAGCAGTATGTAAATTGTTTGTAGCGTCTCTTGTTCCGTGCAAAGGCTAGCATCATACTATTAGCAGTATGTAAATTGTTTGTAGTGTCTCTTGTTCCGTGCAAAGGCTAGCATCATACTATTAGCAGTATGTAAATTGTTTGTAGTGTCTCTTGTTCCGTGCAAAGGCTAGCATCATACTATTAGCAGTATGTAAATTGTTTGTAGTGTCTCTTGTTCCGTACAAAGGCTAGCATCATATTATTATTCAGCAGACAACGTTATATTACATTTGCTATTTGCTTTCTTCTATTTTTTGTTTTACAGCGTTCGCTTTGTAAAATATTCAGAATAAAACAGGTTTGTTTAGTGCTGTGTTATCCATTGAGGTCTTTACAATGAATTGTCGTTAAACCTTTAATTACGGTAACAGACACATTGAGCCCCGAGTGTAGAATTGGCAAACAATGCCTGTTCATTTCAATAGTTTACGTTTACATCGTGGGGTCATTGGCAGGAATGAAATGGGAGGATAAGTAGTACCGAGACCGAGTGGCTGTGGTGTTCATCTCTTTCCCTTACATTAGATTAGCGAACTAAGGAACGTCTCCCGGGCAAGTAAGAGAAGACATACTTATCCACAGTATATGTAATTTGTTCTGGTTATGGTCATTCGTTCACACATTAACTGATACACTTGGGAGTAAGTGTGTGCTACTGAATATCACCAAAGGTAAAGCTGTGGTCATGGGTGTGTTAACATAAATTCAATGCATGGGTTACTTTCACATTAAATTTACCCTCCTAAATTTACTCAAGACCACTGTCACACAGGTGTGCGCTTATTTGATGTTCCACGCACTCCAGCCAATCACAGGGACAACAGGGCAGTAAGCGATAGACAGCCAAACGGCAGCAGAGTGACAAGCTACGTAGAATAAATAAATATTGTGTGTGTGCAGTCATCTGGAACAAGATAGTTGTTACTCAAATCTGATTACTCATAAACATGTCGCCAAAATGTTTACATCGGTAACATGATAATACAAAACAAAAAACAATCACACAAACGCACTATCATTTGTGCAAATGGCAGACCCTCCTAAAACAAAGAACGAGGCGTATCACGTGACTGTCGAGTAGCAGAGTCGAGTTCGGCTTACCAACTAACACCGACGGTCGGTGAACAAAACCAGCGTATGACGTGTGACGCATGCGTACATGTCCGTCCGACTAATCTAAGCCGAACGAGAATTAGTCAACGCTGATTGCTTCATAGTAGCCGTAAGAACATACCCATTGGCATTCGTTTCTAATGACCCTAATTGTAATATTAATAACACTAATATCGATCATTATAGTAGCACAAACATAACAATAATTGTATAATATTATTATGAAACAAAAACGATAAGAAAAAGATGAAAGGAATACGGGCAAATGGTCTTGTTATTGTCTACTTGTTTCCTATGACGCTATGTTATTTGCCATGTTGACCACTGGTCGACCAAAGCGTGCATTGCTTGCAGGTGGCTGCAATGTTGGTTAGTCGGTGTGACGTCATTATGACCAAACCAGGTCAGACAGAATGTGTTCGACTTACGTCGGTCGCCACTAGACCAAGCACTGGTTGGTGTTAGTCACTAAGTCGAAATCGACCCTGAAGGAGGTGGTAAACCTGGTTGGTCGGTGTGACTTAATTCTGACCAAACCAGGTCAGACAGAATGTCTATGACTTTCGCTGATCGTGACTACACCGATCACTGGTCGGTGTTAGTCGCTAAGTCGAACTCGATCCTGTGCATAGAACAGCTGATCACACGAGTAAACATAAACATAAACACAGCTGTGCATTAGAAACGTTTACTCGTGAACGAAGACTTGTTGATTTTTTTAGGAACACAGCGATACGTTGTTGCCTTGAATAACGAAAGTGTTGTCAGATTGATCTGATTCATCGCTGAGAACCGCCAGTTGCCAAGAACTACCGACACGTATATGTGGTACTTCTGCGTGGTTAGTAAAAAACACTTTAGTTGTTATACGTCTGGGGTGGGCGATACCAATAGATTGATCCGTTTGTTGTGTCTCGGGTCTAAAGGCAAAGTGTAATGTGTTGGTGACGAGGAACTAAACTCGGCACGTGTTAACCGAGAGCACTGAAGCATACAAAGAGTACCGTGTGTGAAGGAAAAACAAAACGATCTCTGAGTCGTGTTAAACACTGTTGCGGTCGGCATGAGAACTAATCTAGCAACACCATTGTTTACGTGTGGACGTTCATTTTAACAGGCTGCATCAATTTAAAGAACTGACAAGTGGTGTAGAAGTAACGTCACGATTGTGGTTATACATACACAATAGGCAATCTTGTAAACTGACCCGATGACGCAGTAGTAGTCACAAGGGGTCAATGTGTGCCAGGTCATGGTTATGTGTGAGCAGTCAACCTGAACACAAGTAGCTGTAGTATAAATCTGATTAGTCATAAACTTGAGAGGAGCTGTGCAGTACAGACGTTTTGTGGTAAGCGAAGATCTATTGATTATGTGGAATATCTCAATGGTACGTTTTTGATGCTGCCGTCGATAATCTGATTCATCGCTAAGAACCGACAAGTGTTGATAACAACTGACATGGTGGTGTGCATGTATAAGTGATAACACTCGAGTGATAACTCTGCGTGGTCGACGTGGTAGACACATGGAAGAGGTTGAAGACGACGTTGTAGGTCATAGTTCCAGCATGAGTGATACCTGTAAATTGACCCGTCTATTATGTCTCGGCTCTGAAGGCCCAATATACTATGTCGATGGTGAGGAACTGAACGCAGAGAACGCGCAGTGCATCACGAGATTGATCGAAGCTGGACGTGGCCCGGATGTCGTCCGTTTGGTTGTTGATTTCAGCGTCAACGGACGCACGGCCAAGCAGAATGGACTGGTGCTCGCTATGGCAATGTGTGTACGGCAGACTGTGGATGCGACGACAAAGTCCATGAGCTACGAGTATCTGCACTTGGTCTGTCGAACGCCAACCCAGCTGTTTATGTTTATCGCCTACTGCGAGGCGCTCAGTAGCGGTCGTGGGTGGAGCAGAGCACATCGCAGGGCCATAGCCAACTGGTACCTTCGTTTTGGGCAGACTCCGGAGAATGCGCAACGACTCGCAGTACTTGTGACGAAGTACAAGAGCCGCAACGGATGGAGTCACCGAGATGTGATACGTTTGGCTCATCCGAAGCCTAACCAGGAAGACAACGATAATGGTGTGGCTGCAATTCTGAAGTATGTTCAGAAGGGATTCGCTGCAGCCAAAGAGGATTTGCGTGCGAGCAACGAGAATATATTGAAGTATCTTCAGGCCGTTGAAGACGTAACAGCCCAGAGGGACAAGATGACACTAGACACAACCAATTTAGCAGAACTGATAAGACAGCATAGTCTAGGGAGAGAACACGTGTGTACACACCTTCTCAACTCCCCAGACATCTGGGAGGCTCTGCTCGAACACATGCCGATGACAGCCATGATCCGCAACCTGGGCAAGATGTCGGCCGTCGGCATACTGAGTCCTAGCAGCTCGCACGAGGTGACGATTACCGGCAGACTTGGAGATATCGACGCCCTGAGGAAGGCCAATATTCACCCATTCACAGTATTGGTGGCTCTGCTCACGTACACTGGGGGAACGGGAAAACGAGGAAGCCTCGCGTGGTCGCCAAACAAAGCCATCGTGGAGGCCCTCGATAGTGCATTTTACCTAACCTTCACTCTGGTTGAACCTACCAACAAGAGGTACTTGTTGGCTGTGAATGTCAGTTCCTCGATGTTCGGTGATTCGGTGAACGGCTGCAGCGGTATCTCCCCCGGCACGGCAGCAGCCGCTCTAGCCCTCGTCACTGCCAGAACGGAGCGGCATTGCGAAATCGTCGCCTTTTCTAATGCTATGGTTCCTCTCGAGGTAGGACCTCACATGAAGTTATCAGACGTCGTGGCAATAATGCGTAATGTTCCCATGGGAGGGACAGATTGCTCACTGCCGATGCAGTATGCATTGGAGAACATGAAACAATTTGACGTGTTTGTTGTCTTCACTGATAGCGAGACTGACTCCCATCACACCAGCCCAGCGGAGGCACTGCGGCAGTATCGGCGGCAGACCGGCATCTCCGAAGCCAAGCTCATTGTGTGTGCCATGGAGAGTAACAGCTTCACCATCGCCGACCCAGATGATCTAAACATGCTGGACATGGTCGGATTCGATTCAAGTGGACCGGAAGTGATTAGATGCTTTGTTGCTGGTGACAACCAGGCCGACGATTCACAGACAGCGGTACATGCACACACTGTGACGCAGGTATCGAGCGAAACGCAGATCACAACTGTGTCCCAGGCAGTAAGTGAGACGCAGGCGGCCAATGTGACACAGGCTGCGGATGTGAACCAGACATTGAGCGAGACGCAGGCAGCGGGTGAGACGCAGGCATTGAGCGAGACCCAGGCATTGAGCGAGACGTACTCAGCGGGTGAGACTCATGCAGCCAGTGTGACCCAGGCATTGAGTGAGACCCATGCAGCCAGTGTGACAAAGGCATTGAGTGAGACCCATGCAGCCAGTGTGACCCAGGCATTGAGTGAGACCCATGCAGCCAGTGAGACCCAGGCTTCGAGTGAGAGCCATGCAGCCAGTGTGACCCAGCCATTGAGTGAGACCCATGCAGCCAGTGTGACCCAGGCATTGAGTGAGACCCATGCAGCCAGTGTGACCCAGGCATTGAGCGAGACCCATGCAGCCAGTGTGACCCAGGCATTGAGTGAGACCCATGCAGCCAGTGTGACCCAGGCATTGAGCGAGACGCTGGCAGCGGGTGAGACTCAAACAATGAACAAGAAGGTAAGACGGAGATAGTGCTTTTTGCTTTGTTTTAAATTTGTTATTTAGTTGCTCGTTCGTTTATACACATATGTTTATTAATAGTTTAACCCTCTCTATTTCCACACAATGTTTTCTTCATATCAGTGATAGCGCGAGGGACCGTTGACATCATCCTGTCACTCCTGTCACTCCTGTCACTCCTGTCACTCCTGTCACTCCGATTCGTGCCGTCCGACGCGCAATATACGGGCCCCCAGTTGTCCAATGACGTTGTCGATACCGGCGGTTCGCCTTCGTCCTGGCTTGTTCTTTCAATCGAAATCTGCTTCGATTGATGTTAATATTAGTCTTTTTTCTTCATCCAGACACAAAAACCTGATGTCAGACCCCGACACACCAACCTGTTGTCAGACCCAGACACACCAACCTGTTGTCATACCCAGACACAACAACCTGTTGTCAGACCCCGACACAACAACCTGTTGTCAGACCCAGACACACCAACCTGTTGTCAGACCCAGACACAACAACCTGTTGTCAGACCCAGACACAACAACCTGTTGTCAGACCCAGACACAACAACCTGTTGTCAGACCCAGACATACCAACATGTTGTCAGACCCAGACACAACAACCTGTTGTCATACCCAGACACAACAACCTGTTGTCATACCCAGACACGACAACCTGTTGTCGGACCCAGCCACAACAACTTGTTGTCTGACCCAGACACAACAACCTGTTGTCGGACCCAGACACAACAACCTGTTGTCGGACCCAGACACACCAACCTGTTGTCATACCCAGACACAACAACCTGTTGTCATACCCAGACACAACAACCTGTTGTCATACCCAGACACAACAACCTGTTGTCATACCCAGACACAACAACCTGTTGTCGGACCCAGACACAACAACCTGTTGTCGGACCCAGACACAACAACCTGTTGTCATACCCAGACACAACAACCTGTTGTCAGACCCAGACACACCAACCTGTTGTCATACCCAGACACAACAACCTGTTGTCATACCCAGACACAACAACCTGTTGTCATACCCAGACACAACAACCTGTTGTCATACCCAGACACAACAACCTGTTGTCGGACCCAAACACAACAACCTGTTGTCATACCCAGACACAACAACCTGTTGTCATACCCAGACACAACAACATGTTGTCATACCCAGACACAACAACCTGTTGTCATACCCAGAGACAACAACCTGTTGTCGGACCCAGACACAACAACCTGTTGTTATACCCAGACACAACAACCTGTTGTCAGACCCAGACACAACAACCTGTTGTCAGACCCAGACACAACAACCTTTTGTCAGACCCAGACACAACAACCTGTTGTCGGACCCAGACACAACAACCTGTTGTCAGACCCAGACACAACAACCTGTTGTCGGACCCAGACATTCGTGTTCCTGGCTGACACGGGGCATACGGCGCCATAACTGTTTTCCCTTCTTTGTGTTGCCCGTTCTTTTCAGAGTTTCTGAACCGTGCACGGCCACGCTCCAGACTAGCGACTTCACTGATCGTATCTTCAGATACAGCCCGATCTCCGTTGACTACCACATATCAATTAGTTGAAGCGTGTCACCTCTGGCGATAACAAATTGAGTCCGTACATTTTGTTTGCTGTTATTTTAAATAGCATTATTGATTGATTTGATTGACACCCATGTTAGTGGTTTGATCATCATTTAAGGCCACGACATGTATCTTGGTTGCAGGGGTTTTAAGACCAAAACGCTGTTTTATGTTTGTTTAATACATGATAAACACGAATTGCGCATATGATTGTTTATGCCTGGGTACGTGCGTGCGTGTGTATGTACGTGCGTGCGAACAATTAATGCTGACAAGAAAGTTTCAGAACGCTGTGGGATTGGGTGAAATTTGTGTCGTAGCCGCGGAGTTTTATTAGCATCTGACCTGATTCAACTGTCTACAAACTGTCTTACCAATCCAGCAATGTGTGATAGCACTGAATGGTACTTGTTGGTGTGACGCCTGATGGACAGGTGTTGTGTATATATATATATATATACATTCCCCGGCTTATGCTGAACCTGGAAGAAACAGGCAACTTGTAAGACGTAAGTAGTAACTTGACCAAAACCGTTGAACGGGGGATTCCGCTAGGACTGATAAAGGTTTCAATGTGACTGTGACATCATGTCACTCTGGGTGTTGCTCTTAAAATCCCATATTTGTCTTTAGGACGAAGAACACAACCGGTTTGGCAGAAGTGAAAAGACAACGCCGCCTGGTGAGAGAATACGTAAGCACACCACTGCTCAACTCCCCAGATATATGGGAAGCTCTGCTCGGACACAAGCTAATGACTGTCGTGATCCGCAACATGGGCAAGATGTCGGCCATCGAGATGTTGAGTCCTGGCAGCCAGAACGAGACGATGATCACCGGAAGACATCGAGATATCAACGACCCAAAGAACGCCAAAATCCACCAATTCAACGTGTTGCTCGTCCTGCTGACGTACGCCGGAAGGAGAAGAAACAAAGGACACCTGACTTGGGCCCCAAACGAAGCCGCGTTGAAGAAGAATGATTTTGCTTGACCACATCACGCGAATTGTAGACATACATCCATAATAAATTATACGTTGATCCAATGTCAATGTTTTTGAACATGTAAACAAGTAAAACAGGCTTAGAAGACTCCTATAACATTGAGACTCGCTCTCTGTTATAAATTAAGTTGAAACTAAGTCAGTTGGCCAAACAAATTACACTGTACATTTTTCCAAGAGAAAAAGAAAGCAAAAATAATAGTAATTATAAAGAATGAAGATAATAGTATATGTGTGAGTGTGGTATGTAAATATAAAATGTGTGTACCTGTGCGTGCGCGTGGGTGCGTGCGTGCGTGTGTGTGTGTATGTTCTCGAGTGTGTGCTCGTATGCGGGCACACGTATTTGTAATTAAGGTACCTTTTTAAATATTAAGTACACAGTAGTTGATATTTTTGCCCGCATTTGTTGAGTGCCCTAAATAAAGTGTTCATAACACGACGAGAGCCAACTAGTTATCCGTTCAACGAAAATATTATGCCGCCCATGAATATGCACAGTCAAAATTTAGTCTCTTGCACGTAAATTAATAACCATTATCTGATTATGTTTATCACGATAAGTAGCCTAATTAGCATAGGCGAGTTCATCTGCTTTTTTCCACCAAATGGCTATCGAGGTGTAACGACAATGAATGGTCGACCGTTATATATATATATATATATATATATATATATATATATATATATATATATATATATATATATATATATATATATATATATATATATATATATATATATATATATATATATATATATTTGAGTAAGAACATGGCTGTATGAAGGAGGACAACAGGCACTGCATGTTTACAATGGTTGTAGAAAGCGCTATGTCGTCCCATTAGAAACATACGTTTTCTACTACAAACTTACAGCACCAAAAAGTAAGTGGACCAGTGGGTTCACATTGACACGTCACTAGTTCACATTGACACGTCACTAGTTCTGTTCCTTCAGTTAATTTCCCCGTCATTGACACGGTGAGTTCTGTGCTTACATCCGGAAAGTCAAAAACCAAACGGACAACTTCTGGACCTCGTCCAGCTTCGACTAGTTTCGTGATGCACGTTCTCTGCATTCAGTTCTTGATCACCGACACAGTATGTTCCGCCTTTAGACCCGAGTCAGATCAGATGGCTCAGTCTACTGGCATAGTCCACTTTGGATGTATAACCACCAACCTAGTTTTGGACTTCTGCCAATTGTCTATTGCGTCGATCCACGCAAAATTACCACTCTATCGTTCTCACTTAAACGTGTTCACCAATGTGTCGGTTGTTTCTGTCGGTCCCTAACTCTGAATCAGGTTAATCAGATCACACTTCCACTATTCACGGCAACAGCACCAACGTATCATTGAATTCCTCCACGAAAATCATCGTATCTTCGTTAACCAATAAATGTTTCTACTGCACAGTTCGTGCCAAGTTTATGACTAATCAGATTTACACTACAGCGATCGCAGTCGTCGTTCTTGTTCCGCTTGACTGCTCACACGTGACCATGACCAGGCACGTTGACCCTACAGCGAACGCAATCGCCGTTCTTGTTCCGGTTGACTGCTCACACATGACCATGACCAGGCACGTTGACTCTACAGCGATCGCAATCGCCGTTCTTGTTCCGGTTAACTGCTCACACATGACCAAAGGGCCTGGCCGTTGGTCACAATAAAGATGACTACCATTGAGATTTTATGTTGACTGACGGTGTGCGTTTTTATTCGTTCGTTCTATTTTCGTTCACTTTGCACATTTGGAAATGATATCAGCGTCAGCAGTCATAACTCTTTGTGTTCCTTGTTTGATCACATAAGCAAGCGTGTCGCTGACGAAGAAGGAACGGACGTGTCACAAGCTGTGCAGTGGTAACTTTTGTTGGTGAACAAACACTTGTTGATTTTGTGGCGGAACGCAATAACACGTTGTTCCTGCTGCCGTGCGTAGCAGTTATCGGATTTATCGCTAAAAACCGACAGCTGTCAAGAATAACCGACATATGTTTAAGTGAGAACATTCGAGTGATTATTCTGCGTTGAACATCCGAATACACAAACGACGGGAAGTTAAAACCACATTGGTTTTAATAATTCCAAAGTGGACGATACTAGTAGGTTGACCAGTTTCTTGTGTCCCGGATCTGAAGACGGTACATACAGTGTTGGTGACGGGGAACTGAGGGAACAGACCTCGGCTGGTGAAAAGAGGGCGTTGGTGGCGGAGGAACAATTCGAAACGATCAGAGTCAGTGTTCGAAACTTTGCTGCCAAGGAGAACTTGACAAGCCGCCTTGATGGTTATATTTACACAATAAGCGGAGAGTCCCGTTGGTTATGTGTGAGCAGTCAAGCGCGGAACAAGCACGGCAGGCGACGGCGGTCGTTGAGGTCGAAATCTAATTTATCACAACCTGGTCACAAGCTGTGCAGTACAGACGTTTGTTGATGTAAGAAGATTTGTTGATTTTGCGAAAATGATGTGTTGTTGATGCTGCCGTGGATGACGGAATTGTTATCTGATTAATCTGATTCATCGCAAAGAATCGACAGGTATCGAGACCAACCGACACATTGTTGGACACGTTTAAGTTGAACATTTCAGTTGTTATTCTGCGCTGAGCGACCTAATAGACCAATGTCGGAGATCGAGAACCACGTTGGTGGTTATACATCCAAAGTGGACGATATTGGTAGATTGGTCCGTGTATTGTTTCTCGGGTCTGAAGGCGGAACATACTATGTCGGTGATCAGGCATTGAATGCTGAGAACGCGCATTGCATCACGAGATTGATCGAAGCTGGACGTGGCCCCGATGTCATCCAATTGGTTGTTGACTTCAGCGTCAACGGACGCACGGCCAAACAAAGTGGACTGGTGCTCGCTATGGCAATGTGCGCACGGCAGACTGTGGATGCGACGACAAAGTCCATGAGCTACGAGAATCTGCACTTGGTCTGTCGGACCCCAACCCAGTTGTTTACGTTTATCGCCTACTGCGAGGCGCTCAGTAGCGGTCATGGGTGGAGCAGAGCACATCGCAGGGCCATAGCCAACTGGTACCTTCGTTTTGGGCAGACTCCGGAGGATGCGCAACGACTCGCAGTACTTGTGACGAAGTACAAGAGCCGCAACGGATGGAGTCACCGAGATGTGATACGTTTGGCTCATCCGAAGCCTAACCAGGAAGACAACGATAATGGTGTGGCTGCAGTTCTGAAGTATCTTCAGAAGGGATTCGCTAAAGCTAAAGAGGATTTGCGTGCGAGCAACGAGAATATATTGAAGTACCTTCAAGCCGTTGAAGGTGTGAAAGCCCAGAGAGATGCGGCGACATTTGAAGTAGTCAGTTTGGCAGAACAGATAAGACAGCATCACCTAACGAGAGAACACTTGAACACACAACTGCTCAACTTACAAGACATCTGGGAGGCTCTGCTCGAACACATGCCGATAACAGCCATGATCCGCAACCTGGGCAAGATGTCGGCCGTCGGCATACTGAGTCCTGGGAGCCAGAACGAGACGAAGATCACCGGCCGACTTGGAGATGTCGACGCCCTGAGGAAGGCCAAAATTCACCCATTCACAGTATTGGTGGCTCTGCTCACGTACACTGGGGGAACGGGAGAACGAGGAAGCCTCGCGTGGTCGCCAAACAAAGCCATCGTGGAGGCCCTCGATAGTGCATTCTACCTAACCTTCACTTTGGTTGAACCTACCAACAAGAGGTACTTGTTGGCTTTGAATGTCAGTTCCTCCATGTTCGGTGGTTCAGTGAACGGCTGCAGCAGTATCTCTCCCGGCACGGCAGCAGCCGCTCTAGCCCTCGTCACTGCCAGAACGGAGCGGCATTGCGAAATCGTTGCCTTTTCAAATGATATGGTTCCTCTCGAGGTAGGACCCGATATGAAGCTACCAGACGTCGAGGCGACAATGCGTAATGTTCCCACAGGAGGGACCGATTGCTCACTACCGATGCAATATGCATCGGAGAACATGAAACAATTTGACGTGTTTGTTGTCTTCACTGATAGCGAGACTGACTCCCATCACACCAGCCCAGCTGAGGCACTGCGGCAGTATCGGCGGCAGACCGGCATCTCCGAGGCCAAGCTCATTGTGTGTGCCATGGAGAGCAACAGCTTCACCATCGCCGACCCAGATGATCTAAACATGCTGGACATGGTCGGATTCGACTCGAGTGGACCGGAAGTGATTAGATGCTTTGTTGCTGGAGACGTACATTCCACGGATCTCCAGTCACGCAGTGTGGTGCAGACGGCGAATGAGACGCAGAAATCGAGAGAACCGCAGACAGCGAGAGTGACACAGACAGCGAGAGAGACGCAGACGGCGAGTGAGACGCAGACGGCGAGAGTGACACAGACAACGAGTGAGACGCAGACGGCGAGAATGACACAGACAACGAGTGAGACGCAGACGGCGAATGAGACGCAGACGCCGAGAGAAACGCAGACGGCAAGTGAGACGCAGACTGCGAGAGTGACACAGACAGCGAGAGAGACGCAGACGGCGAATGAGACGCAGACGCCGAGAGAAACGCAGACGGCAAGTGAGACGCAGACGGCGAGAGTGACACAGACAGCGAGTGAGACGCAGACGGCGAATGAGACGCAGACGCCGATAGAAACTTAGATGGCGAATGAGACGGAGACGGCGAATGAGACGCAGGCAACGAATGGGACAGAAGCAGCGAGAGAGAGAGAGAGAGAGAGGCAGGCGGCGGGTGAGACGCAAATAGAGAATGAGACGTAGTCAGCTAGCAAAACGCTGCTTTAGACTGAGACATCGTAGTATATATTAAAAGTCGTTTTGGATGAACAGGTTTTAAATGAGTGTAAATGTTATCACATTTGAATTTTTTTTCATTGTGTTGTAGCTTACATGTGAGTGTTTATGAAAAATATATTCTTTATAAGTATATTGCATGTGTTGAGGGATAGCAAACGTTTGAGCTTGTTCATTATTTTAATGTTGTGTCTTTTTAAGTTGTTCGTTGTGCGCGTGCGTGCGTGCTTGCGTGCGTGCGTGCGTGCGTGTATGTGAGTTTGCCTGTTTGTGTGTGCGTGCGTGCGTGCGTGCGTGAGTGAGTGAGTGAGTGAGTGAGTGAGTCCGTGTGTGCCTGCGTGCGTGCGTGCTGCGTGCTCTTAGATGCGTGTGTTTGGGTTGATATTATTATTGTTTCCAAGCACCGTTTTCTATTTGAACGAATATGTGATCACAATTCTAATGCTGCACACACATAAATAAACATGTATAAACTTACCTGCAGCATTATATAACATATTACAAATATATCATATTGTATAAGGTTGAATATCTATATTATATATGGTGAAGGTTGAATTATATCTATATGGAATTATTATAATATATATTATCGGAAAAGGCTTAATATCTAAATATCTATATTGTGTATTGCTGAAGGTTGAACTATTTATGGATTTCGTATAACTTGTCATATAACCTTTTTCTCTGTGTGCATCCTTGCATCATGATGCGATAGTATTAGCAAATGCATCTGTGAATAAATTAACACATATAATAACATTTAATATGCCATTTTGTTGTGTTACAGTTTAATTGTCAATATTATTTATACACATATTACTTATTTTGAATAGCAAAGATATGCATCTGTTATATATTTGTAATGTGTGTTTGTATATTTAATTTAAATGTTTATATATATATATATATATATATATATATATATATATATATATATATATATATATATATATATATATATATATATATATATATATGGGGCATCTAATAGAAGACACCTAGCTGTACCGTCAAATATAATAGAAAACACGTCGTTGTGCTGTCAAGTGAGGCTTCTAATGGAAGACACCTCGATATGCAGCCAAGTGCGATGCCTAATGGAAGACACCTCGCTGTACTATCAAGTGAAGTGCATAGCAGAAGACACCTCGATATACAGTCAAGTAAGGTGCCTAATGGAAGAGACCTCGCTGTACTATCAAGTGAAGCGCATAACAGAAGACACCTAGCTGTACTGTCAAGTATAATAGAAGACACCTCGTCGTTCTGTCAAGTGAGGCTTCTAATGGACGACACCTCGATGTACAGGCAAGTGAGGTGCCTAATGGAAGACACCTCGCTGTACTATGAAGTGAAGCGCATAACAGAAGACACCTCGATATGCAGTCAAGTGAGTTGCCTAATGGAAGACGCCTTGCTGTACTATCAAGTGAAGTGCATAGCAGAAGACACCTCGATATACAGTCATGTGAGGTGCCCAATGGAAGACACCTTGCTGTACTATCAAGTGAAGTGCATAACAGAAGAAGCCTCGATATACCGTCAAGTGAGGTGCCTAATGGAAGACACCTCGCTGTACTATCAAGTGAAGTGCATAGCAGAAGACACCTCGATATACAGTCAAGTGAGGTGCATAATGGAAGATACCTCGCTCTACTATCAAGTGAAGTGCATAACAGAAGACACCTTGCTGTACTGTCAAGTGAGGTGCCTAATCACCTGGCTGTGCTGACGCTGCAGCGATGCACTATGTCAAGTTAAGTGTATAGCAGAAGACACCTCGCTGTACTGTCAAGTTAAGTGTATAGCAGAAGACACCTCGCTGTACTGTCAAGTTAAGTGTATAGCAGAAGACACCTCGCTGTACTGTCAAGTTAAGTGTATAGCAGAAGACACCTCGCTGTACTGTCAAGTTAAGTGTATAGCAGAAGACACCTCGCTGTACTGTCAAGTTAAGTGTATAGCAGAAGACACCTCGCTGTACTGTCAAGTTAAGTGTATAGCAGAAGACACCTCGCTGTACTGTCAAGTTAAGTGTATAGCAGAAGACACCTCGCTGTACTGTCAAGTTAAGTGTATAGCAGAAGACACCTCGCTGTACTGTCAAGTTAAGTGTATAGCAGAAGACACCTCGCTGTACTGTCAAGTTAAGTGTATAGCAGAAGACACCTCGCTGTACTGTCAAGTTAAGTGTATAGCAGAAGACACCTCGCTGTACTCTACTGTCAAGTTAAGTGTATAGCAGAAGACACCTCGCTGTACTGTCAAGTTAAGTGTATAGCAGAAGACACCTCGCTGTACTGTCAAGTTAAGTGTATAGCAGAAGACACCTCGCTGTACTGTCAAGTTAAGTGTATAGCAGAAGATACCTCGCTGTACTGTCAAGTTAAGTGTATAGCAGAAGACACCTCGCTGTACTGTCAAGTTAAGTGTATAGCAGAAGACACCTCGCTGTACTGTCAAGTTAAGTGTATAGCAGAAGACACCTCGCTGTACTGTCAAGTTAAGTGTATAGCAGAAGACACCTCGCTGTACTGTCAAGTTAAGTGTATAGCAGAAGACACCTCGCTGTACTGTCAAGTTAAGTGTATAGCAGAAGACACCTCGCTGTACTGTCAAGTTAAGTGTATAGCAGAAGACACCTCGCTGTACTGTCAAGTTAAGTGTATAGCAGAAGACACCTCGCTGTACTGTCAAGTTAAGTGTATAGCAGAAGACACCTCGCTGTACTGTCAAGTTAAGTGTATAGCAGAAGATACCTCGCTGTACTGTCAAGTTAAGTGTATAGCAGAAGATACCTCGCTGTACTGTCAAGTTAAGTGTATAGCAGAAGATACCTCGCTGTACTGTCAAGTTAAGTGTATAGCAGAAGACACCTCGCTGTACTGTCAAGTTAAGTGTATAGCAGAAGACACCTCGCTGTACTGTCAAGTTAAGTGTATAGCAGAAGACACCTCGCTGTACTGTCAAGTTAAGTGTATAGCAGAAGACACCTCGCTGTACTGTCAAGTTAAGTGTATAGCAGAAGATACCTCGCTGTACTGTCAAGTTAAGTGTATAGCAGAAGACATCTCGCTGTACTGTCAAGTTAAGTGTATAGCAGAAGACACCTCGCTGTACTGTCAAGTGAGGTGCCTAATGGAAGATACCTCGCTGTACTGTCAAGTGAGGTGCCTAATGGAAGACACCTCGCTGTACTGTCAAGTGAGGTGCCTAATCACCTGGCTGTGCTGACGCTGCAGCGACGCACTATTTAGGATGTGTGCATAGTTTGAGCTTCCTATGCATAGTTTGAGCTTCCTATGTTATGTACGCAATTATAATTTCAGTGCTGACATCTGGTGAGTAGGTCTTACAGAACATGTTGCAAACTGCGGACTTTTCATAACTATTCTGAACGATAGAGAGAGGATGGGGATGATCGCATTTTGAGGAACTTTCCTGTTAAATTCAATTCCAGTTAGAGTCCAATGGAGTAGCTAGGGTCCCACAAAGGGGATGGCGAAAGGGAGGCAAACCTAGTCACCAATTAGTTCCCCAGGCTACCAACAAGTGGCGCAACAGGTCAGTGGAAGCAGTGTTAGTTGAGCCACTGGGTTAGTTGAGCCACCCATGAAACTACAACAGCGACAGTTACATGGTACCACCCAATGATTGAACATGTTATTAGAACACAACTGATGTACAATAAGTGCCATTTGTCAAAACAGTAAGAAAATGTGAGTTAAAAGTACGTTTTATGATGTTTTTCGAAACTTGGTGATTCTGATTAGTGCTGTGTAAGCTATCAATGCATATGACCAGACTTTATTTCCTGTGCGCTTACAAATTGTTTCGCCATGCACAGGGAAGAAGATTATTTACATTACTTCATTAATTATTGAGAAGTTAATTTGAAAAGCTTAACTGTGCATACTCAATTCGATTTTTCTTCCGCCTCATTTTAAATTAATTTTGCGAAAATTCAAACCTACCTAGTGTCCACTACGACATGCTAGCAACTTTTTGTATATAGTTTTTGTGTGAACGCATCAGACGAACTATTCATTTATTTAATTCTGCATTCAGAATTTATTGAAGTGAAAATGGAAACGCTGAAAACTCACGAATTTCGCCCCTGATGAAATGTCATGGTCATGTGATCAACAAGAGGATGGAAGTCCCGCCCACGATCAGCGTTCATCCCATAAAGTGTTTACCGTTTTGGATTTCCACTATTTTGAGCCTTACCAGATCTGTGAAGTTAAGTGGAAGTTTATTCAACAACAACAACAACAACATAATACAGGTGCATAGTATGGTGTGCTGCTGCTGCTGCTGCTGCTGCTGCTGCTGCTGCTGCTGCTGCTGCTGCTGCTGCTGCTGCTGCTGCTGCTGCTGCTGCTGCTGCTGCTGCTGCTGCTGCTGCTGCTGCTGCTGCTGCTGCTGCTGCTGCTGCTGCTGCTGCTGCTGCTGCTGCTGCTGCTGCTGCTGCTGCTGCTGCTGCTGCTGAAGGGACACAGCTGAAGTCATACGACTTATAAGGTGCTATGCCCGTCTTAATCTAGATAAATGCTAACGACTAAAGTCGTTTTTTCGATGATGTGAACACAAATTTGCACTTTTAATTAAACCGCCTGCGGATATTACTTAGACTATTCACACACTACACATTAGGACATCAACGAACAAGATTCGCGATAGGCTAAATCAGTTGAGGACGCAGTTTTAATTATCGAAACGGGGATAGTTGAGATACTCAATGCCCAAGGCAGGTTAGTTGAACAGCGGTTAAAAACGAAGAAGAGTGTTCTTTATTACAAAATACATCAAAGAATTCATTTCTCCGAGCAAATTAGGACATCGAATAGCAACATATTAGCAGTTTGTTACACTGGTTGCGATTGGTCTTTAAGTCTATATTAATTAAGTGTGTCGACTTATTAATTCAGCGTGTAGAATTGTCAGAGACGCATTGTACCGATTGGGTAGATGTGTTGGCTTAGTTATTATGACATTTTAGTACAAGGCCTGCGTAAATACAAATAAAGCATACTGTTTGAGTTAGTTGAGCTTACCAACCATATCTGAATCAGCTAGATATCATTATCTATGCATACTAGATTATATTATCTTGGTATAAAATGATCTACAAATAATAAGTTTATGTGAGTAAAACAATTTTGTCTTATGAATATGATTGTGCCCTACATATTTTGAAAGAGTGAAAAGGTTCAACTAGCACTGCCTTCCCTTACATGCGAAAAAAATTAAGCCAAAAGTGGCATGGCCCAATGCGTCCCCCCCCCCAACACGCTACTGTTAGAACGGTACACAAGTTCAACATCAGACTACTAAACAATCGTATTTAATGCACTATCTATAATTTAAAAAAGGATATATACGGATGAAAACTATATCGTAATGGTCTTGGAAGAAACTCAACAAAGTGAAGTCACGAATGCTGAAAATAAACAGGGGGTAACGAAAAGTTTTAATCATTACCAAGTGTATTGCTGTCTACACAATATGGCTTTAAATATCCATATTATGACGTCACACGCACCGCAAGTGGGAGCAACGAAAGATATTTCCAATGTCGTAAACATGTCAAAAATTGTTCAGCCAATCAAGACTACCGCAACTATTTGCGCCTTTTTCTTCTGGGTCGCATGATTCACCTGTTGCAGCCGTGCACGTGACTCCACGTTCAGTTGTGTCATTGTGACCATTTCACACTCGTCCAAGGCGTGATGAGTCGCACAGCAAACAATACGTGGCCAGCAACTTTCGGGGAAACATGTGTAATGGGTATAACAACTATTAATCATGCTCGCTAATGTAAAACCTGAGAAGCAGCTATGATTGAGGCAGATTTGCCAGTTGGTTCCAGCTTACAACCACCAAACTAAATATAGACTTAAAGCAGACTAACCAAAAAACAACCAACACATGTAACTCGGGGTAGTGGATGAAAGGAGATCGTCATGTATGTTTTAGTGTTATATAATATCAGTTAGATTACATAATATATGTATAAAACCACACATAAAATATAATATCTTCGTAATACTACACTAGCGACTACATTAAGTCTACCAAATGAAAATTACAATTTCTGCTCATAAGAATTTACTACCGTCTGGTGCTGCCACCTGTAATTGTGATATTGAACTATTGTAGAGTTCTGCTGTTCTAAATAGAATAAATACCGCT
>BSQZ01000005.1:9022500-9027500 GCA_033239005.1 Lamellibrachia satsuma
ACTGTTTTATTTCCCGATAAGGCATGCTGATGTTTGTGAAATGCATGCACGTACGCATTTATGCACGCACGCACGCGCGCAAACACTTATAAAACTGCTCGACTGACCGACCGACCGACCGACCGACCACCTCCATACTCACTCACTCGCTCACGCGCTCACTCGCTCGCTCGGTCGGTCGCTCAACCACCCACCCACCAACCCACCCACCCACCCACCATCCACCCACTCGCTCCTTCTTCCCTCTCTCCCTTAACATCATCAGTTATAATCTCATCGCCACTAACATGCTCCTCAATTCCGCGTATCCAACCGAGGCCACGTTCGTTGAAACGACGACAAACAACCTAACGTCGTTTTAACACTGTTGTCACGTTATTTTGACATTGTTATTACCTCCACGGACTCCGATCGACAAGCGCATTTACAAATTAAATAACATTTCAGAAGAAAACATTGGCTGTTTCGCGCTGCTGCTGTAATGCCGACTCTCTCTTAGCATTCACGCCATACCTTTATATTCATTGACCTGTTTCCGTTGTGTGGTTGTCAACGGATTAGTAGTCACTATTAACCTTGAATAAATATGCTGCAATGAGATTACTCTACCACGCACGCGTATTAGATACGCAACCATTTAAGAGTGATCCTGATACACCGCTAACACTTTCACAATATTGCATTATCTAGACCGAAGCGACACCAACAGTTGTCCGTATATATATATATATATATATATATATATATATATATATATATATATATATATATATATATATATATATATATATATATATATATATATATATATATATATATATATATATATATATATATATATATATATATAGCTTCAACAGCTCCATCATGTCATCCACATTTAGGTTTGTTAGTTTCAGTTCTGTGTAGTTTTCTAGTCGTTTCTTGATGATATCCAGTTTCTCGTTGATAGGGGTGTGATGTGATAGAAACATATAAGCTTGTTCGATCATGATAGAAGCCATTTCATTAGTGTTTCGAGTTCTTTATGTGGTGTGATGTTTTACCCACAACAGGAGCTAGTATGTCTATGATCTTCATACAATTTACCCTATTGACCCCGTATAGTACACAATAGTATTTCCTGTGAAATACGTATGATTGTAATATATGTATATATACTACTACGTCAGAACGACGCACTATGGCGCATCCTAAACCCGTTAAATCTACAGGATTGAGGACATCGAAAACAAGTGTCCTGTTTACGAAGAACGTGGAACGATAATAATGTATTCCACATACATACATACATACATACATACATACATACATACATACATACATACATACATACATACATATACATACATACATATATATATATATATATATATATATATATATATATATATATATATATATATATATATATATATATATATATATATATATATATATATATATATATATATATATATATATACTAGAGAGGTTATGACGTAATTAACGACTACGTTCATCGGCCATATTGGAGTTCCAAAGCAGGGTAAAAATGCTAAAAGTTATTCGTCCTGGGTATGCCCGATTAACCAGCGTTTCTTTTAAAGTATTATTCCAACTGAGATGGCTCAAATAATGTTCTAGTTTTCTAGTGCAATCTGAATGAGAACGTACAGATGTATCTGAATGAGAACGTACATGTGTATCTGAATGAGAACGTACATGTGTAACTGAATGAGAACGTGCATGTGTTTCAGAATGAGAACGTACATGTGTATCTGAAAACATAAACATAGAAGTACATACGGTAAATTTTAAATATGTTCGAGGCAATTACAGAATACCCAATGTTGTAGTTTTGATTTTCCATCTTTCGTTTAATGCGCTAAGCATTGTGAGAACAAATGTTTATTACGAGAACCTCTTGCAAAACCATCATACTCAAGCGAGGCGAAAATGAAAAACAACTGTGTGAAGTGTAACTGACAACAAGATGCATCAATTGTCGCTGATATCGTGTGTGTGTGTGTGTGTGTGTGTGTGTGCGTGTGCGTGTGCGTGTGCGTGTGCGTGTGCGTGTGCGTGTGCGTGTGCGTGTGCGTGCGTGCGTGCGTGCGTGCGTGCGTGCGTGCGTGCGTGCGTACGCGTATATATGCTTCATATAACGTTTAATGCATGTGATAGTGTGATGACATTGACCTCTGTTAGCGCAGTGCAAATGGACGTTACGCTATAACTATAAAGCGACAAAGGAGGCTGGTGCGGATGTCTGAAGCGGACAGGAGTGTTCTCCACTTTATTCTAATTTGCAGATGATCGATTTATGTTTAATATATGGTCAGGGCTGCGTAAGTAAAATTGAACGTGTTAATTATTCCTCACGGAGTCACACGTTTGTTACATCGCGTGTACACAGAACGAATAGCGTTTTGTGTTTTACGCTGTTTTGATAGCAGCGGCATTTGCACGTTGACGCCATTTCACTTCAACTTCAATCGCCATTATGTAAAGATAAACAATAACCTCTCTAGTCTATATATATATATATATATATAATTTTATATATATACAATAGTACTACGTAGATTCGATTGTCTGTTTGCGTAAATCACGTCATCGCGGCGACCTTGGCGACTTTGGGGATCACCGCCATGTTTAATTGTGGCTTGCAACAATACAGTGCAATAATATGTGGTACCTGGTGGCGAGCGCCATTTTAAAACATTGTTAAAATTGTTATTTCTATGATATAATTATAGTATAATAAATGCTTATTTAAGACAAAAAGTCAATAATATATACATAACATAAAAATACACGCGCGAGCACACGCACGCACGCACGCACGCGCACATGTTTTGAAAGATACACACTATTTAGAAATAATTCACAATATACACAGTTGTAAAATCTATGTCTGTTGCTGTGACACAATCATAAGTATCCACTTGTCATTTTCAGACATTTATCCTTATATGAAGTATCGTACATACACATATGTGGGTTAATAACACCTTACTAATCTAACATAGATATAATATGTACATTAAAGGCATTAATATAGTTAGTATTAAAGGCAATGGTTAATACCATAAATGTTGACGTCTTGAGACACTTTTTGCACATTCTAATTTCTCATGGCTGCTAATACATAATGTAAAAACAGACATGCATTTTGAATTTGTATTGACATTCCTAGTCAATATCAAATGCAACACCGACTTGGCAATAACACTGTTTAATTCTGACGTCTTAAAAAAAAATACTGTATCTATTTTGAAACGGTACTAATCCCAATAATAATTACGAATTCAGGCAGATATATTTTGGCTCTTGCTAATTACTCTTGCTAATTACATCCAAAGCAAGATTGGCTTCAACACAGACTATTGTTTGTTAGACTTAGATGCTTCATTGGCGACCAGTGATGATTTTCCATATAGGGATACTGAAGTCAGTTTATTCAAGTGTGTCTAATCTTTCACGAACACATTCATTGTCACGTGAATGTGTTCAGAGCAAGTCAGCTTAAATTAATAATAATAATAATTATTATTATGAGTATACAACGGTGTACACATTATAAATTAAAAAACATGAAAACCACTAATGTGCAAAAAAATACATAATTAGAAGATACAGTAAAATATCTATATAAATGGTTTATGTTAATAATAATAATTGACTTCTGTGGCACCTATATTCCCAGGAACCTGAGCTCAGAGGCGCAACAAAACAGAATCATTAAGCATAAGCGTGAACAGGGACGCGCAAAAGTAATTTTCAGAACGAGGGGCCACCGTAGATTTATGGTGGAAATGCAATTTGGAATAAATATGTCTTGACTTTTTTCGAAGGTAGCTATAGTTTCAGATGTTTTCAAAGTGATGGGGAGTTCATTTCAGATCCTAGGCGCAACGACAGAGAAAGCACGTTAAATAGTGGCAGTGATGGTGGAAACCGAGGCGCCCTGAGTACCACACGGGCCAGACAATTTTGTACTCGTTGGAGTTTAGCTATGTCTCTTTTAGCAATGCCACATTGCATTTATTCTCTATTCCGTTCCCAAGATGTCACAGTTATCATGTACCTGAAATGAATTTACTCCGCTGATAATTCGCCTCTCAGTAGGCCTCACGACAGTCTCTTATTCTGCAGCACGTTTTCTCCAGCTTCTTTCGTTTGTGATTTGTAGCTAAATTGCATTCTCTGTATGCAATGGTAACATCCAATTGAAAACCAGCGCATGATTCGGTGAGATTCCCGTGCGGCCTCCATGGGATTTGATACTGCGATTTGCATTCACCTCAATGGATGGATCATGCGTCAAGCGGCTGCGGCACAAATGAATTTGCTTTCGATGTATGTACCGCGTATTCACCAGTCGAGACGAGTATGTGTCTTTCTTGAACTGTCAACCTTATGTGAAACTCGTGTCGACAAATATTTTGCGTAACTTGTTCTGTCTTATTCGGCAAACCATGGTATCAACCCAAACAAACACATTTCCTAGATATTCTTTCAAATTGTCACCATCTAAAAGACAACGTTTCGTAGTCGGAGGCTCCGTGATTCACACATGTAATGGGAAAAGCAATTTGTTGTACTACATGATTGCTTGCTTGCATACATGCATGAACGAGTTCATACCAAGCTGTCGTGTCAGTCAGGTACAATTTATTTTCGGTTGGTTCCAAAGCTGAATTGATAGTACAAAAGTATAATGACTCGACTGCAACCGCAGTTCCTGAATTATGCATACAAGGAATTCGCTGTTTCTCCCCCATGCATATAAAACACCCACGATGGAGCTAGATAATCTTTCTCCAAAATTCACTTTGCTTCTAGGTTGATAAACTAAACGATAAACGAGTGAACATTTCATGCGTACAGCATTGACCTTTATCAATAATACTCGTTCTCTCGAGCCAGGGGCTGCTGAGTTCATCAGTATCCCTGCTGAGTACACCAGTACCCCTGCTGAGTACACCAGTACCCCTGCTGAGTACACTAGTACC